>OU862923.1:6511246-6978269 GCA_917880885.1 Limnephilus marmoratus
GATTAATTAAACTAAACTGAAAGTAGAATAAACTAAAATTAGTATAAACTGAAAGTAGAATAAACTACAATTAAAATAAACTGAATGTAGAATAATCTAAAGTTAGGATAAACTGAAAGTAGAATAAAGTAAATTTGGAATAAACTTAAATTATAATAAACTGAGAGTAGAATAAACTAAAATTAAAATAAACTGAAAGAAGAAAAAACTGACATTATAATGAATTTATGGTATAGAATGAAGTAAAAATATAATTGTAAAGTATGTGAATATGTGTGCGGTCTCAATGTCTCCCAACAGATGTTGTTAGTATAGGCAGTTATACATAGTTATAGGTTATAGTACGTCTCAACTGAGAGTAGTTATACTTTATGAGAGAGAACCGAACGGTTACGAAGTTATCCGATCATATCCGATTGACAGCGAGCACGATACTAGGCGGTGACTCGCTGGTAGGTAAACGCAGAATATCTTTTAGTACGGACGTTAAATCCAGTTAAATATTCAATGTAAATACGACACGATAATAAACTAGACAAATTGAAAAATTACTGAAAACTCCCGATCATCAGAGTTTATTATTAGTTACTGGAAATAATACTACACGAGAATAACAAACTAAAAGTAGAATAAACTAAATTATTTATTTATGTTTGTTCATATGAAGCGGATACTTTGTGATGCGACATTATTAATTTAAAATAAAACAATAACTTTGTAAACACCACTTTTATTTTATATACTTTATGCCGACCGGGTTTCGCTACAACCGTAGCTTCATCAGGGCAGTATAATTCTCTACTAACATTAGGTTACATGTGTGTTATAATATATAATGGGCTGGACTCGTCAAGTGTAGGGGGAGGAAGAAGACATAGATGGAGAAATGGGAAGGGAACGGACGTGTTCTTTATCAATAGGGAACAATCTTAGTATGGGACTTTTATTTAAATTTAGTTGATTATTAATTACCTTACTATTGGAAACTTGAACTTAGGAAAGCCATAAACACTAATAGTAAGGTAATTAATAATCAACTAAATTTAAATAAAAGTCCCATACTAAGATTGTTCCCTATTGATAAAGAACACGTCCGTTCCCTTCCCATTTCTCCATCTATGTCTTCTTCCTCCCCCTACACTTGACGAGTCCAGCCCATTATATATTATAACACACCTGTAACCTAATGTTAGTAGAGAATTATACTGCCCTGATGAAGCTACGGTTGTAGCGAAACCCGGTCGGCATTAAGTATATAAAATAAAAGTGGTGTTTACAAAGTTATTGTTTTATTTTAAATTATTTATTTATGTATTTTGAATTTTACGCCCGGCTGGGCTTTAACGTGTATTTTTTTATTATTACAAAGAACATCTAAATAAGTGCAACAAAATCAAAGCAAAATAAAAAAGAAAACAAAATCAAAAACAAAATAGAAAACAAAATCAATAACAACATCTGAAACAAAAAAAGTCAAAAGCGTTAAAATCGAAACTAAATACTCCATCATGCAAGATGGAAAATATAATACTAGGAAAATTACAACACATTGGTATGGCAAGTCGATGAAATTATGTAAACTTAAAATGGAATAAACTAAATTTAGAATAAACAGAAATTAGAATAAACGTTCAGACACTGAAAAAAATAAGTAAGTGCTTATTAAAATATAAAGAATATAATATTAATAGAAACTAGTCATACCTTTAATTTTAACAGTGGAATAGAATTTATTCATTCATGTCAATGGCATTCAGTTGGATAAATTAGAAATTTTAGAGATTAGAAAGAGTGTTAATGCAAATTTAAATATTATTAATAATCAAAAATTGTTTTTAAATGACACATTATTAAATCTATTCCCCTTTAAAATTTTTAATTGTTCTATATTGCCCCTCGTCCCTTACACATTATTTTCTTTCAAATTTTATTATTGTTTATGACTATTATTTTTCTCTATTACCTATGTATGTCTATTTTTTAAATTAGTTCTGTCAAAACCCTGAAGAAGTCAGCTTTGCTGACGAAACTTGTCCCTTTTTGTAAATAATTAAGTGGTTAATACAAAGTTATCTATTAATTTGAAAATTATTTTTGTTTTCTATATTTCATTAAATCTCGAGTCGTTGGTTGCAATTTTGTTATATTTCCGTGAGGTCGTGTGGGGTCCACTTGACGTTTATTAATTTAATATTCATGTCCGCTTAAAATAAACATAATGGTCGCATAAATCTCTCGCCGCCATCTAATTCTGTGTTTGCATAATCAGCCCCGTGTCACATAACCGGATGCGTAAACAATGCTCGCCGGAAACCGGAAACAAATTCCGGACATGGCCGGCACTTCCGGCACCTGAAATCGTCACTTCTGCAAATGGAAGTCGACCACGGGATATTGAATAAACTAATCTAAAATTCATCTTCAACTTCGCTGTTTATTCGTAAATCTTTGGGTAGTTAGTCCCGGGGAGAGGTTGTGGACGCCGTCGATTATCATACTAAGGTGCTTACATAAAAATCATCCTTCTAACATGTCTTGAGTGAAAACGAAAAAGACAGATTATACTAGAACGATGATGCCACATCTTCTTCTCTTCTTCTTGTGCCTTGTCCGTTCAACGGACGTTGGCTATCATGTTGGCTATGCGGACTTTGTTTACTGCGGCCCGGAACAGCTCCACGGTAGACTGGCCAAACCACTGTCTCAGGTTTTTCAGCCATGAGGTTCTCCTTCTTCCAGGGCCCCGTCTTCCGGCAATCTTTCCCTGCATTATGAGATGCAAGATCTCATACTTCTCTGGATGTCTCATCACGTGTCCAAGATATTGAAGTTTTCGGATTTTTATGGTTTTAATTACTTCCTTTTCTTTATTCATCCGAACCATAACATCTTCATTTGTGACCCTGTCCATCCAGCTTATTTTAAGAATTCTTCTGTAGATCCACATCTCGAATGCCTCAAGTCGCCTAATTAATTCTTCAGTAAGCGTCCATGCTTTCATTCCATAAAATAATATTGAAAATACGTAGCATCTGACCATTCGCATTCGTAATCCAAGGTTGAGATCATGACTGCAGAACATTTTTTTCATGCGGATAAAGGTTGCACGAGCTTGCTCAATGCGGCATTTGATTTCAACTGAAGGATCCCATCTATCATTTACATTGCAGCCCAAGTATACAATACTTTGTACCTTCTCCAGTTTTGTTCCAGCAATATAAAGATGTTCATCCAATGCGTTATTTTTGCTTATGAGCATGTATTTTGTTTTATTTATATTCAGTTCTTACCCAAAATTCTCACAAGTCTTCACTACTTGATTCAGCAAAAATTGTAAATCCTCAATGTTACTTGTTAGAAGTACTGTATAGTCTGCATAACGCAGGTTGTTCAGAATCTTCCCACTTATAACAAGTCCTTGAGTAGCCTCTTGCAAAGCTTCATTGAATATTTCTTCGGAGTATAAGTTGAAGATGCCACATGCGACCTCTATCTGAGATTACAATTTCTATTAGGAATTCCTATTGAAAACATTAGCTACATGTCACTGTTGAAAATTATGTGCCTTGCCACATTAAAAGAAAGAAGAATGGGCTTTGCCACATTAAAAGTACTGATCTATTTTTTCTCTATAAAATTGTTAATAACATGTTTGACTCCCCTGAACTCCTTAGGCTGATTAACTTTCAAGTGCCTAGTAGAACGGTTCTTCAGAAGGTACCTTACCATTGTAACAATTCAGGGATCAATGCAGAAATAAACTCAGTAACGAACCGACTGCACAGTGCAGGGAATAAATATTACATGAACACCAACGGTACTGAATGTCTATCAGCTTATAAAAATATTGTTATTAAATCTATATGTCTGTCTTGATAGCTTTGAAATGTTTATAAATTTTCAATATGTATCGAAATTTATATGAATGTGTATCCTACATTTTACTCTGTTCCTTTCCGAAAAACACCCTCCACACTGCATTCCCAAAGATGACACAGAGGAGAATTATATTTCTCAAGGCCTCTTGTGTGGAACTAATGGAAAAACTCACATGGACCGGCTCAATATAGCCCAAAAGGGAGTACTAAAGACAATTTTGAAATTACCGGTTAGAACTCCGACAGAAGAATTGTTTCAAAGCATTCAAGTCTACAACATACAAAAACTTTATGCAAAAAATATTTTATTTAAAATTTAAAAAAAACATATCAAAATACTCCACTGTCCAACATAGATACACAACCAGGGCAAAAAACCAAAATATTCTAGCTACAGCCAGTTTGAAAACATCTTTCGGACAAAGAAATATGAAATTCAATGCGACAAAACTATACAACGCTCTACCAACTCAAACAAAAAAAAATAACAGAAATAAATAAATTTAAAACAAAAGTAAAAATATGGTTGAGATAACAAAGTGAAAATTAACTATCAAACATACTGAAGACCATGTAAAGACAACTGGATACTAAATACAAATGTGGAAAAACTATAGGCCACCTCAGAACAGGAAACCCTAGTGAGAAGGACTGTGAAAAAAAATATATACTTTATAATACCTTAATATAATATAATTTATAAATACATTTTTACAAATTTTGCTATAGATACTAATAAAAAAAAAAAATTAAAAAAAGTCAAAAAATGTTTAAAAGTTTGCATGAACCAAAATCTCAAAAAATAAAATTTTATAAAAGATACTGTCAATGCTAAGTACCCTCGAGCGTCGCAAAAAAGACGCTATCTACATAAATTATCCAAATATTATTCTTATTGAGATTATGTGGTGATGAAGAGAAAGATTATTTTCAGATTTAGAATGATTTTCGTTCTGAAAAAACGGAAAATAGTTCCCAAAGCAACCCTACAGGAGCTTTTAACATTCCCTCGTAGCTTTGGGAAATAAAATTGGAGTATGCCCATGAGAAAATTAGTTGGGTTTAACTGCTGGCAATATCCGTACTCCCTCATGTAGAGAAATCTCAAAAACTTTAAACTCTCTTTAATAAGACACTTCGCACTCCCAAAACTAAACTGTCAAAAATAAAATGTTTTGCGTTAAGTATTTTTTTATATGTTTTTTTTTTTATCTGAATACATCACAAGAGTCTCTGCTCCCGTCTGGAGCCAGTGAGACTATGGCATCCCCAGTTGGGGTATATTTTGTGAGGCTGAAGGTAGTGGGTAGGGTAAGGAGATGAGAAAGAGGGGGTTTGGGCAGTACCTGGCTATTCAGATCTGGTAACCAAACAAGCCATTACAAGCAATACCAGGGTGATACTGAGAGTATCTTCTACTCCGGAGCGTGCCGCAAACATACTGTATATTATTTTTAATCAATCAATTGCCAAATTTCACAAACAATTTAAATTAACCTTTAACCATTAAGTAACTAATATTCGACAATTTGGATATTACCTATGTAATGATTTTTGACAAAACTCATTTGAGATCAGAAATCAGTCTGTATTATCTATTAAACTAAATAAAAACAATGAACTCACTTTTATTATAATATTTCAATAGTGTCTCGAATAAACTATATTTATAAATCTTTAGTAATATTTGTTTATATGTTTATTTTTATAAAGTAAAAATCAACTTTAAAAAGTCACGTAAGTACTGACGAGTGTCAGAGAGGCCAGCAAAAAAATTCTAAATGAATTAACTTACAGAAATTTAACTTTAAAAATTTTAAATTAAAAACTTACGTCTCTGGCGTCACTAAATTCGAAGCTACTGGAAGCGGCGTACGCGTCACGCGCGGGGGAGGGATACTATTATTATTGCTGGGCCTGGGCGACCCTACGTCAGCAGTTAAAGGTTAAATTTATTTTCGCACGCTGGGATTCGATCCCGCGACCTTCGGATTGCGAGTCAAGAGCTTTAACCCTCGACTACGAAGGCCATCTTCCATAGTCGAGGCGTAATCCAAACTACTTGCGGCAGTACAGTCCCGGGTGTGCGAGATTAAGTACGCGTATAGCTAAATACGGACGAAACTTTCGAAATTAACATCAGGTTGGTTAAAAATATGTAATCGTTCCGGAAACGGATGCGAATTCCGCGCCCCAGCCTCCACGACACTTCCGACTTCCGGGGAGCAAATTAAGCTCATTTGTCGGAATCCCAATTCGGTATGGCAATCGTTAAAAATTATTACTTCCGGAATACAAATGGCGGTGTTGCCGTTAAAAGATAAAGCAGGTTTTAAAGAGGGTGCGAAAGATTAAAGTAGTTAAAAGCGGCAATTCACTCAACTAACGTATGTGATTTGCTATCGTAAAAATTTGAATGAAAATTTTATTGTTGGTTTGTTGAAAACAATAAAAAATGTACCTACTCTAATTTTCGCCATAATTTCATTTTGGGAATGGAAATATTTTTTCCGTTATTTATTACAATCCCACGTACCGACGAGGAGCACAAGTCAAAATGTTGCATTTTTCTGCAACACATGTTCAACTATCAACTACCAACTATCAGACACACTCTTCAACTAATAAAATGCATGACCTGGGATGCTCTTGATGATTTTTGAAGTGAATGTACTGTGACTTGGATTTCGGATGAAACGGAAGAAAAACGTTAATAATTTGGCCCCGGGAAAGCCTTGATGCTCTAAGCTCTAATAATTAAACCAAACTATAAAATTATTTTTTCGATGTGAATACCGCAAAAAAGTTCAAACTGCTCGCAATCGTCTGCTATGTGGTACTATGGCATCCCTAATTGCGGTATGTTGTGAGGCTGAAGGTAGTGGAGAGGATAAGGAGATGAGGAAAAGGAAGGTGGGAGGGGGTACCTGGCTATTCATATCTGGTTACAAAACATGGCTAAAGTCATTTCAAGCAACATTAGAATTCTGAATGATGATCATACTGGTAACACCTGGGCGATACTAAGAGTATTTCCCACACTGGAACGTGTCACAAATATCCCTCATATAATTTTTAATGATTAAATAGTGAAATAACACAAACAATCAAACATTCAATTTGGGAGGCGGAAATGGGTACCGCTGCCCCGGGAACCTTTATTGGATAACCAACACCTCTGCCATAGCTCACCCCAAGTGATTCGCTACGCTTGGTGATTTAGCAGGGGTTCCCGGGTTCATGGGGTGAGGTTTATCGAGGTCTTGGAGGCGGATGACCAGGACATACTGAACCCAAGATTCCTACCCACCCCTTAAACCTTTTCCTTCCCAGAACTCTCCTCTCCTTCATTTCCTTAAAATAAACCCTCCACACAGCATCATAGGTGAGCATAAAGATGACATAGGCCCTGAGGGAAATTATGTTCCTCAGGGCCTCCTGTGTGGAGCTCATGTAAAAAAAAAAAAAAACGGAAATGACGATTGCTGTACCTGCGACGCATTAACTGCGCTCATCGGCCGCATTGATTATGATGTCACTTTTAAAGGCTTCTGTTGGTTGAGATATGAAACGTAAATTATGCTAGGTTGCGCTCATTCGTCACTTTGATTATGACCTCACTTTTTAATTACTGGTTGAGATTTTTTTGAAAAAGTTTCGCTTCTACCGCGTGTAAACTGCACTCGAATTTTTAATTACTTAAAACTAACTATCCAACCATCACGCCATTTCCCGAGGACGGACTGCCAAACAACTCGATCTTGGCACATACTCTATGCCTCACTCACATTCATACATCGTCTCTTACATATTCTTCTATTATTCTTACTTTTGACATGGCCCGACTCAAGTATCATTCACTTGAGCGTCCCCAACTTCTTCTACCATTCACATTTGCATTCTAATATATTCTTTCTTACACTACTTTCTTCGTTCATTTGCTCTACATGCCCAAACCATCTGAGGGTCCCTTTCTTAATCTTACTCCGTATGCTTACATCAGCCTTACATTCTTTGCAGATATCCACATGTCTCACACGATCATACCGGTTTTACCACACATATGCCTCAGGGATCTCATTTTAACATCATTCAGTTTATTTTCATCCTTCTTCTACCAGTAATATAATGGCTTTAATTAATTTAATTTCATTATTAATGACTTTATTCATGGAATCAAGCGCAATCTATACCGGCTTCCTCTTTTTCTTTTTTTATGTGAATACCGCACAGAAATCCAACCGCTTAGAGCCAGTGAGAATTTGGCATCCCCAATTAGGGTATATTGTGATGCTAAAGATAGTGGGGAGGGGGATAAGTTGAAGAAGAGAGAGGTGGAAAGGAGGAAGAGGTTTTCAGATCTAGTTACCGAACACGGCTAAGGCCATTTCAAGCAACTTATCAATTCAGAATGGTGGTCTTACACCTGGGCAATTCTAAGAGTATCTTCCACTCTAGAACGTGCTGCATATGCTTATGTACGTTATCTTATTTTTATTTTATTTTTTATTTTATTTATTTTAGGGAAAGTTGACAGCAAATCTGAGATTACACAATAAAACAATAGTAAGATAGTTAATTATGCCAATTATGAACTTTCCACTTATGATAGTGAATGAATAATAAATAATGACATTGTAACATTGTAAGGGTGTTTTCTTAAATTAAATTTTTTTTTACAAATATGAAAGGGGAGGGGGGAGGAGGAACATAGAATTAGGATTAAGAGGCAAATGATGGGAATATATAGGGATTAAACTTTCTAGTTTGAGTCATGTTGCTTAGTGAGTTTTCGTTTTATGTCATGTAAAGTCGAGTTAAAAATGTCAATGTGGTAATAATTTAAGTTAAGTGAATGTGTGGATCTATAGATAAATGAGTTCTGTTTGGAGTTGGTCTTGCAAAGAGGGAGATTAAAAGTAAGTGACTGTCTGCTGTTGCGATTTGGAACATGGAATGATAGGCGTTGAAGAAGATCAGGACTATCAATTAGGTTATGTGTAATTTTAAATAACATTTAAATAACATAATTTTAAATATCTTCTTAAATGATTAAATTGTAAAATTACGCGAATCTTTTGATTTGAAACTGCGATCTCAGGATTGCTAGTCCAGAGTCTTGCCCCTCTACCGCTAGCTGAACCCACAAATTATAGTATCTAGCTTATTAGCATATTTTAGTTTTATAGATTTATCTCCTATTGTTTCAGTTCATATTTTATTTACCTGTTACCAGATGTTAAGTGTTTTACGAATATATACTCATTTCATTCTTTAAAAAATTTTAATGGATCATTAAGTATTTTTTGTTCTTATAATAAATTCATGTTTAAAAGCCGAGCTAGGCGAAAACCAAATAAAATTAAAGGGAAAAATAAACAAAGTTCTTATATTATTATAAAACGACAAAAGCAACTATTAAATAGGAGCGTGTATATTGGCCTAAATTTAAATGGCATTTTTTATTTTATTTTCATACTATCTTCTGTGAAAGTGGTTGAAAATGTGATTTTTCTTGTAATATTTTCAGTTAGTTTAATAAGATTGAATATATAACATTGTAACATTTGCTGCTAGCGTCGTGAGCGATTCGCAAATTTCGCATGATTTGGTTGGCAGCATTGCACTCCGAAGGGGCGGCAGATGTTTCGAGATGCTTCGGAAAAGTTCGGGCGCTTGAGTTTGGATCGAGCAAGCCCAAGTAGCGGAGCGGATACCTGCGACGGATTGAAACCAACATCACTATGGCGCATCGAATTTGTAACGTTAATCTAAATCCTAATATATTATTTATTTTAGTCAGATATTCAAGGTTACCATTTTGGTTTTACTATTTAATACTTGGGTGTTGCTGTTTAAACACTCTGGCGTCCAACCTTGCTTGTTTTCCACATAACTTAAATTCTTATCACACGTAGTTTGATTGTTGTAAAACTCTTCGAGTTTTACAAACACCCCTTGAGATCAAATAATCTTTATAGAGTCTTTAATAATTGCTTCGTAAATGTCATGTCAATATTAATTCAATAAATCTTATTATAATATTTAATTTCCTCTTTTATTTCATAGACTTGACATTTATCATGTTCTACTTCCAGACTGTAGCTAGCCATTTTATTACATACATTAAATGCTAATTACATAGGTAACTCTTGTCCAATCATTACAGTGGCGAGCCCAACGTGGTTTTCCAGTCAAACTATGGTTTTTGCAAGTTTTATGTGGATATGATTTAAATTCTCCGGGATCATTTTAGGTTAGGTGAAATTACAATTCGATGGTGTGTTGTTTTTACCGTCGTGGGTATGTATTCATTTATTTTATTAATTGCATATTTTATATTTACTTGGGCTTGTTCATCCACAACTCACTTTATTTGTGTTATTCGTATGTGTTGTACTAATCATATTTATTTCTCCTACTAATTATTTAGGTAGGTACACATTGTTTTATAGCAGATGGGATGGATTTAATTTCTGCAGATGGAATTAATAATATTTCGGCAGATTTAATAATATTACATTGTACAAAACTCGTGCTGGTCATCCGTTAATAATTGAAACTTGTAAGTATATTTTATTACAAGCTAATTTATTTACACTGTGTTATGAGTGGCTGTTTAATCTCATTGCATTTATTTTGCGATATTGTCGTGCTTACATTTTTCAATAATGTGTAAATTTCATTAATTACCTACCTACCTGATGCAATAATTATTATTGACATCATTTCACACATGAATTTCTTCACATGTTATAAACTTAATACAAATAGTTATCCTACCTGCAATTGATATGTTCTGTTACATTGTGATCTTTTTACAATCTTACTTTGGAATTTTGATTTCATTTTTGTTCCCTTTATAAAAATTTTATTTTTCATAATAATAAATGTAACCAAACGTGCATTTCAGACGCGGACCAAATTTTGCTGGACATCCGGGTGGAGATAAGACGTCATCAAAGCCTTCGTCGACAGAATTCGGGCTGTCCTGTTATGCAAAACGACTAAAGCTTGTTTCACGTATATTAATTTTTATAATTTATTATCCGGGTTATATTGATTTGATCGATGATTTTTTATTCTTTCCTCATGTCAGGGTTTTAAAAGGAATTAAATTTCCTCGCAATATATCATTATATTTATACGGTTTAATATTTTATACAAATTTTATTTTGGGGTTTTGATAAATTTCATTGAATTCCGATTTGAGTACAGGACAGGGAAGGTATTCAAATCATTATTTTAATAGATTTTTATCGAGTTTTAACTTCTCTTTAGTCGGCGGGATTAGTTTTTCTGTTAAAATAAAATAAATTCCTTATAGTTTTCGGGTTTGATGAATAACTGTTATTTTGAAATCGTCATTTTGTAAGCGGAATGCAAAATGTTGCTTATCACTATATTTTTTGTTCATCGGCTATTATCTAATTAATCTTTTGGGTTTTGATTCCAATAATGGATAATTCTATAAATTAGAATAGAAGATTGTATGTTATTTTGCGATCAGTTGGCTGTTTCCTTAAATTGTTTGGCAGATCTTCCTTTGATAGGGTTATGAGAGATTATGCGAAGTAACTTACGGAATGACTAACATGATTGTTATGAAATTACAACTATTTAAATTGATATAAAATGTAGAGTTTTATCACAAGTTTACTTACGTAAAAATTCACAGGTATTAGGATTCTTTATAGTTCTGGTCGGAATTATTAATTTTTTTTTTCTTCAGTTTAGATTGTTATTATATTAATTGATCTATAATTTTTTTTTGGCGATCTATTGCCTGTTCCTTGAAGTACTTGCATATCTTCCTTTTCATAGGGTTTTCAGAGTTTGCAAGGTATTTTTTCGGAGCGATTAGTAGATTGTTGAACAAATAAATGGTTTATTGAATTTACATCTTTAAACTTTATCTAATAAGGTTTTTCAAATAACTTTCATTAACTTAACAGCACGCAATATTTTAGGTCATTTAATAGATCTCGTAATTATAAATATGCAAGTTTGACATAAGTTATAATTTAGTCAGTTTCTCAATAACGCCATCTACATATTATTGTTTGACATAACACATACAACAACTGCTATTGGGGTTTGCGTCTTCACTTTCAGAACGGAAAACTTTAAATATTCTGTTATCAATCGGTCATAGGACATATCAAAGATCCTGGTGTTGCTAGTTAATATAGCATATGATGTGCGGTGCAATTTTGGGGAAAAATTTATCTGTTTTTGGTGCGTCAACAAAAGCAGATGAATTTTGTTAACAATACATTCAGCTCTCAAAGAGTAAATGAGTTTTGAGCATTGAATGTTTTTGGGTTGTTTTGTCTTCTATTGTTGTCTTGTGTACGGATGTGTCTTATGTACTGTGGTTTCGATTATATTGTCTTGTGTACGGATTGTTGGTCCTTGAGTGAAGGAAACAGACAAGTTTTGTTTTAAACAAAACAGTTGGAGCTTCGCTTCAATGCAGTGGATATATCTCACACTGATTCGATTACTGCCACCGTTTAAAACGGCAGTTAAGGGGCATAACATGATCTCCGTTGAGATCCTCTGAGTATGTCAACCTTCCTTGTTTTGCATTCTATAAATAGGATATAAAATATTTTCCTATCACTGTAGCGCAAACACGTTTTTAACCGAACATAGAAGGCGTCGGTTTGCCTGTTCACTTTCATTCGCGAGATACGGAGGAATCTTTGGCGTAATCTGTGAACTTACGATGAGGATATGTCCGTCTCTTTTGATTTCAGAATATGAAGTTAATTATCTTCATATAAAGATTAATTTGTTGAGTTGTAAGAAGCTCATGGCATTCATCTCTTTCGAGAGGATTTCAGTGAAGCCATGTGTGTCAATAATTCAGGCAGAAAGTTTTGGTCTAAGAACTTTTATAGAAAGAGATAGTAATGATAACTGTCCTTTATGTGCGATTACCGTATTCATATTGCATATTTATAGGTTAAATCTTTTAAGAAAACTATTAAGTTTGTGTGTGTTTGTAGTTTTTGTTAAATATTGTGTCGTCTGATATTTCCTCCTAAGAATTCTGTCTTGGAAATTTTAGGATGAATTATTAATAAATTCCAGTATAATGAAATGGAGTTAATTCAATCGGGAAGTTGGAACCTTCATTATACCGATGATGCCTTGAAATACAATTAATACTTAGTTAACCAAGGCTTTATAATATAACAACTGTTCAGTTGGTCCTTAAAATTATTTTAATTGATTATTATGAGAATAGAGCTATGACATCTGTTGCTAATTTGTAGTAACATTATTATTAAATATTTTTATTTTATTACGAACATAATTGGGCCGATACTAGAGCCATCTATCAACATTTGATTACATTTATCATTAATTATTATTTTACCATCCTAGGTATTGTTTATTGACTATCTCGAAGTTATTATTTGCTACATGGGGTTTTTTAAATTACTTTCAAACAAATTAAGTATTTCATTTTTCAGATTTTATACTCAGCTCAGCATAATACAGGCTGTTTTATTTTATTTTGGGAATTTAAGAAAAGGAATAAATTAAAAATATCTCAGTAAAAATTTTATTTTCATATGTTTTGATTTTTTTGTATTTTGATATCTACCGGGTATTAGATTAATTGAATAATAAATTTTTTTTATCATATTTAATCTCAATTTAAAACACTTTTATTTATAAAACATTTACATCGCTGGGTAATATTATTTCAAACTTCAGTAAATCCCGTGCATTCTAATTTTGTAATTGCATATCAATTCATTGTTTCTTTTGTGTAAGACATGAAGTTTTACAATTATTAAATCTTTAATTTAGGGTTCTTTAATATGTTATGTGGAAAAATTTCAATTTCAGCTTTGAGCATACATTTACATAATCATTTTTTAAATATTTCATCTTGAATTTTTCTTTCCTTTTATATCTTACTTTGTTGCTGGTAACCTTATTTAGGCAGTTTAGTGTAGGGAACTTCAAGATAATCTCAAGAAAATTTAAATAGCAAGACTAAGAAGAAAGCATCCTTCATGTTCATTGTCGCTGGTTTCAAAATGTGGGTCAAGGCATTCATCTGACTTCAAGCCACGTCGCATCATTATCCCGCTTGAAGACATCATCATAGGAAGATTCTTTCAAAATCATCAACGCTGGACTTCAAGATGTTGTACCAGAGCTTCTATCTCTACCGTGGGCCATCTTGGGTCATCAGTTTTGGAAGAAATAAATAGCAAAAGAAGCTGAATTTGAGATTCCAGACCAGATATTTCATCTCTACCTTGGGCCATCTTGGGTCATCAGTTATTGAATGCATCATAATTGGAGAGAAGCTGCATAGATTGATGCGTCTTTCTGTTCATCGCATTATGTCATGGCTTCAGTATTGCAGTACGGTGGTCACCGCTTCTTCCATGAGGTACATTATATGGATTGGGAGTACTTCTATCACCAGGATCCTTCCGGCTGACAATCCTTATATTTTGGCTTCTTCCATGACTAACATTTACGACCAAGGCTCATATAGTATGCAGTTCTCTTCAGGAAGTGACACATGGACCTCTTGATTTCCAGGAGGAAATATTTTCTTTTTGGTGGAGGGGTAATGTAACATTTGCTGCTAGCGTCGTGAGCGATTCGCAAATTTCGCATGATTTGGTTGGCAGCATTGCACTCCGAAGGGGCGGCAGATGTTTCGAGATGCTTCGGAAAAGTTCGGGCGCTTGAGTTTGGATCGAGCAAGCCCAAGTAGCGGAGCGGATACCTGCGACGGATTGAAACCAACATCACTATGGCGCATCGAATTTGTAACGTTAATCTAAATCCAATCCAATATATTATTTATTTTAGTCAGATATTCAAGGTTACCATTTTGGTTTTACTATTTAATACTTGGGTGTTGCTGTTTAAACACTCTGGCGTCCAACCTTGCTTGTTTTCCACATAACTTAAATTCTTATCACACGTAGTTTGATTGTTGTAAAACTCTTCGAGTTTTACAAACACCCCTTGAGATCAAATAATCTTTATAGAGTCTTTAATAATTGCTTCGTAAATGTCATGTCAATATTAATTCAATAAATCTTATTATAATATTTAATTTCCTCTTTTATTTCATAGACTTGACATTTATCATGTTCTACTTCCAGACTGTAGCTAGCCATTTTATTACATACATTAAATGCTAATTACATAGGTAACTCTTGTCCAATCATTACAACATCTGGAAATATAATGTTGACAGTGCTACCCAACAACAAAACCAAGATATATTTAATCACGGGGAAGCTGAAAATTATGAGTGCAAACAAACATACAAATCATCGCTCTGTGCTTTGTGGAGAGAATAGTTTTCCATATATTTCTGTCAAAGGAACAATAGTATTTTACGGAGGATTAGAATGTTTTATGTACGCGTATTTATTTTGTCACTTACGTATTTCTCTGACAAAATTTACGCCTGATATTTAAGATGCTGAGATTAAGCAGAAACATTTTGTGCAAAAGTGGTTTTGAGAGGAAAATATTTAACGTAATAATAATTACGTTCAATCATAATCTTCCTCCGTTTTCATCTTTAAAATGTTCCAGTGAAATGTGACTTATTTCTGTCTTAATAGATATGAATCTGTGAATAACACTAGTATTTATTAGAAAACTAATAACAGTAGTCTATATTATAAAACATAAAAAATATGTTTTCGGGTCCCACGCTGTTGCAGCGCTTAGACGAGGCTTTTCGTAGGTCACATTTGTAGCTTTCCCTTCTTTCTGAGAAAGATCATGTATTGTTTCATGGTGCTTTTACACAAACAAAGTATTGAATTACGTAAGTCTAAGCTAAAACTTTAGGGCCCACAGTTTACACCCGCGCTGTGCAAGCGGGTTCCCTACAGAGCATCGGACCATCCCGAACATGGTCTTAAGTTGCTGCAATAAATTAAAGTTTAGAACAGTTGCTCAGTTGTCGAATCGTGACATCGTGAAAGCTGTCGTAGCGAAAGCCTTGATGCTCTAAGCTCTAATAAGTAAACCAAACTATAAAATTATTTTTTCGATGTGAATACCGCAAAAAAGTTCAAACTGCTCGCAATCGTCTGGAGCCGGTGGTACTATGGCATCCCTAATTGGGGTATGTTGTGAGGCTGAAGGTAGTGGAGAGGAGGAGATGAGGAAAAGGAAGGTGGGGGGGTACCTGGCTATTCATATCTGGTTACAAAACATGGCTACAGCCATTTCAAGCAACGTTAGAATTCTGAATGACGATCGTACTGGAAACACCAGGTCGATACTAAGAGTATTTCCCAAACTGGAATGTGCCACAAATATACCTCACACGAGTTTTATTTTTAATGATTAAATTATGAAATAACACAAACAATCAAATAAAATTTATTTGCATATACCGGGATTCGATCCCGTGACCTTCGGATTGCTAGTTTAGAGCCTTACCACTCGACCACCGAAGCCCTGAGATATCGTCAACTCTCCGTAATATAACGGTTCGAATTGTGTTCATTTGGACTCAAAAGTAGTATGTAAGAAAAATGTTTTTATTAATTTTCACAACCGTAATAAATTTTCTAGTAACTAATATTTAAAACAAAATATTATCAGTAAACGTCACCTGATGCATTTAACGTTTTCTCAGCTTCTGTGTTATTGTTTATCTTCCCAGTCATAGATCCGATCTGACCAAAATAATTTGTCTATTTAGCAGTACCATACTCACGAACAAATATTTAATTTCCCTTTCCAAACAAGGCAGTATCTATTTCCAAATCTGATTTCAAACTAGGTACTCTAAAATACCTCAAATCCATTCAATATCTCAAATATCGGATATCCGATCGACAAGTAGTGTAGTACTAATCCTTACAATGGCAGACATGCCACATCCGGATCCGCTTTAGTAGTGGAATTAGCAAACATTCCACAGCTATTCATCAGCCGATACACGGAACCGGAACTCGATCAAGCTGCCGCAAGGAGACTCTGGGGGTAGAATTGCGAAGCTTTAATAATCTGAGCTTTTTTGGTGAGCAGAGGAAGGTAAAACAAATGTTTGATGAAGCGAACTATGTACGAACTATAAACTTTTTAGTTTCATCTGTGTGGTTCGTTCACATTGTTCGATGTGGATATATTCTGGTAAGGCGGGAAGTTCAATTAATACAGATTTTTATAAAATTTATTCCTTTTTATTAAACGTTGCATATTACAATAAATTCCTTTTAAAAAGTAAAAATATTTTTTTAATATTATAAAGGCGAAAGTTTGTATGGATATATGGATGTATGGATATATGGATGTAGGGATGTATGTTTGTTACTCTTTCACGCAATATATACTGAATGGACTTTAAAAATTCTTTCACTAATAGAAAGCTACATTATTTGCGAGTAATATAGGCTGTATATATTGTTGAGCTCTGGCGTTATGAATAAGCTCTGGCGTTATGAAATTATTTATCATACGTTTATTGTCCGGACGAAAAGCAAAGCGTTGCTAAGTAATTGTTTGACGTGCGCTGTCATTTTGTTATTTGTTTAGGTTACTATAGAGATTCCTTTGATAGTAAAAATTTAAATATGTGTAAAATACTAATCTACACTAATATTATAAATGTATATACTAGTATTATAAATGCGAAACTGCGCGTGTTTGATTGTTACGTTTTAATAGGTGGCACGCGCGCTGTTTGAAAAATGAATGTAACCGGTATGGAGGGGGGTCTTGGGGAGGGGGGGAGGGGGAAGGCGGGGGGGATGGGGGTGGTGGAAGGGGGGGAGGGGGGAGGAGGGGGGATAAGGTAGGTGGAGGAGGCGTAGTGGGAAACATACATTTTCACTCATTTAATTAGAAATAGTTATACACATTAAGACATACAAACTAAATATTTCAATACATCGCTTTTCTATTTCATTATTTTGTTTATCAAGAATAAATATTAATATATATTTTTTTTTAATTTACCCAGCTTCTTTTCGTTTTTAATGTCGTTTGGGAGGCAATTATATAAGTTGCCCCTCTCGTAACCAATGGATTGTTTACCATAGTTAGTGTGGATAGTGTTTAAATGTACATATGTTATCGTGTTGTCGTATGAAGTGTTTGGGTACTTGGGATGTTTTAATGAAGTCTGTGTTTGTGTGTACGAGTTTATTGTTTATTTTGTATATAAGGAGACATGAATTGTATTCATATGGTTTTCTTAGTGTTAATAGTTTTGTTTTCATATATAATTTTTGGGCTTAATTAATAAGTGCTAAATAATTGTTTATGATAATTTTTTTTATTTACCTGAGTTTCATTTTTTTGCCATTCAAGCGTGTCAAAACTATGGGCAAAGAAATATTTATAACTAGCGAGCTCCCGGCATGCCTTGCAATGTCACTAAATACAGAAATTGTTTCTCCCTGCGTGTCCTTTCCCATTCACACCGTTCCCCTTCCACCTTCTCTTCCCTTCCCCTCCTTCTTTCCCTCCCTGCTAAACTATTTAAAATACATACACCCATTTTTCAAGCAACTCGCACGCCACCTTTTGTGTACAAATTTAATATTAATATTTGTGTACAAATTTCATACATCCAGAGCACATTTTTATAAATGGAAACATTCGCGGGTGTGCGAATAATAACTCACCAAAGGATTATAGCAATCGGATGAACGGTACAGAAAAAAATTTCATAACACTAGATCTCACCACTCCATATAGAAATGTTCCAGGGCATGCGCATTACAATACACCAAAGTTCCAGCGCAATCGGATGAAGAGTTTAGGTACCGCATAAGGGACAAACAAAGAAACTTTCGTTTTTATTTATTAAGATGTATAAAAATTAATACTTTCACATTTCAAAAATATCCAAAATTCTTCCAAGAAAAACGAAACATCGCGTTAATCCTCCGAAAAAATGTTTATTTCTCGGTGAAAATGGTAAATTTTGTGTTTTTCACGTGAAAATTAGCGTCATTGCAAAACCAATTTTCTGGTCTCCTGCAACAAAGTCTTCTTTATACTTCCTTTTGCCAGTTACAAGCGTCATCACCATCTGGTATGGTACCATAACTTCATTGCGGACTGCTGGCGTCACTTTCTTTGATACCTTTTAATTAGTCACAGCTGCATTCAGTTCTCCATTAATTAAACTCCCAGCATTCACCCTTTCATTAAAGTCCTTACACTCCTTATCACTCCTCTCATCTCTCGCTCACATACTTCTCGAGTTTATGAACTTATCTACATGCTGCATATTCAGCATTCACAGTTATATTATCTTCTCATAATTCAATCGAGGGTCTCAAATACTTAAGAAGCTTGCACATAACTGTAAAACCTTAGACGTTCATTCAAATTCTTCGATAAAGCAACTATTATAAATTACAGCCACAAGCTTTCAAAACTACACATTGTGAAAAACAAACATTCCAAGAACAGTAGAAGAGAACTAAGTAATATGTGGCATGCATGTTAACAAGATACCACCCACCCGCGAAGGAAGAAGGCACCATCTGTGAACTTTGCTCCGAAGCTTACTTCATATAAACGCATTCCGCAGATCGTAAGTTGGGTTGTGTTCCTTGCTAAGGTGCTATTCTTCGTTGCTTGTTTGTATAATGGATATTGTTTATGAAGGAAGTTCAGCTACAAAGTAAACTGGGATTGTTTCATGCCTTTCTCTAGGAAAAGTTCGATGCCATTATTTTTATCTTCGGCTACGCTTTTTCACTATTATGGAAATATGAGTCTGAACTAAAGAGATTATTATACATGATTTTGTTTCGACATAACTACATGCAATATCCGGTAAGAAAAATATAAACGTTTTTAAATATTTAAGGTTTTGAAAGCATAACCCAAAGAATAACATCACATCAGTTCAGTTAAGCCAGCTTATCTTATTCAGGCGACTTTTATTTCTCAACCAAGGGCGTCATAACTCAACAGAAAATTCCTAGAGGTATGATTTTCACGAATTTAAAAGAAAAAGATAGACTGGTCATTGGTCATCTTGTCCGGAGCACTACCACCGTAAGTTCGATAACTTTACGACGTCGTATCGATAGGCATAACTTCCGATGATTTCATATCGATATCCCGAGAAGCTTTCACCGTTGACAGTCGAACCGATATTGGCAGGGTATAAATAAGAAATCGATATACCATGCAACACTGAAGATACTTTCTATGAATTGACTACGAAATGTCAAATGCCAAGCAATTAGGTAAAAATATAAAATATACAAATGTGCACTTCACACGCGGTAGAAGTGAAACATTCAGAAAAATAAAGTAGACAAAAGTGAGGAGACTATGAAGCACTGCACAAAGAGGAGACCGATTATACTGTCTCTAGTATTGTCGCTAGAACAAACTGCATCCAAAGCAAATATTATGAAAGGACTTCGCATGTTTTACAAGTGTATCTTTTCAGCAGCTTCCATACCCACTGGAGCGACAGCGCAATTTAAAAAAATTTTCTCCGATTGCTCGAGATTTTTTTGGTGATCTTTTTTTAATATTTTTCGCTCACATTAAAAAAAATCATTCCTCCGAATTTTAATATGCAGAAATACAATTTGCTTATAGTTCTAGCCAATGAATTCAGCTATCTCTTGTCGATTATCACATATTCGTAGGACTTATACTTAAAAACGAATGTGCTTGAGACCACACGACTGATCAAAGTAAAACTTCTGCTTCATCTACATGATATGAAGAGAGAAAGAAAATGTGCGCGCGCACTGCTCTCTCTTGCTCCTACAGTGTAATACAGACACTGCACTGTGTCTTAGATATGCAAAACGTAACTGGCTATTAGAGAACGAGAGAAAGAAAATGTGTGCTCGCACCTCTCTCTCTAGCTCCTACAGTAATATACGAAGCCTAACTCTCTCTCTTTCTATCTTCACTAACTTATATCTCCCTCTCAACTACCGTTCGCCTCGCTTTTCATAACGCTCTCGTCACGCATTCGCCAGCTTACTCCCCAAGTCAAGCATTTTAAAGAAGTTTTAATTCAATAAATATTATAAAATCGTAAACTTCTACGTAATTACTTACAAATAACGGAAAATTTGCCAAAATTGGCAGCAAAGCAAGCCGACGTATTTTAAATTGTGCCATATTGTGGCAAAAAGCGCTCCAGTGGATTGACTGATGTTTACTATGAACGTGTCACCTGATAGTAGTGCCACATAACTCCAATTGAACATAACCTGAATACGTTCTGATCTCTGGTGTATGTTCCTTTTCTTCCAGCTGCATGAGGGGCGACTACCTGAAGCTGTTCCCGCACGTGGAGCGGGGGGAGGTGAGCGAGTACAGCGAGGGGGCGGGCGTGCTGTGCGGGGGCCGCTCCGCCACCCCCCCGGCCCTCTACTCCTCCGCCCGCGCCTTCGTGCTGGAGTTCCACTCGGCCCCCGGGAGAGCTGCCAACGCCACGGGCTTCCTGGGGTATTTCAAGTTCATTGACAGAAGTAAGTCAAAATTCAAATAAGTTTTAATTTTTGAAACCGTGAGATTTTTTAAAGGACTCAATATTTTTCACCAATTTCCCTTTACAATTAATTCACACCCACGATAAACGTTATAGAATACTGCAACGTATTTTTAAATGCATTTCCTACTGTAATAAAATCTTCTTTAAAATTTTGGTCCCACATCCCATTAGTGAACTAGGTTTACGAGAGAAAATAAAATTTAACACGTTTTATTCAAGCAACTTGTACGGCAAATTTTACAACTCTCAACTTTCTTTAAATGACACATTTTTGAAGTGAAAACATCTTTAGCACCATTGTGATTTGAAACTCGATGAAACGGAAGTGAGCGACACTAAAAAGAGACAAACACATACATCTATAGGATTAAGCCGCAAATTTTACAACTCTCAGCTTTCAATAAATGATACATTTTTGAAATGAAAACTTTTTTAGCACCGTTGTGATTTGAAACTCGATGAAACGGAAGCGAATAACACCAAAAAGAGACAATCAAATACATCTATAGAATTTAGATTGCGACAGAATGAGATAGCAATAAAATATTTATTATTTCACGGGTACTCGGTTCCAATATAATACGATAAATCCACAGTCCCACGCAAGTCTCCTTTGGCCATACATTCCACCCCTTTCCACCATCCCATCCACATAACATAATTTAACTATTTTTCTCGATTTTTCTCTATACCTACTCACTAAATATTGGAAGAGGCAAAAATAGACGAGAAGAGTCGGTTAGAAGATTCAAGACGAGCCAAGAAGGGATGAGAAGATGCAATAAGAAGCAAGAAGAGCCGAAAAGATACGTTAAGGTCCCAAAAGATCCAAGAAGAGACAAGAAGAGTCAATAAGAGACGAGAAGAAGCAAGAAGAGCCAAAAAAAGTGAGAAGAGACAAAAGGATTCAATAAGAAGCGAGAAGATTCATGAGGAGGCAAGAAGATACAAGCCAAGCCAAGAAGGGGAGTGAAAGAAGAAGTAAGAAGAGACAAGAAAACCCACGAAGAACCAGCAAGAGCCGAGAAGAGACGAGCAGGTCCAAGAAGGGAAAAGAATACCGAGAAGAGACGGGAAGATTCAAGAAGCGGCAAGAAGAAACAAGACGAACCAAGCAGATGCGAGAAGATCCAAGAAGATCCGTGAAGATCTAAGAAGAGACGACAAGATCCCAGAAGAGACAAGAAAAACCGAGAAGAGGCAAGAAGAAGGGAGGCATATGGAAAAAGAAAAAAAATATATAAGGCTCAATCCATTCCTTTATTCCTGCCCATCCTAAATTCCAATATTGGCTTATTAGGTTGCCATGTGTTATGTCTGCCCTTTCCTCGGCAGATAGTAATTATTAATAACGGTTCTTTTAATATAAATGTGTTTATTACTTGAATAACCTAGCTGGATAGCTACGACTGTTTACTATTCGGGGGTAGGTAAATCTCTGGAGCCTTGCCACGGGAGCTCGTAAAGTATATCTCTGATACTGCTTCTTGTACGCCAATGCCATCTGGCGAGCTATGGTGCAAGCTACATGCTTACCGCCATCTATCGTATTCTTTCCATATTAAATACTTAATTACTCTACATTACACCCTCCCCGACCTAATCTCAAGCCCTGGCTACAATAAATACAAATCATGTTCTTTTCAAAAGAAGCTATACAATTGACAAAAAATGGGATTTTAAATATTTAATTTTTACACGATTTTATACACTAAATTCAACCAAACATATTTTAAATATTAGCTTTTAAATATTTCATTTTTACACGATTTTATACACTAAATTCAACCAAACATATTTTAAATATTAGATTTTAAATATTTCAACTTAATACTTCTGTTTCTCTGGGAGGGACCTCTATGAACGCTTTGAACGGAGCCTTCCTTCCCAAGGTCTTAGTTGAGTAGTTTGCTCTCGATCATCCGCTGGTAATCTGAAATCAAGAGAACTCCACGTTAGCCCCTTCAACAAAGCTGAGGTCCCCAACTCGTCTGAAGCGCATTTCGTGACCTCAGACGCAGTGGGTGGGTTATTATCTTCACTCTCCTCTTCCCATCTCACAGATAAACTCTTTAACTGATCAATATGCCTCTTCCAAGTCAACGGAGTACCACAGATCCTAACGATATAAACTTTTTTACCCACTTTCCTTTCTACAATACCTCTAACCCAACCAACTTTATTCACCTGACGGAAGTCCTTGACCAGACATTTTTGTCCAACATGTAAATTCCTAATTTTTACGCCCCCATAATTCCTTATTTGATTATCTTGACTCCTTTTTATATTATCGTTAGCTATTTTTCTCTGTTCTGACACATCTTCCTGAGTGGTTTTAGGAATTAAACTACTGAAAGTTGATTTCAGTCTCCTACCAAACATCAAGACTGCCGGTTCTAATCCCGTTGTGCAATGTGGCGAATTTCGATAATCAGATAGAAAATCACATAATCTACTTTCATAATTTCCTGGAAAATTATTCCTAACCATAATTTTTAAAAAAAAAAATTTTACCGTTTTAACTGAATTTTCAGCTTGCCCATTACACTGAGGGAATTTGACCGGTGAATTTAAAAATTCTATGTTATTCTCTTTAAGAAATTCTTTAAACTCTACACTAGAAAATGCTGTTCCATTATCCGAAACTAGGCAATCAGGGTTACCAAAATTAGAGAAAATTCTTCTCAATTCCTTAATCGTGTTAAACGAATCCGCCCTTGGGACCTCTAAGCAGTCGATCCACTTGGAAAAAGCGTCACAAATTACAAGAAACATTTTTCCTGCTACTGGCCCGCAGTAGTCTACGTGCACCCTACTCCAAGTTGCCCCAGGGTTCGGCCACACTGACAAGTGACTCTTAGGAGGTGCCGGCCTCATAGCCGCGCAATCATTACATTTTAGAACCATTTTTTCAATGTCATTGTTCAGTGATGGCCACCAAAAATAAGCTTTTGCTAGGCCCTTCATTTTAACTATTCCTAAATGAGATCTGTGTAATAACTCTAGCACATGTTCTTGTAAGGAACTCGGAATGACAATTCTATGTTGCCAGAAAAGGCAATCCTTGACTATGGACATTTCGTTTCTCTTAACCCAGAATCTCCACAGTACATCGTCTCGACCAACTCGTTTTGGCCAGCCCTTACGCAAACACGTTAAAACTTCCTGAATAACCGTGTCTGTCTCTGTAGCTGTGGAAATGAGCTTGATATCTATGTGCTCGCATTTATCTACATAACACACAAAATCTGATCCATAATCATCTTCAAATTCTTCTTGAGAATTTTCTACCGGAAGCCGAGATAGAAAATCCGCATGATTATGACATGACTTGACAAATTCTACCTTATACGCAAATCCTGCTAATATAATTCCATAACGCTGCAATCTGTTAGCCGCTAAAACCGGAATGTTTTTGTGTTCACCTAAAATCCTCATCGAGGGCATATTATCTACGCATAAAGTAAACTCCCGACCGAATAGGTATTGAAAGAATTTGTTCAGACCAAACACAATAGCTAACGCTTCTAAATCTAGAATACTGTATTTCTTTTCTGCACTAGACAAACTTCTTGATGCAAATTCGATCGGTCTCATTGAACCGTCCGCAAATGTGTGCAATAACACGGCTCCGAGGCCTGCGCTGCTCGCGTCTGTATATAACTTAAGAGGAAGGTTGGGAAAATAATGAGTGAGAATTCTATCAGAACCCATTAGATACTTTACTTTATCTACTGCGTCAATGCATGACTTCCCATATTCAAACTTTGCATTCTTCTTTAAAAGATTATGCAAAGGTTCTAAAATTGATGACATGTTCGGTATGAAGTTCCGATAAAAATTAAAAAATCCCAAAAGACTCCTCAATTGATGCACGTCGGATGGGTACGGCGCATTCTTAATTGCTTCCAATTTATCTTTTTGAGGTTCAATGCCCCTTCCCGAAATAACGTATCCCAAAAATTCTATAGATTTAACAAAAAACTGACACTTCCCAGTATTGACACATACACCACATTCTTTCAACCGCTCGCAGACCGCGCAAATATTATTATACAGATCAAGTTCATCGACCCCTGAAATAATAATATCGTCTAGGTAAAAGGCTACGCCTTTTAAACCTTGTAAACAACTTGATATTGTTCTTGCGAAGGTGGCCGGAGCCGATTTAAATCCAAAAACCAACCTGTTATATTGGAACAGACCTAAGTGTGTGTTAATAGTTGTAAACTTTTTACAATGATCCGCTAATTCTAACTGTGAATATGCTTCTTTAAGGTCTAATTTTGCAAAAACTTTGCCCGAACTAACCTTATGTATGACCTCCTCAATCTTTGGCATCGGATAATTCTCTAAATTGGAAATCAAATTAAGACTCCTTTTATAATCTACACAAATTCTTATATCCCCATTTTTCTTGACCACCGGAACAATCGGTGAAGCGAACTCGCTACTTGTAACCGGGGAGATTATACCTTTTTCTACCATCGATCTTAATTCGGATTCGATCTTCCCTTTAATAGAAAAAGGAACCGGCCTTGCATTGAAAAAAATTGGATCCGATTCCTGGTTTACTTTAAAATAGACTTTATATTTGTTAAATCTTCCCAACTTATGCGAAAACACTTCCGGGTAATCTTGAATAAACTTTTCTCCATTCCTCATTTGCGGCGTCACTAAATTAATTGTCTCCTGAGAAGTTATCCCAAGATCGAAACATTCCATAAAATCTCTCCTCACAATTAATTCTGTTCCTTTTATTACTACAATAAAACTAATATTTTTGTTCCTACTCTTAAATTTCACATCAAAAATCGCCTTTCCTACGACTTTTAAACGATTATTTCCATAACCTGAAATAATCCGCTTGTCTTGTGACAAAATGATTGAACTAAAATGTCGTTTAAAAATACCCTCCGGCATCACACATAAAGATGAACCGGAATCAATCATTGCCGTAAACTTCTTGTTATTAATTTCAATTTCAGCAGTAATCGGACTAATTGACGCCACTAAAATTTTACTATCCCTGTGATTTTCAAAAATGGGATTTATAGGATTATTCTTGCAAAATTTCTGTAAATGCCCAACGCCCTTACATTTAAAACATTTCGCATTACGAAATTTACAATCAAACGATAGATAATCATTCCTTTTGCAAATAAAACACTGTTTTTTAACATTACCCAAGGGTGATCTAAAATTCGTACCTGAATTTGATCCTAACCTATAAGCTGGTTTCGTGTTAAAACTACCCTTGGGGCTCGTCGATCGTTCCCTACGCTGATCTCGCTTGAACCCATCGCTAGTAACTCGTTTTTTTACCAGGTTTACTTCTGATTTAACTGTATTAGCACTATCCAAAGTTGACATACTAACTGCAAGTCCTTCTATTTCATTAAACGATAACGTTTGCCCTTCTACAAAAATTTTCTCTTTCGCGCGCCCCGGTAACAACCCGATTGCAAACATGTCTATAAGATTTTTTTCAAGCCTCGTTTCGAATTGACAATACGTTGCTAAAGAACGAAGTCTAACCGCGAAATCTCTTATCGTCTCGCCTTGTTGTTGTCTCGCTAAAAAAAAATTCTCCCGTTCTTTAAAAACTGAATGATTTTTGTTACAATGTTTGTCGAGAAGCGCTAAAAGTTTATCAAAAGATAAGTCCGTTACTTTACTTTGAAAACACAGATTTATTATTAAGGTTAACGTTTCTGATTCTAGGAGATTCAATAAAAAAGCCCGTTTTTTCTCCACAGACGCTTTGTCATCATGGATCACGAAAAATTGCTCTATCCGAAGTCGAAACAATCCCCAGTCCCCGGAGAGATGGCAAAACGGTGGTATTCTACCCGATTCCATAACTCCCAACAGATAGATCGGCAAAAACAATCAACAAAGAAAACAATAACAAATAATCCCTCTCAAAGGAGCAAAAATACTTATCTCAGGAACTCTTCTGGTCTCCCTCTGGGTTTTGTCCTTGTCTTCTGATTAATCCAATGATTCGCCCTTGAAACGATTAACCCAATGATCCGTTTTGACCTTGAAACCAATCCAATGATCCACAACCAGATCGCCTCCTTGCGGTATTTTACTTCTATTCCTAGAACAAAAAATCTTCTTATCCAGCCCGTAGCCACGGAACCAAATGCTCCTTAATCTCGAGCAGAATCTCTTCCGATTCCTTTGCCCAAAACTGCAAGTCACTCCAGCAGTGACTTAGTCATCCGTGTCCAGCACCAATTATTATTCGTACGCGTAACTTCCACACAATAATACTTTTACGGCTGCGCCAATTGTTATGTCTGCCCTTTCCTCGGCAGATAGTAATTATTAATAACGGTTCTTTTAATATAAATGTGTTTATTACTTGAATAACCTAGCTGAATAGCTACGACTGTTTACTATTCGGGGGTAGGTAAATCTCTGGAGCCTTGCCACGGGAGCTCGTAAAGTATATCTCTGATACTGCTTCTTGTACGCCAATGCCATCTGGCGAGCTATGGTGCAAGCTACATGCTTACCGCCATCTATCGTATTCTTTCTATATTAAATACTTAATTACTCTACATTACACCATGTATACCGGTCGATTAAACTCCAACCTCCTTCCCATCCTCAGAGCACGTGTTCCTAGTCCTAACAAATCAGTGCCCCCTGGTGTACCGGTCTCACCGGGACAGGAGTACTCCTGGCTGGGGTGGTACAATCGTATCGTATCGTATCGTCTCCCAAAGTATCAAATCAACAAATTACAATCTGTGTTCAACGCTGCGGCAAGACTCATCACCGGCGTATCTAAATATTCCCATATTTCTGAGCATCTCAAAAATCTTCACTGGCTCAATTGTCCCGAGAGAATCCAGTTTAAGCTCTGCTGGATGGTATTCAAGTCCCTCAACGGAATGGCTCCGACTTACTTATCGGAAATGTGCATTCCAAAAAATTCCAACTCTCGACAATCAACCCTCAGGTCAGCAGCAACATCAGCGATCGGAAGGTTGAAGGAACCAAAGCGCACACCAGATACTAAATTCGGTGATCGTGCTTTCGGAGTGTCAGGACCAAAAGCCTGGAATGGACTGCCACACGAGTTAAGAATGATCACAGATTCAGCGGAATTTAGAGCTAAACTTAAAACTCATCTTTTCAGACAGTCGTATCCATAAGTTTAAAAAAAAATAATAAAATAAAACCTTTCACCCTCGCCTTCACGGCTCGCAACATTGTATATTACCAAGTGTGTAAAAATACAGCAAATTCTTAAAATTCTCCAGACTTTCAAAATAAACATTAACTCAACTTTGCCATTAATCTTCTTATAAATATAAATGTAGAACCAACAGTGATGAGGGTAGCAAGGGTAAAGTCATGCAATGACCAGTGTTTTGAATTAATGTCCTCCACGCGCAAATTCGTATCTTCCCCAAGCATAAACTTTTTAATAAAGTGTGTTTTATCGGAAGTGTCCTGCAGGTAAGTATGTTTCTGTATCTGTTTGTAAATAATAAAATTAGATAGACCCTAAGATTAATGATAAATTGTAGAGTGCCCTTGAGGTGATTTTTCACAAAAACGGCGCTCTGTGAATTGTCCAATTATTATTATTATTAAATAATTAACATACTTCATTACCTATAATTGGTTAAATTTCTGAACATATTTCATCAAACATTATTTATAATTGTAACTGTTGGTTTTCCTAATAAAATAAAAAAAATCAATGATCGAATCTTACGAAATCCAAAAAAAAAAATTATTTACTAATCTTCAAACCACTCCAAAATGAACAGGCAAAGAAAATACAAAAAAGCAACATCTAGCGTCTCCGAAGAAGAAAACGCAAATACTTATAAGATGATTAAATGTACAGGAAAAGTGCACTGAAATTCGACGAAAAAATTACGGAAAAAATCATCCTTTACACTGAGTCTCGCCATTCTTGTCTACTTTCGTTTTCTGAAGGTTTCACTTCTACCGCGTGTGAATTACACACTCTGTTTTTTTCATATACAAAAAACGTCTTCAGACTTTATGTCCGGGTTAAATCTTCCCCACAGGAAAAAACTAAACCCTATCACACACACAATTGATTATCTAGCCAATTCACGCTATTCAATTGAACTATATAAGTATAATAAATACAAAACAATACAAGAACAACAAGACCAAATGGGAAAATAATTCACCGACTCCAGATATTTTCATATCAGACGGTTCGGCTCGGTAGAACTCCTAATTGGACCTATAAATCCTACTGATCCCTCAATATAAATATTTAAAATTACTTTTATTTACGTCGTTTTTTTTTACCTGAACTTATTAATTGTTATCTTCGGACTTATTAACTATGATTTAATTTATAACTCTAAAAGTTTTCACTTTCATAAAATCTACAGCGATCCACTGTAAATTTAATAAAAGCCGATTTCCAGAAAGCTGGATAGTGCATTATGTAAAATCGACAATCTGCAATGTTAAATGGAGCGAATGTTCTCAGTTGGCGGAATGTCTGGGGAAAAGATCAAGGAACTATTTTAAGTTCCATCTCTTGTTAGCCCCCAGTCTGCGGAACTGGAACTCGTAGGGGAACTTTCCTGGGTGTACTTTGCAAAAAGCTCGGGAATTTTCAAAACTGTGTCTTTTAGCGGTTGATAAATTGGACCAGTGTTTGTTTTGGTACCATTTTTACTCGTTTTATTTTTTACAATTTCAACCTTGAAAATCTCGTGGTAGCATACTTTAAGACGTCAGAGTTAGTAGTACAGTTGTGAAATGATCTGCGAATTTGATATTTAATCGGTGGATTGTGGAATTTTTTCATTCGTAGCAAAAAAATCGTGCCAATGGTTCAGTCCACACAAATTCCGAGAACTGGCAAGTAAGTTAATATACCACATACACACTTTCCTGGCCTTCACACTTGGAAACAAATACACCTCAAATATCGACCTCGTACTTCCACAAGTCTACCATTGTTTTAGAAATACCAGAATAATATTTATGAACCATACCATTTTTATGCACCATATTTTGACATCTAAGGATCTTCGCACAGAAGATATTACATATATGTATACTCGTATATTCTTTCTGTCTATCTGCAAGGTACAAACTTTTTGTTTCATATTATAATAAATCGCCGGTAATCAGACCGTCACCTGTAAATCTTATATTATTATTTCTGCATTGCTAACTAACTACATTTCAAAAACTTTCTATCTTATTGTTATACATTATTTTTACATAAATTAACTTTTATACCTACCAACTTTATAATGTCCATTTCTTCAAACTTATCTTTTTTTATATAAAAACCGTATCTCAGTATCATACCCTAATCACCTAAAAACCTATCTGGATGCTGAACATTCTTAGGTTAAATAAATAGAGAATATAATTAAATGATTATTAAAACGAACTAGCAATCACTACATTTATATAATTATGTATGTACATACCTCGACTGCCATAATACGGGCATGTGCCTAGTGTGGTAGTCGAAAAATCTGTAAAAACTGTAACTAAGACACGTTCTTAAGCACATTCAAGAAAAAATAAAAATACATATATATAGGTTGCTTTACTAGGGCCTAGTTTATAGGGCCCACTGTTTGTTTTTTTATAGGTACAAAAATAATATGTATATAATTATATTACCCACACATAGGCTGCGCCTTACTGGGGTTCCCATTACTCACATCATTTCATTGTATGTACATATCAAATGTAAAAAATGGGAAAAAGAAAACAAATTACCTTTAACAATTTGAAATCACATTTCATTAATTTTCGCTTAATTTCTCAAACTTGCAATAATACACAATCGTACATTCGATAAGTTGGAGATATTAAGTCTTGTAGTTTGTAGCCTTACGATAGACGCAACAATGTATTGTGTATTTCTTATTTCCCGCCGTATTTCCGGCCCCGTCACAACTTATTTTGACATCCCTTAACCGCAGATTCTTTAGACCTGTCTGGCGGTACAATCTTGTAAGGCTTATAGAGGAGTAAGTTAGTTAGGGAAGGCAAAAGGAGTTGATGGAAAATGGAACAGTTCAGAATGAAACATACGCTTCCACTGACAATAGACCCATGTATTGAGAACGAACAGAAAGCTTCGAGAATTGTCTCAAGTTGGCTAACAGCGAAAGAGATTTGGGAGAAGGAAACCAAAGTAACTTAACTAACGTCGCACGCTTTTGATAAGATATGTTGTTTGTAGGTTTCAAAGACTAAGCATTCAATTAGAACTTGCGGTTCAGACATGTTAACGAATACACACAGAGGGAAGTTTACTTCATTATTCAAGGATTAAATACTGTGAAATGTCGGGAGAACGACAATGAAACGAATGCTTGCTTCCAAAGCAAATACATGTGTGGAAATTTATAGTTCATTCATTGGTCTCAAGTACAAGATTACCAGCTATAAATTATGTGTCGCTGAGCATGTGGCAGTATTCCTGAGTACCTTAATGCTTTCCTTAATCAACGGAGATTAAAACACTGGCTGTTTCTACAGGTTGTGTGTCAAAATGTTCGAATTTTCAGTAGGCTAACTAGAAATTAAAAAAAATATATAAAGAGTATTCAACTGTTATATTTTGCAAATGTTAGAAGTCAACTTGAGTACAATTTTCCCGTCTGGAACCCATATTATAATATACATGTACAAGCTGTTGACGTTTTCTAAATTTTAAAATGGGTATTCCAGGAATTTTGTTGAACTACAACACTATTTTAAATTATGACCCGTCCATGCGTTGATGTGGCTAATAAAACACAACGTCATCTACTGGATAGTTATCCAACCTTTATTACCACCGCCGTCTTTGAGTTCACCGCGAACTTTAATTTATAATACGTAGAGATGGTGTGAAAGATTATAATAATGTGCATGAAATGCTTGGGGTAACTAACGTATTTAAGTTAATAAGGATTAATACTGTATCTGTCTAAATAACTTTTCAATCACCGCAATGTACGTGACCATTTTTTTAGAAGATCGAATGGGTATAGTAAGCTATCCGTAAAAGTTAGATATGGACTTCGTGGACTTTTTTGTAGATCTATAAAAGAAGAATATCCCACCATGCATTGTTTTCTTATATCCCAAAAGGATTAGGCAGCGTTTTCGATGAAAGCTACCAGGCGGCTTGACTTTTTCCGACATTTCTAACAATTATTGTTATGTTTCAACCAATTTACACAAATCCTTGACAAATTACATACCTAAAACTTCCTCACGAAACATTCTATCTATTGTTGAAAACCGCCTGAAAATCCGTTCAGTAGTTTTCGAGTTTATCGCGAACAGACAGACGGACAGACGACGCGGGTGACTTTAATTTAATATGTAGAGAAGAGATAGAGATAGAGATAATATGTAGAGAAGATGTAGAGATAGAGATGTAGAGATGAATATGCTCAAATTGTCAGACAGAAGAATTTTCACTGACTTGGTATTTCTGTATAAAGTTCTAAATGATTTAGTTGATAGTCCGGTATTGCTTGAATAGATTCCGGATTCCACTACGTAATATTAGAAGTCGGTTTATTTCAGTGCTTAAATTCTGGAACTAACTACCATAATATGGTATACATATTATGTATTCCTCTTTACCCAGACTACGAATGGAGGGAAACAATTATACCAAGTCAGCGGACATCTTCAATACATCTGTAAGCAGGCACAAAATATTGTTACTGAGGCAGTTCAGTTACGTAAAATAAATACTGAATATTTCTTAATATTCATACGTAAAAGCCCCGAAGAAGGGCGTTAATTAATAAAATGTTTTGTTACATGTTAAATATGAGATATTAACATTTTTTTTAAGTAAAACTTCTTTACGCACGCTTGACTTGGGGAGTAAGCTGGTGAATGCGTGACTAGAGCGTTACGAAAAGTGTGATCGGTCGAGGCGAACGGTCGGGCGAGGCGAACGGTCGGGCGAGGCGAACGGAAGTTGAGAGGGTGATAAGTTAGTGAAGTTTTACTTCAGTCGTGTGGTCTAAAGCACACTCGTTTTTTAAACAATTTTTGAAGTTAAAGCTTCTGTAGCACCGATGTGTTTTGAAACTCGATGAAACGGAAACGAGCGACACTAAAAAGAGACAAACACATGCATCTATAGAATTTAGCCTGCGAGAGAATGAGTTATACTAATCGGTGTCCTCTTTGTGCGGTGCTTCGTGGCCTATCAGCCTCCTCTTAGCACGGTACTTCGTAGAATAAAATGTAAAATAATTTTTAAATTTTGTAACAATATTATAATAAATAAACCCTGCAATTATCCTACTCCTGATACTTTGCATTCGTCTTATTCTCTCGAAGTTTAGTTTTCTGAAGGTTTCACTTCTATCGCGTGTGAACTGCATACATATTTTTTTAAGTTATCGTATTATTAATGAAAATCTCTGTTTATTATTGTTATCTTTTTTTTATTTTCTTCAAATATATCCAACTGTAAACCGCTGTAATGTAAGAAATTATTAACCTTTTGTTTATTACCAAACCTCACGTAAAAAAATGTTAACATTATGTACCAAATATAAAAACACCATGGAAGTAAAAAAAAGTAAATAGGTAAAAAACAAATAAAAATACATAAGTAAAATAGAAGTTTTATATAGTGGAACATGACATTTTAAGTTTAATAATTATGCAAATCATAAATGTAGCTGATTAAATTAATGTAATTGAAAAAATTTAAGTATTTTGAATATTTACCCTTGTCTTAATCCTTGATTGGAAGAAATAACAATAGTTCATTTACTTTTTAGAGAGTTTGACATGAAATATGGTTTACCGACCCTACTACATTTATAATTTGGTTTTATGTTTTTCTCAAAAATAGCAATCTTCAGAACAGGCCCTCCATTGATATGTTTGGTCTAACTCTAATTGACCAGCTCAGATATGGGGCTCCATCGAAGCCAGAGTAAAGCTAGCCTCTCAAAAGCTGGGCGTACTGTACAGTGTACAGGGCCCGCAGATACTTTAATAGTACACAACTGCAACCCTGTATAAATCACAAGTGGCCACAGTTGAATTTGGCAGCCACCTCTAGTCTGAAGCTCCAAAATACCTGAAAAATACGCTCGATTCTGTGCAGAAACGGGCGGTCCGTTTGATAGATTCTCCCATCTTAACAGACGGATTGCAATCCTTAGAGCACATGCGTCGGGTGGGAATGCTATCCTTGTTCTACCGGTATTACAATAGAAGATGATCCGAGGAACTAGCATCATTGATTCCTTCGTCACCGGTGCATAGTCGGGAAACACGCCAAACGCATGCCCAACATTTGTACACGGTTGACATTTGTCACAAGAGAACGGGTCGCTTCTTCGACTCGTTTTGTAATTAACAGCTTGGCTGTAGAATTATTTGCTGGCTTCTGTGTTTCCTCCTTCCTACAACATGGGTCTCATTAAGACCAATATTCATTACTTCCTCTCCTCAAAAATACCCTCCACACAGCATCTTATATAGATAACAACAATTATTCTCCCCAGGGCCTCCTGTGTGGAGTTAATGTAAAAAAAAGTATATATATATGTATGTATTTTTTTTAAATGTAAGTTCCAACTACTCCCAACCATTTGATTCCAGTAAGATCATGGCAAGGTAGTTAGGAGAGGCAGAGAGGAAGGTGAAGAAGTACCTGGCTATTCAGATCTGGTCACCAAACACGGCTACAGCCACTTCATGCAGCGTTTAAATTTTGAATGGTGATCTTACATTAGGGCCATTCTAAGAGTATGTTCCACTCTGGAACGTGCTGCAAATATGCCACAACATATTATTTTGATCTCGCGGCCTCCTGTCGAGAGCCTAACCCTCTACCTCGTATACCATCAAGGATCTTAGGGGAAAATCAATTATCGTTTTGAAATTAGAAAGTTTCAAAATATATTCTCCATAATCGTCTGTTTACAGTGAATTACATGAAAATTACACGACATTAATTAAGTGTTCGTTTTATGTTTTCAATTACATCTAAACCATTTAAGTTTATATCACATTTTTAAAAATTTAAATAAAATTGTATTTAATACCGTTATTATTAAGTTCCTTCTTTCGTCAATAAAACTAAATAGATGACATTTGGACGACTAGATCACTCTGGATCAGTGATGCAGTTAAATGGTTGCGATGTCGAAAAGGTGGAAAGATTTAGATACCTCAGCAGTATTCTCACGGAGACTCTTGACCCAGATGTAGAGGTTAGGTGCAGAATTTAAACAGCAAGATTTGCATTCAGTAAAATGAAATCCCTCTTCTGCAATGACAAAATCAAATTAAAACTAAGGCAGAGAATGCTTACATGTTATGTGTGGTCGGTCTTGCTGTATAGATGTGAGACATGGATCTTGAAAGTAAATACCATGAACAGGTTAGAGGCTTTTGAAATGTGGCTTCATCGGAGAATGCTCAAGGTCCCAAGGACCGACATGATCACCAATACAGAAATTCTCAGGTGGGCTAGAGCAGATATAGAACGGCTTACATTAATAAAAGTCAGGAAAATTTCACATCTGGGTCACATACTTCGAGGGAAGAAGTATCACTTGCTCCAATTAATATTGAAAGACAAGATAGAGGGTCGCCGAGGGCCTGGTAGGAGACAAATGTCTTGACTGCGAAATGAGAGTGAACCGGCATTAGAAGTGTGGAGAGGCTATTCCGGGCAGCGCAAGACAGAGAGACATTTTCCAGAGTGATCGCCAACGTCGGGGGACCTGATAGGGCACACCAAGTAGAAGATGAAGATTATTAAGTTCTGCAAATATTTTTGTTACAGCTGTTTCGGCTTTTAAGGTTATTTTAAAACTGTAAAAAATAAAAACTAAAATACTTTCAGAACTTTATAATAACATTATTAAATTTAATTAAAATTATTATTTTTTAAATAAAATGGAATTCTATGAATAAAACTAAACTAACTAACCATCACGCCGTTTCCCGCAGGGGTAGGCAGAGAGGACGGACCGCCAAACAACTCGGTCTTGGCACACACTCTTTGCCTCACCCACATTCATACATCGTCTCATACATACTCTTCTATTATTCTGACTTTTGACATGGCCCGTCTCAAGTACCTATCTGATTCACTTGATCGTGCCATGTCTTCCTTGGGCGTCCCGACTTCTTCTACCATTCACATTTGCATCATATATTCACTCACTCGCTCTACATGCCCAAACCATCTGAGGGTCCCTTTCTTAATTTTGCTCATTATACTTACATCAGCCTTACATTCTTTGCGGATATCCACATTTCTAACACGATCATACATGGTTTTACACACATACGTCTCAGGGATCTCATTTCAACAGCATTCAGTTTACTTTCATCCTTCCTCTGCCAGTTCCATGCCTCACTGCCATACACAGGGTAGGTTCCTGAACTCCATTGTGGACTGCTAGCTTCGCTTTTTTAGACAGTTTTTTATTAGCGCCAACGGCATTCAGTCCTCTATTAATGGAGTTACCGGCATTTACCCTTCTTTCAATATCTCTATCAGCCTTCCCATTCTCGTAAACATGCTACCCAGATAAACAAACTCATCCACCTGCTGCAAGTATTCATCATTCACAGCTATATCGCACACTGTTTTCGTACTCTCTCTTTCAAACACCATGACTTTAGATTTACTTACATTCATCATTAACTCATTATTCATACATACTTCGTTCATCCATTCAAAAGCAATTAACATTTATAACATGAAACGAAGAAAGTTCTCCAATATCCATATAATGTTTTCCTTTGACAAACACTTTTTAGGAACACCATGTTATTTACTAAGACATTAAATATATGTTTAACCCACAGTAACCCCAAGGGTTCACTCTGAGGGTAAATATATGAATAAAGATAAACAATGCGAACCCTTACGCACAGTATATCGATCAAATAAATCTAGTTTATTTAAATCAGGCTTAAAACAAAACAACTTAACCCTCGGATGATTATAGTTTGTCGACTGAATAATTAATCTGAATTTGATTTCATTATACGAAGTTTCCGACCCGATCAGAGATGGTTTGGAAATGAAAATATTAAATAATGCAAATTTGTTTGAATCTCCCCTTTTACTCTTGGAGACAGACTGGAAGCTTCGGTAAATTGATATTTTTGCTGGACATTGCATATTCATGAGCCAATCATTTATTTTCCGCACTGTAGGGAACAAACCTACCAAAAACAACTACAAATAAATATTATTATTCGTATCGGTTATTTAATGCCATTTTAAACAAAACGATTCTGTATAAATTCTCTATATTTTTTTATGGAAAGTAAGTAAATTTAAATATTCGCAATTATATTTGCATTTAAATGGTTTTTCTTCTGCTAAAATTGGACGGTTTTGGGTTCAAAAAATGAACAGGATTTTCGCAAGAAAAAGTCAAAGAACTTAATTATTTAATTATGCAAGTAGGCTGTTTCCCTGTTTTCTTGTTTTCCTATTTATCCTTGCCCTTTTTGCTTAGTTTGTTTACGTTGAACATTGTTAAGCAACGTGTAGCCACTGTTTGTAGTTAGGTAGACTGTTTATGTAGAGTTCACATTTTTCCTATCAATTGAAACACTTATAATTTATGTCACTGACAGAATCTATTATAAGATATGGATTTACAATATGGGGAAATACTACTATAAGCAATCTGAAACAAGTCCAAGTTGTACAAAACTCAATTGTAAAATTATAAGTCGTCCCTAATATTTTCAAACAGACACACCGTTGCTATTTCAGAGTGCCAAAATTTTACCAGTTATCGCAATACTATGGGACAAAATTATAATCCACCCTGCAGCGTAAAGAGAAATTAGAACATAAATAAAGCACTAGATTCACGCGCAACGACGGGTTAATAGTTCCGAAATTTAATAATAAGTACGGACAGAGAACGTTTGAATACAACATACCGAAGATATTTAATTTATTACAAGACACTGTAAAGCAATGTAATTCTACGAATAAGGTTAAATATGTGGTGAAAAATTGGCTATCGAAAAAAAATATTTATATTGATATGTATGAAAAAATGTTGAATCTGTCGATATAAGATGTAAATTATAACTTTTAAAATGTTTATGTACTCGTAACTTAACTATAAGCACCTGCTGACAAGCCAATTCAATTGGCTTAGCAGGACTTGTTTGTTGATACTTATGTATTAACTATACTTTCAATAAAAAAATAAAAAAATCTGGTTCACCATAAATATTTCAGTTTTTTAAATTATTAATGTTGCAGAAAGAACACTGCAAAATTCGTGCTACTAGAATTGGCTTTGGTCTGAACTTTGTGGCAATTCAAACTAAATCTTCTTTTGGTCAAAGAAATTATTTGTATCGGGATCCACTTATATTTTATAGCCTTCCAGAACATAACTAATAAGTCATCTAATTCTTTGTGCACTTTAAAATAGCCCAGAGTTATCCCAGAATTGCCAATTTTTATTTTCATCTTTGTCTGTTCTAAATTAAGTGTATTGTATAAATCTTCTTTTTACCTTTGTTCTGATAAATTAAAGGCATATTTTATTTCAAATCAAATTTCAACACGTGGTTACTCTACATGTTTACATTACGAGGTATTAGCCTCCTTCAGATTAACCCATTTTGTGTAAAGTTAGTTCTTTCAACATCTATATTATTTGTGTTATTTTTGTTACATTATCAAATTATTAACCCTTATGGAGGCTTAAAAACTGAACAAAACAAAAATAATAAATTTAAGAATACTTGTGCCAGGTATTTTGTGCACAACTTAACATCAAGAAAATCAAGTTTATTTCACAGTCTCCATTCACCCTAAAGAAGTACTTAAAGACAAACATTTAATTCTTTACATTCCCATCTGTAAGATTACATAACTTTTATTGTGTTACAACTCCAGCGATATAACATCCATAACAGGTTTCTAGATTCTTGGTAGATACATTTTTTACTTTTTCGAAAAGGTGACGCTTTTACAAAACATAACTTTGTAATACGAGAGTCTGGAATTAGGGTGGGGAATGATAAATGTAAACATTAACACATTTGGAGAATATTGTTAGGAGCAAAGAAAGTAGAAAGTGAGACGAGAGATAATAATTTTCCTCTTCATAATATCATTTATACCAAGCATAGCTTTCGCAATTTCGAGCAAATTTTCGATTCAGCAAGTTATTAAGAATGAATTTCACTATTGAACCAGATGAAAATACAAAATTTAAAATTACATGTCTTTCAGTTTTACTACTTAGGCCATCAAAATTATGCAAAATTTGAAATGAAGTTCACGATTTAAATTGCATCCCTAAAGATGACATAGGCCCTTACGGTTATTATTTTCGTCGGGGCTCCCTTCGTATAATAAGAAATATGCATATAAAAGTGTTCATAATGTATCGAGTTAACAAACCACACCTCAATAATTTCCAATGACTGCAATTATGATTATGATCAGGAGTTAGCTTAATCATAGAAGACATTCAAAGTTCCGCTAACACATTGTTTTTAGGAAGCATCGCGTTCATTGGTCGATAATTGTACATATATTTTCGTGTAGGTGATCAATGAACCGGTAGATGCAATTTTTAGCCGTAAGTTATTTTTAATTGTTTGTCTAGCTTGTAGTTTTTCTAGATATTAGAAACATATTGTTAAGTTTGTACAGGGCCCTTGAGGTAATTTTTCACAAAAAACAGCGCTATATAAATCGTCCAAATATTATTATTATTTTTGTAGAAGGCAGTCACTTTGTGGTTTGACATATTAATTGAAATAAATCAATTACTTTGTTTATAACCACGATTTTATCATTTACTTTTTCAATACCGACCGGTTTCGCTTAACATAAGCATATTCAGAGTATACAATTAAACAGTTTAATTTTTGTAAATTCTAAACACTTTCCTTGTTAGCGTCTTAAAAGCAAAGAACTCTGAACGATGTGGATAGTGGAATAATCAGCAATTCCGTTGAGGCGCAAGGAAGAAAAAAAACTCCGCTTTTAGCACAGCTATATTAGTGTTCAGTTTCTTCATCTGAAAAATAATATGTTTGCGTTAAGTAAAAATTATTATTATTATCATCACCGGTCCCTTCAATCCATGGAGATTCCTAACCGCTTCTAGAAAATAATCATCATCTGTCTGCCACACCATCAGCTGCTACCATAATGTAGATCAGACAGGCGAGACTGAAGGTGCCAACATGTTATTTTAGCCCGAGGCACTAGAGTTTGGATTGATTTCTATGCGGCGTTTGACGTAGAACATAATAATACTCGTGTAATGTACGTTATGTAAAGGTTAATATTAAGAAAGAACAAGTAACACTCATCTTAACTGATATCGGCTCACGGCAAGCGTCCACGCGCCTTCTCTATGCAGTCGGTCGCCCAGTACCATCCCAGTACCGTCCTACGCCCCACAACTCCGCGCGCGCACTACCTGAGACGACAGAGTTATTCACAACTATACATGTGTGAATACACTACATCTCGTATAAACCTACTCAATAGTTTTAAATTACATCTTTACTAATTTATTTTATTTATTCATTTTCTCGTTCGTACAGTTTTCAAATGTATTCTATAAAATCTTGTATAGGCATTCGATCCACAACTGGTGTTCCTCAGAGGTCACACCTCGGCCCAATTTATTTTTAAAATTATTTATTAGTGATATTGTTACCAGTTTTAAAGATGTACTAGTTCTGCTATTTTCGGAAGACTTTAAAGTATATAAAAGAATACGAAATATACACGTTTTCCCAATTTTACAGACAAACTTAGACAAAATACAGCAATGGTGTGAATATTCATAAATATCGAATAATACGATTTTTCAAAACTCACCATCATATCTTACAGGAAAACACATTAAATAATTAATTAAATTAAGACAACATTAGCGAAATTCAATCGAAAATCTGATAACAGAAAATTTATAAAAAGATGTAGGTCACTTTTGGGACTCGAACCCAGGACCTTCACCTTGCCGATGCGCAACTCTATCAACTGAGCTAACGTATCCCTATCGGATTCGGTCATATTTAACTGTATCATACTTCGTCTAAGATTTTTTTTTTTACTAGATCTCCACACAGGAGGCCCTGAGAAAAATAATATCCCTCAGGGCCTATATCATCTTTGGGGATGCTGTGCGGAGGGTTTTTTTTTAGGAAAGGAAGGAGAGAAGAGTTCTGGGAAGGAAAAAAGTTTAAGGGGAGGTTAGGAATCTGTGGTTCAGTGTGTCCTGGTCATCCGCCTCCAAGACCTAGACAAACCTCACCCCGTGAACCCGGGAACCCCTGCTAAATCACCAAACGTAGCGAACCACTTTGAGTGACCAATGGCAGAGGTGTTGGTTATCCAATAAAGACTAAGAATTGCAAACATTATCTTCATTTTCTTATCGCGTATTTTATTGGATGCTATCTTTATGTACCTTTACGTATTTTAATAATGCGTATGAAGTTTCCGGTACTGTTCCAGAAACCCTTAACAAGATTAAGTTCTAACAGGTAGGTACTTATTACTTGTTAAGGTTGGGCCGTTAGAACAATGGGAACGTAAAACATGCAATAACTTTTTATGAACAACTCAGTTACTGTTGCAATTATTCTGTTATAATGCTGAAACTCCGCTGAATCAGTCCTCAGAGTGAAATTCTCGTGTTTTCGTTTGCAGTTTCCGCGTGTTTCCTGAAACTGGATGAAAATTTAATTTTCAGTACATTTCCCATGCCCATTCATACACTTTTTATTCAAACCAGATTTTGTCGACTTCTCAAATGTTGTTTACTAATCTTGACGGTGAAGTTATACATTTTGCAAAGTTTTCAAATAATAACTGGGGATATTCTAGAATAATCCCGGCCGTGTTTTTTACTAACAGCATTACTTATGAAAAAAATACTTCCCACTATTAAACGGAATTTTCGTTGAACGTTGAATGAAGACCGTGCATTTTCTTTTTCGAATTGTAATTATTAAAAATATTTTTATCGTTCTAGAAATTTTTGTGTTTTTTTTTCATACTGGCCAGGTGACGGCCATGTCATGCGGCCATGTGCGCATGCGGCGTGAGCAGTATTCGCTGCGAAGATATCTTTATCATGTTTTTTTTCTTCATAATTTCTGTTCTAATAACCATTATGTATGAGACCACTTACTTGATCCACAAAATACTGTAAAACGTTAGGACACTGGATTCTAATCGTCACTTCGGCTCGGGAGATAGTTTATAAAATAACAACTCAGAGATCTTTTTGGTAATGACTAAAATTTATTTTCAGACGGTTTTTATACTAAAATCTTCGCACACCTGTTTTAAGTTAACGTAAATAATGTCTTGCAAGAATCGACCTGATTACTCCAGGTGGTCGATTCAGGTGTTCGGGATCACATTTACTTTGTTTTGAATAACAAACTGGTTCGAACACGTGCAGTCTTTTCTTTACATAAATAACGTCTTGCAAGAATCGACATTTTTTTTTTTTACAGTGAATACCGCACAAGAATCTCAACTGCTCCCGTCTGGAGCCAGTGAGACTATGGCATCCCCAATTGGGGTATGTTGTGAGGCTGAAGGTAATGGGGAGGGGAAGGAGGTAGGGAAGAGGAAGGTTGGAAAGTACCTGGCTATTCAGATCTGGTCACCAAACACGGCTAAAGCCATTTTCAAGCAACGTTTCAATTCTGAATGGTGGTCTTACACCAGGGCGATACTGATAGTATCTTCCACTCTGGAACATGCCATAAATATACTATATATTATTTTAAATGAATTAATTGTGAAATAACACAAATTAATCAAATAAAATTTATTTGCGCATGCCGGGTTTGAACCCGCGACCTCCGGACTGTGAGTCAAGAGTCTTACCCACTGGACTACGGAGGTCAACCTGATTATTCCAGGTAACCGATGCAGGTGTTTGGGATCACACGAGTTGCTAAGTGCTTTGTTTTGAATAACAAGATCTGGCAGGTGCTTTAAGAATCGTCTGTTACACATTATAGTAGTTTTATTCAATATATTTGTGTTATTTTTCGTCAGTTTCAATCCGTATGCAAATAAGTACAAATTCGAGAAATCACAATTTAAATGGTGTAAAAATGAATGCAAAATGTCAGATTCTTCGATTATTATCATGGTATTATTATTATAAATTTTAATTGTATGAATGAGATAAAAAAGGAAAGCCACAGTTTTGTTGCAATTTTCTGAAATAAAATGATTCTGTATTTTTAAATTTTAATTTTATGAAATTTTTCATCGTTTTACTAAGAAATGTTTGGAGTAGGTATTCAGGTACGTCTCATACGTCATACGTATGTCTAGTAATGTTACAATGTAGGTATATGTTCTTCTTCGATGGTACCAACGGTCCCGAAGAACAATGTCGGATGTGCGATTTTGTAGTTTTGCATTGTAGTTTTGTAGAGCTGTTTAAAGTTTCGTTTTTGCATTTTTTTTACATTATCTCCACACAGGAGGCCCTGAGGAAAATAACTTCCCTCGGGGCCTTTGTCATCTGGGATGCTGTATGGAGGGTCTTTTTGGGGAGAGGAAGGAATGATCATTGGTTTTGAAGAGACCCATGTTGTAGGAAGGAGGAAACACAGAGGCCGTGTAACGTAATTATTTTCATGGTAGTTATTCAGTCGGTTCTTGCTCAGGATGAGTATTATTAATTTCGGCGTGCCGTTGGAACGACTGATAACAAATTCAAATTGCCTGGACGTTTCTCGATTGTTTTAAAAAGAAAAAAAATGTCATGACAGATCAAGGAATTTGTCGGAAGTTTGATTTATAAGGAGTTTTGATACTCGTAAATGATTGTGTAAATTTGCAACATTATGCGTCTACACCTTCAAATTAGTGCTGGTAAGAAATATTGCTTGACGCTCGTAATGACGCGGAAAACAATCCACCGAGAGATAGCCATCGGGGTTATTGAATACAGCTGGACACATTGATTTTTTTTTGGTCGGGCGTGTGGGTAAAGTTCGGTTTAGGGGCGGCGTTCCTAGATAATAAAACTAGTTATTTTTATACTAACTATGGGCCGCAAAATCCGAATCTGAAAGAATTAGGCGTCGGCAAGCAAAATTAACTAAATTACACGACTTTAAAATTTTCTATACACATAGTATAAAAATAACTAGTTTCATTATCTAGGAACGCCGCCCCTAAACCGAATTTTTTCCCGAAGCGGCAGCTCTGGGGCTCTTCTCTAGCTATCTGGAGCCCTTGTCGCTGAGGTTAGAAGAGGTGCGCCATATTAACTATCGCAAGCTACGAATGATCATTTGGAGTGGATTCTACTAAAATAACTGAATTATCTCTCTCTTTCTCTCTCTCTCTACATTTTTTTGAGTTTACAAAGGTATTTATGTAGATTATGTTTTTGCTTGTCAATAATAACAAGTACATTTTGTTTAATGTGAGTTCTTTTATTTACATCAGATAGTAGCTTTCTTTTATCCCACGCAGGACCCTGAGATGATGATGAGAGCTCATGCATACGGAATTTCTTTGCTAACTGAGAAAGGTACGTGTCAGCCGGCAAATCATTCCACAGACGAGTCGAAGAAACGACCCGTTCTCATGTGACAAATGTCAACCGTGTACAAATATTGGGCACGCGTTTGGCGTGTTTACCGACTATGCACCGGTCCGAAGGGATAAATGACGCTAGTTCCTCGGAGCATCTTCTATTGTAATACCGGTAGAACAAGGATAGCATTCCCACTCGACGCCTGTGCTCTAAAGATTGCAATCCGTCTGTTAAGATGGGAAAATCTATTAAACGGACCGTCCGTTTCTGCACCGAGTCGAGGGTATTTTTCAGATATTTTGGAGCTCCAGACCAGAGGTGGCTACCAAATTCAACCGTGGGGCGCACTTGTGATTTGTACAGGGTTAGCAGTTGTGTACTATTAAAGTATCAGGGGGCCCTGTACAGTACGCCTAGTTTTTGGGAGACTAACTTTACTCTGGCTTCGATGGAGCCCCCATAACTGAGCTGGTCACTTAGGGTTACATCAAGTATATCAATGGAGGGCCTCTTCGGAAGATTGCTTCCGTTTCTGTTTTTGATATCAAGAAATATAGCATATATGAAAAAAAATATTATTTAATTTTAAAATATATCGAAAATTCGGGCTTTCAAAACAACAAAAAGAAACAATAAATAAGACATCAAAACGATTTTCAATTTTTAGCAGATCCGACATTGTTCTACGCGACTGTCGGGACATTGATGGGAATAAACCTTCAAAAGTTATTCTAATAAAATTGAAAGATTTTTCATATGGGGATCGGTGTGATAAATAATTTCGTGTAAAATGTCCGTAAGTCTGTTTTTAACTTGATAAAACACCCAAACTACTTTCATTATTAAAAGTATCCCGAATGGCCTATTCGTTATAATGTCAAAATCCTCGTGTGATAGAAAAACGTAGAAAAATGACCTCCCTCCAAACCGTACTAAGTTTTATGCGGTACTATATAATATCCCCGACAAAATATCCTACGGACAAAACATCTCCCAACAAAATATCTACTAAAACCTAGCCTTATCTAACGTAACCTAACCTTATTTTACATTTTACTGTTTTTTAACAATAATTTATTGTTGAAGAAGAAGATAACAATAATAATCTAAACGAAAATATGAAAGAGAACAAGGCACAGAAAAAGACAATGGACGCGACTGGTACTCGAACCCAGACCTCTCGTCTAACCAGGACGTGCGCGTTAACCAATTTCGCTATTGCCACCTTCTGTCAAACCGCCATAATTGTCAATCTCAAATATAAAATTTTTGAATTCACAATATTATCTTTAACTAATTATTTTTTCCATATAATGGGCAACTAACCTTTTTATTGGAAACAATTATTCTAAGAATTGGTTTGTAACCTGGGTAGCGTCTCGGATAAATTTATCCGAATTTATTCGTATGAATTTTTATAAAAGTAATATGGAAAAAAGAAGTGGTTAAGGACAATATTGTTGATTCTTAATTTTTAAATACGAGATTGACAGAAGCTAGCAATAGTGAAATTGGTTAACGCACACGTCCCGGTTAGACAAGAGATCTGGGTTCGAATCCCAGTCGCGGCCATTGTCTTTATCGGTTTTTCTGTGTCTTGTTCTCTTCCATATTTTCGTTTATCTCATTTTAATATTTTTGAATAATAAATCATTTATTATCTTCATAGGATGTATTCTATCCTTTTCCTATGTATCGAAAGAGAACAAAATAAGTTACAAATTCTCCAAAACAGAGCAATGAAAATAATACTTCGACGAAATAGATTTTCAAAAATAATTAAAATGTTAAAGGAACTAAATTGGTTAACCGTAAAACAGATGCTGACCTTGAACACGGTGGTGTTTATCCACAAAATATTGAACAACATGTTACCAAAATACTTCTCAAATAAAATTGTATACAACAAGGACATTCACAGATATGACATAAGGATGTGCAAGGAAAGTAGGCTACAAAAAAAGGACAAAGCGAATACGCAGAACAGTTTACTGTACAAGGGAATGAAGTTATATAACACACTATCAGAAACTTTAAAGTCCACACAAGTGGAAAGTTCAAGATGTATTGTAGGAGCTACATAAAACTAGAAAAAATATAGTTAATATGAAATATTACAATTAGTTAGAAATTTGTAAACTCAAATGTACAAATTACTAAAATAAAAAGTATTATTATTATTATTATTTTTGTCCCATAGGTTAGGTTAAGTTAATAAGTAAGGTCAGGTTAGGTTTTAGTAGATATTTTGTTGGGGGATATTTTGCCCGTATTATATTTTATCGGGGATATTTAGCCGGGGATATTTTGTCGGGGATGTTTAGTCGGGGATATTTTGTCGCGGGTTGAAAGTCACGGAACCGTTTTATGCAGTGTAAATTTGAAGGTGGAATTTTCGAGAGTTCTGACACGTGTAATGTGTAGCTTACGACAGGCGTTGTGATGGATCGCTGTGGAGTGATGTATCAAGTCAGGGTGAAGTGGGAGGGATTGTTCGGAGTTGTTTAAACGCCAGAATGGAAAGATAAATCAGTATTGATGTTGTCATAACTTAAACAGAAACGTAATAACTTTGAATGAATTGGATTTTGAAAGACTTAAAACTCTGTTGTCATTGTAAAATTGAAGAGAACTGTGTATTCAGATATTTTCAATATAGTCTTCTTTTCTAACGTATTTTTTATGCATTTCTAATCTTCTATTCATATAAAGAAGAGTGTCTGTGGTTGGCGGGCAAAGTTGAATTGATTTTATACAAATCTAAAGTCTATTACGATTACTATGATGAAATTTTGCGACATTGACCTTCAAAACAAGAGAAAGGTATTTAAAAGCATTTAAATTTTGAAATTTTACCCACTTGGCGTACAAAATAAGAGGAATTGTTTGAAGACCATGCAACATGAGACATTTATTGAAGTAATCTTCCGTACGATGGCTGAAGAGCGGTTTTTATATGGAGTGATTGTACAATATTATGCTACGTATACACTTCAGAGCCGAAGCGTGAGCAATATCGGAAATGAACGAACTACCACAAAATGCACGAACCACCGCTGGGGTTCTTTCATTTCTTTCCATAATTGGTAGTTAGGCTCGCGCTTCAGCTCGCAAATGTACACGAAGCATTAGATATCGCAATACCTATGAATCTGTACATCAAATTGTTAACGCTTCCGTGGTCGAGGGGTAAGGCACTCGACTAGTGATCCAGAGGACGCAAGTTCAAATCCCGGCGTACGCAAGTAAATTTTATTCGATTGATTTGTGTTTTCACAATTTGATCATTTCAAAATAATATGAGGCGGCACACTCCAGAGTGAAAGATTGACCATCATTCAGAATTGAAACGTGGCTTAAGACGGCTTTAGCCGTGTTTGGTAACCAGATCTCAATAGCCAGGTACTTCCCCACCTTCATCTCCCCCATTTTTCCTTCCCCTCCCAACTTCCTTAAACCTCACAACATACCCCAATCGGGGATATCATAGTCTCTGTCTCCAGGCGGTTGGGAGCCGATGGAGACTAAAAAGAGGCATTGTGTAAAAAAATATATATTTACTTTTAAGTTATCAATGCATATGTATTTACGCAAGAGCCCGTAAATCCAATGTATTTCTAAATAATAAACACAAATATCTAATTTATTGGCGTCACGCATTCCCAATATTATTCAAAACTACCCCAAATTAGTATTCATACTCGTATCTGCCATATCGTAAGATTTCCATATCACCCTAAAATATCACCTATCACCTATCCATATCACCTACCTAAAATACATATCTTTCCTATTCTCACACATAATCGATAACGACAACGACGTTCTTAAGTATTAAATTTACGCACTCCCCATATTAAGTCCCACTTCAAATTCTCATCAAATTAACACCAGCTATTCTCAAGTGCTCTATATTTCCACATACGAGTACACTTAAATTTCTCCACACCTATTAATAATAATAATTGGATAATTTGTGCGCCGAGAAACAGCGCCGAGTTCGTAAAAAGTTACCTCAAGAGGGCCAATGAGGTTACAATATACGAGTATATTGATTGAGATCGGAGTATTGCCTTGAACCGCATTGGAAGAGTTGGATTCATACACCTACGTTATAATTCATACGTTACTCCTGGATACTCTGACCCCCCGTTTCTAACCCACCCTTCATACCTTTTTCCTTTCTAGAACTTCATCTCCTTCCTTTTCTAAAAAGTCCCTCCGTATGGCAACCTCAAAGATTTTTTTTTTACATAATCACCACACAGGAGGCCCTGAGAAAAATAATTTCCCTGAGGGCCTATATCATCTTTGGGGATGCTGTGTGGAGGGTTTTATTTAGGGAAAGGAAGGAGAGAAGAGTTCTGGGAAGGAAAAGGGTTTAAGGGGTGGGTTGGAATATGGGATTCAGTGTCCAAGACCCGACAAACATCATCCCATGAACCCGGGCACCCCTGCTAAATCACCAAACGTAGAAAAACCACTCAAAGATGACAAAGACCCTGAGAGGATTTTTTTTTATCAGGGCTTCCTATGTAGAACTAAAAAAATACAAAACATCAGTAACAACGGGTCAGCATCAACAACAATCGCTACCATTTATAAACTGTGTTTGCTTATTAAGGCACGGCCACCTCAAAATCCATCAGTTGCCCAAGCCCCCTACTCTAGTCGGCCTTTACGTAGTATTCGACGCATCATTTGAATAGGAAAATGCCACTCAGTCCTATAGTTCATTTCATTCATACACAGATATTCTTTCAAGGTCTATCTTTACCATACACGAAGAACGCTTGAATTAAGAATTTATGGGAAACATAAGAGTGTATCTTACCGTCCTAATTTTATCTTGGGCTTGTTATACAATAACAAGTCTAGATGTAACGTCATTGAAGGAGGCTGTAAAAATATGAATTTCTAGGCACTCTATAATTATAGTGCAAACAGATACAGAAAATATACTTATTGGCAGGTCGCTTCACACAGTTTTATTAAAAAAGTTTAAGCTTGGAAAACTTACAATTTATTTCGGGACACAATATTAATACATTGTTGCTATTTCATTATTCTTTGTCGTTGCTTTTATTAGAAGATTAGTGGCAACACCATAATTAATATTTATATATTTTAAATCTATCCGGGACATGAAACAAAATACACCGATAAATAAAAAGATAACAGTCGTAAGAGATGTCCAGATAATTAAAATCGGATATAGTTTTCCGAGACACTATCTATATAAGTTACAGATAAATTCGTTAAAGAACTTTGTAATCATTCAAAAAGATACCTACCAAAAAAGTGTGCAAAATTTGTTGAAAATAATATTGTATAACACAATTGTTGGTAAAAGGTTATTTATTTAAGAAAGTAAGTTCACAGATCACATAATATGGTAAAAATAGTCACAATGTATCAATTCACTAATTAACTGAGCAAGGGATCGGAGGGAACCTTGCCGTTAGGCTTTGGGAACAACAAAAGCTGACTGTGGTTCTGCTTAGAGGGTCGTACCATAGGACGAAGCGCAACTAAGGCAGCAGTCGGGGGTCTGGTTGGTGCTTTACTTATGGTAGTAGAATACTCCTTAGAGGGTCGTGCCAGAGGACGAAGCGCAACTAAGAGAGCGTACTAGCCAAGAGCGAGCTGCAGACGAACTGACTAATTTAGGGCGCGCAGCCTGTTATATAGCCCATTCCTTGTTGCGGGGTGTGGTTTATGTAGCGGCTCGAGGGTGGGAGATGCGCAGAAGGCGTCGGCGCATCCTGGTTTGCTTAAGGGTGGGTGAGCAGGATGGCGCTGTGCGGGGGAAAGAGATGGTGTAGTGGCAAGCGTAAAAACGGCGCGCTACAATTGTTAATTTTTGAATTTGATATATGAAATATGAGATCTACTAAAATAAAAGAAAACCTGTAGGTCCAAATGGTCGAGTAAGTTAAGAGCGTTTAACCAGCCAGCGGACGAAAATCCACATTTCGTCGAAAGTTGTTCTTACGATCGTGCAGGGCGGTTACAATGAGAAAGATTAATTATTCTCCGTACCAGCTTTTTTAAATTATAACTCAATATCGAATTTATTTCAATTCAAATTAGCTTTAATTTATACCTTCATCCAAAAATGCTGAAAGGCGTGATGATAAAACTATTAAAATAATGTACTTTTTGTAGTTATTTTTTGTTTATAAGTATTTATCATTTTTCAATAATGTCTAAATTTAATAAGAATGTTAAAAAAATCTGAAATATATTAGTTTGTAAGTGCGCAAATAAATACACAAACGGACCAATTTTCGCCAAGAAACACATGTACGTACATATTTTTTAATGATTTTATTGAAATAAAATTAAAATTCTAAAACATACGTTTGCTAGATAATGTATTGATTTATTTTACTGCATGGTTTTATTATTTGAAATGGGTGTGGTATAATACAAAAACTTTTCTGAAAATTGAACAAATCTGCCAACGACCTATGGAATAACCTTATTATACTAAAAATTTTAAAAAATTCTCAAAATTTATTACATACGAATGCTAGATAAAAGAACAATCTTTCGAAATCCATTTATAATTTTTTTGTGGAAAAGAGTCAATACGTCTAAAAACTTTTTTGAAAATGACGTATTTTCGGTTTTTTCTGGTAATGCCCTCTTAAGACAAGAGATCTTGGGTTCGAGCCCTTTGCTGCGAACGTTACCTATTTTTTTTTTCTGAGACTTGTTCTGTTTTATTTTTCTTTTAGATTTATTAGTATTTTCTTCTTCTTCAATAATATATTAAGTTAATTGGTAAAACCTTCAAAAGTTATTCCAATTAAAATATATAGAAATATTTTGTTCAAGAACTAGAGATTTTTTTATAAAACATCAAAAAAGGTTTACCGGTCTACTTAGATTTAAATACAAAATTATCGACAGATATATACATTTTTTACACATCAGTTATTAATTGTATACATTTTGTACACATGAACACACATGAGAAGTGCGTTTACGAGAAATGGGATGGCTGATAAAGACATTGAAAGAAGGGGATATGCAGGTAACTCCATTAATGGAGGACTGAATGCCATTGGCGATAACTGAAAACTCTCCAAAGAAGCGAAGCTAGCAGTCCACAACGGATTGCTGGTACTTACCCTAATGTACGGCAGTGAGGCATGGAACTGGCAGAGGAAGCAGAAAAATGGTGTAGAAATGAGATCCATGAGGCAAACGTAGAAATGTGGAGATCCGCAAAGAATGCAATACTGATTTAAGCGTTTTGAGTAAGATTAAATTATCAAACGAAAAATGTAAGGAGAATACACATAATACAACGAATATGTGAATGGTTAAAGAAGTCGAGGACGCCCGAAGAGGACATGGCGCGATCAAATGAATCAGATGCTTGAGTCGGGTCATATCAAGAGTCACAATAATAGAAGAGTATGTATGTATGGGACGATGTATGAATGTGAAGGAGGCAAAAAGGGCGTGCCAAGACCGAGTTGTTTGGCGGTCTGTTCTCTCTGCCTTCCCCTTTCTGGAAACGGCGTGATGGTTAGTTAGTTAGTTATTTATAATATCACGGATTGTGCAAGGTTTCTGACACTGGCTCAAATCAGAATAATTAACATTTTCTATAAACTACACCAACATTGATCAAGTCTTAATTATAATTTTATGTACTTTATTTCAAAATTAATCACTTAACTCCATCATTAATTAACAAAAAATAAATTATAAATTAATGTAGTCTTATTGATTGCACATATCCTCTTAAAATATTTCATCAACTTTTGAACTGAAATGTAAGCGATTATTGTCGTAAAATAACATTATGTACCTACTCCTGCAATATTATCAGTTAATCCCATTGTCAGAATCAACTATATGTACTTACCATCTCAACACCTACCTATTAAGAGAAATGCAATAATATTATTTTTATTTTTACTACATCTATTGTATATTATTACTTTTAAAATATCTATACTACATGTATATCTAATTTAGCAACTGCCACGTTAGTATATTTCTTTATTTAATATTTGTTTTTATTCATAAGTTTTATTTGTTTCTTAATTTAAAAAAAAAAATATATATATAAGTATATCTTATTTTTTTTTTATCTTTTTTCTGTAATGACACGACTCCCCAATTTAAACACGAGAAATTTTTTCTCTTTTAAATTGGGTAGATTCATTAACAAGAAACTATTTTATTTGTAATTATTTATAAGAACCATGTATTTTCCTTATGTAAATCTGTTATATGTATGTATATTTCAAATAAAAAAAAATAAAAAAAAATTCATATCTTTCCTATTCTCACGAACGTGCGTCGAAAATGTCAATTAGCTTCTTGAGTATTAAATCTACATACCCTTCTCTACAAATCTCATTAAATTAACACTAGCTATTCACTAGTACTCAATATTCTCACGTAGTCCTAAATTACTCTACCAAACACAACCCTCATACAGCTAGAGCAAATAGCATGCCCCAAACGTGTATCCATTTCCCAAATCTACTCTCGTCCAAAGCTTTCATCTGTTCTCCGGATTATTGTACTATTTTACTCTCTCTCTCCGCCCGAATGTTGTTTCACCTGCAATTTCCGCGGTCGCGTGCGTCCTCTAACTCGCGGACCAAAGGTTGATCACGCCCGCATATCGCTACTAAAGTTCGAACGACAACTGCATACGCGATTACAATTTGCACTAACAAGGCGTCAGTGAAACTGGAAAACAGGGTAAACCAACATTTCAGGCTGTTTGTTTTTACTTTATGATTATGACGCATTTATTTTGAGTTAAAAGTTATTTTTGGTTTGATGCTTTCTTTTGTATTTTCTTCGAATTCTTTTGATATTTTGTTGATACTGTCTGTTTTATAGAATGAAACAAGAATACTGTGTTTTAAGCCATATATTTATTTTCTCTTTCAATGATTTCAAGAGAACTAAATTTACATATAAGTCTGCAAAAGGAAATATTATCTATAATTGGAGTTGAATTGGAACCAACCATTTGGGGTTCCAATTCATTCCTTTCCCATCATTCGTGGTTCGGCTTGCAATAATTTATTTATTTATTGAAAAATGAAACAATACAACTTTGTATAAACCACTTATATAATGCGTAAATCCTATCGGTTTCGGAACAAACGTTCCTTCTTCAGGGAAAGCTTATATTAAGAGGAAATACTAGCTGCGCTTTTCTATACAAACGTATTCCCCGTTTATCTCTCTGGATTTTGACCCTAGAGCAAAATTTTTTTTACATAATATAGATATTGACCACTAGCGTGTCGGTACGTTTTGTTTTTTTTGATAATTTACTTCTCATAGAAGTTACGACCTTCCAAAAATGAATAAAATTGCCTAATTTAAACGCCGTCAAAAAACGTTCAGTATACAAACTAAACAATGTATTTTGAAAAAAAGCAAAACGTACCGACATAGAATATTTTCTTTTAATACAGTTAGTGAAAAAAAATTTTTAAATCCGTCCAGTTTTGGAGAAGAAAAATGGGGAATACAAAACATCGATTTCGAAGATTTTATTTAGGTATTTTCGGCCCGACGTGCAGGTGTCCCTTTCGCTCATTTCTCCTGAGGGGGGCCGGGGAACGTGGGTTTTGACAAATACATACATATAATGCGAAGTAGTGATGTAAAGAATTTTATCGGTAGACTAGTGTTGTCCTTGCCCGAGTAATCGATATTTTTTATTCGTTTTTTTTCTGTTTAGTGACTCATCGCGGTATACCAATACTGACCGAGCTTTCATACTAAAATTGTGCAAAATTAAATTTTTTTATGTCAAGTACTATAATAAATTTTCAATTTGGGAGGCGTTTTAGGTACCATCGCCCCGGGAACCATTTATTGGATAACCAACACCCCCGCCACTTGGTCACCGCAAGTGGTCCTCTATGTTTGGTGACAGAGCCTGGGTTCCCGGGTTCACGGATGAGGTCTGCATGGGTTTTGGTGGCGGATAATTTTGTCCACTTACTGCGTGGCGGGCCGGATTGGGAGAAACTGGAAGAGGAAGATCTTTTGATCTCTACAGCTGGACTCTCCACCATCATTTCATACTTTTACCTACCTTTTCCCTACCCAAAACTTCCTTTCCTTCCTTATCCTAAAAATACCCTCCACACAGCTTCTCCAATGATGTCCAACAACTTCTCCAACAAAGTCCCTGAGCGATTATTTTTCCTCGGTGCCTCCAATGTGAGGTTTATGTTTTTAAAAAAAATCTGTTTCAAATTTTTAGTTGAGAGTCGCTTACATTGCCTTCAGTGATTAATTGAAATTTTTTGTTTGTAAACACTTTATTGTACAAAATTTTTTACCACTATACAATGAATTTTAAACAATTTATGATTTAGATCTTTCTCTCGCCGGTAAATTTCTTGATATGCGACCGTCAATTGTTTCTGGTAAAAGGCATTGGTGGTAGAAGTTTTTCTAACAGTGGTTCAATTTTTTGCCAGATTGAATCGTCCCTTTCAATTTTTTCATACGGCAAACCTTTAGGACTCCACACGACAAAATAACAGTATTTACGACGAGTAATGTGTAACTGGCCTTGTACTTGGTAGAAGTAATTGTGATTCCGTTTTAATGTTGAAGCATTGTCTTCAATTTTACAGTTATCAATTTTTTTGTTCAAATCCTTCTTCTGGTGACATATTTACTATACTATATGGGCATTTCACTTCAATTATAGAATCCTTGCCAAAAAGGCCATCCGGACTTGCCGCTAAAAAGTTTTTGTTTTCATCGATAAATAGTCCACAGGCGAATACCTCTAATTTTGTTTCTTTTGTAAATTGCTCAATTGCTTGGTTTTCATTTTCTTTCCCATAATTTGTGGCCATATTTCCTTTAAATGGCGAGTACAGTAGCGAGTTTAATACTCTCGCAACTGAAGTTTTTGGCCGTAGCTTACATATTTTTGTCCAAAGTTAGAAGCTGTAAGCCGCTTACGCCTTTCAATTGTCCACAAATTATTATTGCTTTGGCCCACCGTATTCCTTTCGAGTTCATCCTTATTCGATGGAGATAATTCTTTGAAAAATTCCTCTTTATCGTTTCAAATAATTCAGCTGGCATATCTGGATCTAATTCCAATTGACCATAATTTTCATCAGGCCCTGCAACTTTTTTTCTCTTTTCTGTCGTGTTTTCGTAATACCTTAGTTTTATTTTTCGACACCTCTGTATTGTCTCCTTCGAACGTCGTTTTCTTTCAATAAAATGCTTCGTGTAGTTGCCAGGACTGTGGCCTTGGATTTTTTTTGTATTCGTGAATGGGTTGTCATTTCACTATTCCACGAAGTTACTGCTCAAGAAGCTCAACTGCTGAAGAAATTTGCTCTTTTTCCGCCTATAAATTTGGCTATAACGTTGTTGAATTGCTCCACAGTGTTATTTGTCACGTTAATAATAAGACTTTCTGCATTTGCTATTAGAGACGACAATAATTGTTGAATATCAGTCCTGTTCCACAATCTTGAAGATCGCTTACTAAATTTGGATCATTAGTATACTTCTCCGACTTGCAATAGTATGACGAACATTTTGTATGATCACCAAAAACATGGTTTGCGGCATTTTTTTGTCCATTTTCAGATTTTTTACTTTATCACTTTGTGCCGTGTTTTCTTGCTCTTTTCTGTAATTTACTGCTCAAACTATAGCTTTTCTCATACGTAAAACGTTTGCTTCAACCTTTTTCCTTATGTGAACTGGTACAAAGCCTTTAGCGTTGTTGGTTTTTTTTCTAAGTGCTTTTATTTTATTGCAAAAATTGCGAAGTAAGTGATTTTTGCACTTTTTTTTGTACTATGAAGTTGGGCCTGAAGCCTTGGGTTGAAGTTTCGCTAATATTGTCTTCATGTAATTAAATATTACAATTTAAGGTTTTATAAAGTTGAAAATAAAAATAAAAAGTTTTGAAGTTTAAAAAAATTATATATTTGTTTCCTTTATTTCAAACTGACTGTAATAAATATTTAAAAAAAATGTGTAGGTAAATCTATCTATAGGTAAAAGACCAACATTTTTGATTGAATTTTGAACGAACTAACACATCCTTTTTTGTATTTACTGCTTAAAGAAACTCAAAAATACAGGAGTACAAATCAAACCTCAGCAAGCGATATATCTAACATTTTAAACATTATTATTTACAAACATGTCAACTCACACGTATGATACACACAACACAATAAATCCATTTAGATTTAATTGTCTAATAAAATATGTAAGTGCTTTTATCTTTTTCGTTATCGTAATTTTAATTAGAAAAAAACTTAAGGTGGGCTATTTTTAAACCTTTTTTATCTCTACATATTATAAAGTAAAGTCCCCCGCGCCGTCTTTCTGTCTGTCTGTCTGTCTGTCTGTCTGTTCGCGATAAACTCGAAAACTACTGAACGGATTTTCATGCGGTTTTCACCAATAGATAGAGTGTTTCGTGAGGAAGGTTTACGTATGTAATTTGTCAAGGATTTGTGTAAATTGGTTGAAACATAACGATAATTGTTAGAAGTGTCGGAAAAATTCCAGCCGCCTGGTAGCTTTCATCGAAAACGCTGCCTAATCCTTTTGGGATATAACAAAACAACGCTTGGTGGGATATTCCTCTTTTATAGATCTACAAAAAAGTCCGCGATGGCATATATCTATCTTTTACTATACGCATTCTATCTTCTTATCTTATTATTCTTATCAATTGCATTTTAGATATAATGTGTATAGTAAGCTATCCGTAAAAGATAGATATATGCCTTCGCGGACTTTTTTGTAGATCTATAAAAGAGGAATATCCCACCATTAATTGTTTTGTTATATCCAGGGCTGGGCAGTATTTGAAATACTTGTAATTGAAATACGTATTTGAAATACAAATACGTATTTTGTATTTGTATTTCAATTACTTCCTAAAAATGTATTTTGTAATTGGTATTTCAATTACATGGGGCTGAGGTATTTTGTAATTTGTATTTCAAATACTTATGGCTTCAAAATACATTTTCAAATACATTTAGCGATCTTAATAATGATAATGAAAAATAAACTGACATAGATAATACGTAGACTAAAAACGCTAGAATCCAGAGCTATATGTTATGTGTGTTAATATTTAGAGTTGGCAACACGTCCTGTGCTATAATAGCACTGTTATTGTACATTTTCTATCATATTTGTATCATATTATGTAATGCTTGTCATTGCTTTGTATTGTACATTTTTGTGTCATAGTATTAGATCAAGCACTATAGGAATAATTTGACTGAATACTAAACTATTTTTAAGTTAATTACAGTAGAGCGCACTTGAAGTGAAATAACTAGTGTCCGACCGAAACAGGATTTTCTACCGAAAACGAAACCGAATATTCGATATCTTTCTCAGTTTCGGCCGAAACCGAAACCGAAACTTTTTTAGACATGTTAAAAATCTATTGTTTACTGAAATTCGGCTTATTTTTTACACTTTTATTCACTATAAAGTAAGGACCTCATAAATTGAGTACTATAATTTTAATTGCGTTTACAATCACAACATTTTTTTACATTAACTCCACATGAGAGACCCAGAGAAAAATAATTTCCCTCAGGGCGTATGTCATCTTTGAAGATGCTGTATGGAGGGTCTTTTTGGGGAGAGGAAGGAGGGAGGAAACATAGAGGCCGGGTTCCACAGCCGAGCTGTTGAACTCAAGAATGAGTCATAGAAACGACCCGTTCTCATGTGACTATATAGTATATTTCGGATAGCGCCGTGTACGGAGACTAGCATTAAAAAGTAGTATGTATATCAACAGGGTACTTGTGGTTTCGTCACAATTACGAAGATTGTAAGTATCTCCATGAACGGAGGGCCTTACACCAAGCACATCAAAGGAGGGACTATTCAGAAGATCGCTTCCGTTGAAGGAGATTAGATTTTAATTTTTATTTACACTTGTTAAATAAAATTAAAATTAGAATGAAATAAATAAAAATAATTGAAGTTTGTGATTACATAAACTCACAATACAAGCACGCCGGACCGGCCAGCGAACTCAGTTGATGATGGTGGATGACACACGAGCCACGAACTCACCGGAAGTCAGTCAAACGGCACGCGATAATTCACAAATGCAGAGTTTCGGTGCGGCCGAAGGTTCGGCAGATTTTCTGCCGAAACCGAAACTGATGCCGAAACTAGATTTTTTTACCGAACCTTGACGAAACCGAAACCGAACCTTCGGTCGGTCACTAGAAATAAAACAAAATAGCGCTATACAAATGTCGTGTTATAATAATAATATATTATTATTATATTACCTAACACCTGAGTCCTTTACCACAAATTTTACAAGTGAAGCGGAGATGAGATGTGTCTTTTGAGCAATATGATTGGTCAATTTTTGCACGTCTCTGTTTCACTCTGCTCAACATTGCTTCTATTTAAACGCACCCTTAGATAAGGGCATTTATGACAATTTATTGCAACCAAAGGTTCTACCAAAACCAAATGTATTTTGTATTTTGTAATTTGTATTTTGTATTTGAAAGAAAAAAATGGTTAAAATACTGTATTTTGTATTTTGTATTTCAAATACATGACTTGAAAGTATTTTGTATTTCGTATTTTAAATACATGCAAAAAGTATTTTGTAATTTGTATTTCAATTACAGCAAAGCATGTATTTTGCCCAGCCCTGGTTATATCCCAAAAGGATTGTGCAGCGTTTTCGATGAAAGCTACCAGGCGGCTGGACTTATTTCCGACACTTCTAACAATTATCGTTATGTTTCAACCAATTTACACAAATCATTGACAAATTGCATACTTAAACCTTCCTCACGAAATACTCTGTATATTGGTGAAAACCGCAGGAAAATCCGTTCAGTAGTTTTCGAGTTTATCGCGAATAGACAGACAGATGGCGCGGGGGACTTTATAATATGTAGAGATAGAGATAATCGGTCAAAAATACATTTTTGTTGCATATGCATTTTTGAGTTTTTTTTTTAATAAGATAGGTAAGTGCCAAATTATATGAGTAGAAATTTAAGTTTTGTGGTATCATCATCATTACATAGTATAAAATGAAGTCGCTCAAAATGTATGTGCGCATAAATCTTTTAAACTACGCAACAGATTTTCATGCGGTTTTCACCAATAGATAGAGTGATTTAAGAGGAAGGTTTATGTGTATAATAAATGCTTATTATAGTAGAGAAAAGCCAAGAAATTCAAATATTCAATTTAGGCAAAGGGCAGCGCGCAGCGGGCAGCTGGCGAGCGGATGGTGTGGATTTTATAAAGGTTGGGTAAATGGCGTTGTGTTTCGTTAGCCACAGCAACGTGTGGCCGGGTCTGCTAGTTATTAATAAAATAAAAACAAAATTATATGTTTATTTCGAATTATAAAATTTGAAAGCGTATTTCATCATCTTTCAAAAACAGTTTTTAGTTTTCGGATGCGTTCACAAATATTAAAGTTATTTGGAATTTATTGGAAAGCGGAAATATTTTGACTTTTCGAAAAACAGGCCCGAGGCCTGAGAGGTTAATACTAATTTTCAATAATAACTAATGTATCATAGAGAATAATCATATGTATGTATATAATAATTCGATGTAGTTGGTTTGACTGCATATTTATAAACGCAAATACAGTGAAAACTTTAAAACTACTAACCTACATAGAGTTCTAGTAAAATAATTCGTAATTTGTCGGTAATAAGCGTGAACAGAAGACATTGTTACAATACCTATCGACGATATTTATAAATAACCGACAATAGCAGACCTCGTGCGTTTAAAAATAATGGGCCCTTTTTCTGTCACACCGCAAGGCCGATTCAAAAACTTCATTAGCGACGAAATAAGTCGAAACATGCTTTATCTAAACAGAATATTGGATATGGCGGTATGAGGCGAAAGACGGTAGGCATGAGACGCAAAGGGGGCGAGAGGGTGTACAAGCCAAACACTCACGTGGTCTCACCAACACATCGATAGCTAGTTCTTTTTTGAGCGCGGTGCGACAGCGAGAATTTTTTAAAATACCTACCGTCGAGATTTCTCACCGGTGCTATTACCTCTTAATTTGACAGTTTCTAACAATGTTTTATTATGGTAAGGGTGGAGCCGTTGTTAGTTATTAATGTAGATTGGGTGGGTAGGTATTAATGTAGATTGGGTGGATAGGTATTAATGTAGAGTGGGTGGGTAGGGGAACAAATCCATAATTGGGCTATAAGATAATATTTTTTGTTTATTTTTTATTTTTATTTATTCATCAATTTATTAATTCATTCTTTCATTCTTTCATTCATTAACTCGTCCATCCATCCATCCATCCATCCATCCATCCATCCATCCATCCATCCATCCATCCATCCATCCATCCATCCATCCATCCATCCATCCATCCATCCATCCATCCATCCATCCATCCATCCATCCATCCATCCATCCATCCATCCATCCATCCATCCATCCATCCATCCATCCATCCATCCATCCATCCATCCATCCATCCATCCATCCATCCATCCATCCATCCATCCATCCATCCATCCATCCATCCATCCATCCATCCATCCATCCATCCATCCATCCATCCATCCATCCATCCATCCATCCATCCATCCATCCATCCATCCATCCATCCATCCATCCATCCATCCATCCATCCATCCATCCATCCATCCATCCATCCATCCATCCATCCATCCATCCATCCATCCATCCATCCATCCATCCATCCATCCATCCATCCATCCATCCATCCATCCATCCATCCATCCATCCATCCATCCATCCATCCATCCATCCATCCATCCATCCATCCATCCATCCATCCATCCATCCATCCATCCATCCATCCATCCATCCATCCATCCATCCATCCATCCATCCATCCATCCATCCATCCATCCATCCATCCATCCATCCATCCATCCATCCATCCATCCATCCATCCATCCATCCATCCATCCATCCATCCATCCATCCATCCATCCATCCATCCATCCATCCATCCATCCATCCATCCATCCATCCATCCATCCATCCATCCATCCATCCATCCATCCATCCATCCATCCATCCATCCATCCATCCATCCATCCATCCATCCATCCATCCATCCATCCATCCATCCATCCATCCATCCATCCATCCATCCATCCATCCATCCATCCATCCATCCATCCATCCATCCATCCATCCATCCATCCATCCATCCATCCATCCATCCATCCATCCATCCATCCATCCATCCATCCATCCATCCATCCATCCATCCATCCATCCATCCATCCATCCATCCATCCATCCATCCATCCATCCATCCATCCATCCATCCACCTTTCCTACCTTTAGAAAGTTTCTAACACTTAGAACAGTACACAATTAATTTATTAATTTTATTTTATTTATTTGAACGCCCATAATTACAGTGAAAATAATGAGTTTACAAAATACCAGTAACATAATATATGTTAAAAACAAAATATAGGTTACATAAAATATAAGCGTTAACAAATTACAGGTAACATAAATATAAGAAACAAAATATAGTTCAGAAAATATAGGAGTTGGCAAAAAGTAGGTAATGTTTAAAATTGTTGTTGACATTCGTTTATCGGATAGGTAGAAATACATAGTTGGCACACATGGCGTTTGAAGTTTGCTAAGTTCAAATTATTGTCAAATACACACATATTGTTTAAGTATTTGTTACCAAGACTATGTAAACGTTGTATTGGAGAATGTAAATCATAGTTCGAATGAGATGTACGTATATAAAATGTTAATGTTTGTCTAGTTGTTCGTGTATGTAAATGTACATTTATTAATTGCAGGAGTTCACAACAGTGGAATTTAGAGTTTAATAATTTTAATAAAAAGGTTAGGTCGTTTATTTTTCGTCTATTTTCTAAAGTTGAAACATTTAAAGTATTCATTAAGAGCGTTTAACCAGCCAGCCGACGAAAATCCACATTTCGTCGAAAGTGGTTCTTACGATCGTGCAGGGCGGTTACAATGAAAAGATATTGGCATAAAAGGCAACGCGATTAAATGGATCACAAACTACTTAAAAAACCGCCCTCAAGTGGTAAAAATCAATCATGTTAATAGTGATCAAGAGATTTCAAGCTTTGGAATCCCGCAAGGTACAGTGCTTGGACCAATTTTTTTACCATATATGTAAATGATATTTTTTTTCAACATTTAAATGGTCAACTTACATCATACGCCGACGATACAGTATTAATAATAAGTGAAAAGACTTGGGAAAATGTAGAATTAAAGGCCACAGAAGACATCAACACGCTTAAGAATTTTTTCGACGCTAATTTACTATCACTAAATAGTAAAAAAAAACATTTGTAATTCCATTTGCAATCCATCCAAACGATGCTCCCAAAAATTTTAACATTATCATACACGATAATACTAAAATTCATAGCCAATATTATTTGAAATCAAACTGTACAATATTAAAAACAACAAATAAAATTAAATATCTCGGAGTAATTATCGACAAAAATCTGAAATGGAAGGAACAAATATGTCAAGTAGTAAACAAAATCAGAAAATTAATATATATATTTTTAAGAATTAGAAATTTTCTGTCGATAAAAAATCTATATTTAATCTAATATGCCTTAGTTCAATCCACTCTACAATACGCCATTATTAGTTGGGGATCCGCGTATAAATGTAACCTTCTTCCAATAGAAATTGTACAAAGGACAATTATTAAAATTATATTAAAAAAATCCTTAGACTACCCAACAGAACGCCTGTTTGAAGAATTTCAAGTACCCACATTTAAAGATTTATATATTAAAAATTCATTGATTCAAATTATAAAGGAAAAAGATAAATATCCATTTTTAAATGAAAACAGAACTCGACTTAAACATGTTTTTCTATGCCCAAAACTAAATACGTCCTTTGCACAGCATCATTATACTTACCAGGGAAGAACTTTTTTCAATCGTCTACCAGAAGAAATCAGAAGCATTAATGATAAAACCCGAATACTGCTCTCTATCAAGAGACATTTTAAAAATATTCTTAAGAAAAAAACTACTGTCAATTAATCTTACAAATATCCTTAGTTTTCCATTACATTCTTTCTTTTTTTAAAAAAATTCACACCATTATCAAATAAATACTGCAGCTCACATATATTTATGTACAATTAATTATTTAAGTACTAACTTATAACTAATAACTAATAGCATTTATGTACACTCCCCTTCCATACACAAGCAAATGCTTTAAATGGAAGGGTAGTAAAAAAAAATACTTGTAAAAAAATATATATTTGTTGTAAAATTGTAATTATAATAAATGATTCAATAAATAATAAAAAATAAAAAAAAAATAATTATTCTCCGTACCAGCTTTTTTAAATTATAACTCAATATCGAATTTATTTCAATCCAAATTAGCTTTAATTTATACCTTCATCCAAAAATGCTGAAAGGCGTGATGATAAAACTATTAAAATAATGTACTTTTTGTAATTATTTTTTGATTTTAAGTATTTATCATTTTTCAATAATGTCTAAATTTAATAAGAAATGTTAAAAAAATCTGAAATATATTAGTTTGCAAGTGCGCAAATAAATACACAAATGGACCAATTTTCGTCAAGAAACACATGTACGTACATATTTTTTAATGATTTTATTGAAACTAAAATTAAAATTCTAAAACATGCGTTTGCTAGATAATGTATTGATTTATTTTACTGCATGATTATATTATTTGAAATGGGTGTGGTATAATACAAAATCTTTTTTGAAAATTTAACAAATCTGCCAACGACCAATGGAATAACCTTATTATACTAAAAATTAAAAAAAAATCTCAAAATTTATTACATGCGAATGCTAGATAAAAGAACAATCTTTCGAAATCCATTTATAATTTTTTGTGGAAAAGAGTCAATACGTCTAAAATCTGATTTGAAAATGACATATTTCTGATTTTCTCTGGTAATGCCCTCTTAACGACGGGTAATTTATGTGCTCTAAAGGGATGTTAAGTTTAAAATTAATGGTATAATCGATAAACTTCATAGTTCCACTGGATCCGTGCTGATTAGACTTTTAAAAAATATTCACATACAAATTTCGGTTACTGTATTTTCCTCTATAGCGTGCCAAAATGTCATTACTTCCAAATTCCTACTCAATCTCCCGGGTAACATGTTAACCTCGCTGTCCACCGCCTGAAAATTTGATTAGGTATTCCATAAAGGCTGATATATCCAACTAGGAACCGAATGCCCACTCTCTCTTTTTATGAACGACGTTTATGGCTGTTCTCTCTGGAGGGTGATTATTCATGATAATCAAAGAAAAAAAACCTTGTAACAAGTACTTTTTTCTAGGCTTATCAAAGACTTAAAAAACAAAGAAAAATACTCAATAATAACAGAGTCCTGTGGCGATCACATTGTATTAGATTACAAGGTGTGTAGTACCTACTTACCGCAGTTATCGACGCCGCCTGGCGTGTATAATTTGAAAATCAATTCAAAAAATATCAATCACTTTCACTTGTTGGTTGTCGGGAAAATCAACAGATTCGGTAGCCAACAAGCTAGCATCACAGTTCGGTGTCGTTTTTAACGCGCTATTGTTTTCATTATAATCTTTTAATAAATAAAACAAAGTCTGGTTAGTTACACAATTTATAACTCAAGAACGGCTGGACCGATTTTTATGATCTTTGATTTGTTAGATTTGTCTCCGCTCCGAATAGCAGAATAGCAATAAAACATCGAAAAAATTAACGAACAACAAAATTATGAAGAAAATTCTTTTCCTCATACATTTTGTATGGAACGAATTCTCATCTTTTGAAAGAGTTGCAGCAATATTGTGATAAATAGGTATAATATTGAATAGTGAGTGAATTCCGAATATTCAAAAACGCCAAATGTCAATGCGCTGATGTTTGGCTTTTGTTCTTAAATATATAATGCTGCCCCTCTCTTACACACTAAATATCAATGGTCGAAAATGAGACAAACGTTAAACGTATGTCTGAACCCCTCCAAAGGAAAAATACAATAATAAATCTCCCTCACACGTATAAAGAAAATGAAACGCAATTCCACAACGCCATCTCTGATACTGACAAAAACAAAACATGGACAGTTGCGCATCGATAAAACTGCTTCATTGTGTAGTTTTTGACTTAAAAAAAAATGAATTTAATTCAGCTAATAAGTCAACACAATGGTTATTGATTCTGAGGCGGTACGAAATTCACCGGGTCAGCTAGTTTTTAATAAAATAAACAACTCCACATCTACCGGATCTGCCGGATCTGCCCTGATGATGGACACTCCAATGATGTCCGAAACGTTAACTAAAGAAGGAGGTAGCGCAACACGGCATAACACCCCAAAAACCAATATGAAAACTACATTATTTTTTTATTGTTTAATTTATAACATTGTTACGGCATATTGTCACAGCATAAAAAAAATACATGATTCTATCAAGTGTTTAAGTTTAATTTAGAACACGCCTAGGTTTTGTCTACGCAATACAACCTAAGTCCTAATGGTAAAATTAGTGGTTTTAAGGTATTATGTTTTTTAATTAGTTAATTAAAGCATCAATAATATTTTAAACCCCTCAGGCCTCGGCCATATTTTGTCAGAACTTAACTTTTTTCAAAATATTTCCGCTTTATAATAAAAACCAAATAAATGGAATATTTTTAAACGTATCCGAACACTAAAACTGTTTTTGAAAGGTGGCAAAATGCGCTTTTAAATTGTTTTATTCAAAATAAACATATAATTGTTGAAATATAAAAATTTTGCGTGAAAATGTGAAAATAATGAATAAAAAATTCTCAAAATTTCATTTTTTTTTTTCAAATTGCGATTCGGATCTTTGGTTTCAAAAAGGTGTACGTTTAACTCATTTTGTGGTTAACTTTTATATTTCTATATAGAGCGTGGTATTTTTTCTTTCTAAGACCATTTATATAATATTTTTCACTACGATAGAAAGGGAGGCAAAACGATTTCTGAGAGGTTAGGCCATCAAATGTTAACCCATTGGCCACAAACCCCGACAGCATGCCGGGTGTGCAACTCAGGTACTTAACCACAAACCCCGGCACACTGACGGGCTAGAGTAGGTCCGCCAAAAAAACGGAAAACAAGCACGTTAGAGATATTTTTGAATAAATGTTTAAATGCTGAACGCTCTGTATGTAATAATCATTTATTTCGTAGAATTGACAATAATATGTTTCTTACGTTTTTTCCCCGATATTTGTGTTCCGAGTTTTGCATGCAGCCAACCGCCATTTAATTTCTTCGAAATTGCGAGTGGTACAAGGCTTTTGGTAGTGACCCTGAACGTCCCTGATTGCTTTGAGGACTATCAAACCAATTTATTTTTTTAGTTATTAGTATACATGTATGCAAAAAGCAAAAATTATTATTGTTCGACTTATGAATATTATGTTTTTTCGGAACTTTTTGAATAAAATGTGGAAAAAAAACTTACGAAAAAAGAGAAGGTTATATTTGTATCCTTATTTACACATATTTTAATATTTTTAAAAACTTTATTTGTATTTTTTTCTGTACCTTAATCCAATATGAAAACAAATTTAAAGAATTTAATTCATTTGATTATACGGTTCAAGAGTAACAATAGATTTAGTACACTAATGCAGGTTTTCAATTTTTGGTACAAAATTAAATCAGTGGTGAAGGCCAATTTTTTAGCACATTAATTCTGTCGCCAATGGGTTAAAGCAAACAAAATGATTTTGCATTCATTTGCATTTCTTCGCCTTAGACGTTACTCTAATATTGAGTGACGGAATTATATTTAATAGACAGTAGGTAATTAATATAATGAAATATCGCGGATGATTCGTGATAAAGTGATAAAAAAGTGATAAAAAAGTGATAATGGACAACCTTGCACACTCTTATATATATCAAATCAAATCAAATCAAAAAATATTTATTGTAAAATAAAAATTACAAAAGGTGTAGCTTATGGGTAGACCCCATTTCTTCCAGCTAACCACATTTATTTAATTACAATGTTTATATAATATTATTTGTTTTATTATAATTACAATGTTAATACAGATAAAATAACAATATACCAATGAAAAAAATACAAATATACATACCAATAAAAATAGGCGTTTCATTTACGTGAGGTATTCACTCAACGTGTAGTGACATTTATTAACAAGGAAAGTGTTTAGTAACGATTTGAATTTGTGTATATCTTGTATTTGTTTAATGTTATGTGGAAGCTTGTTATATACTTTAATGGCCATGTAGTATGGTCCTTTTTGGAATATTGTTTTGTTTGCTTTTGGCATTAATAGGTTTTCTGTGAGCCTTGTAGCGTATTTATGTGTTGAGTTTTTTAGTGTATTATCCATTCTTGCCCCTCTTTCACTCTCCCTTTCATAGGTTCAAAACATCAGTCGCACATTCTTTACACAAACATAAATTTCGTCTACATTTTTTTTTTTTTTTTTTTTTTTTTTTTTAAAAGAAAGACAAACATTCCCGGGTTACGAATAACCCAACAATGTTTGAAAATCTCCTACTACCACCACAGAAAGCCGAAAATGTTGCTTGTGTTGTGATGGAGGACTTAGCCAGCCGAGGAATCGAACATGCGGCGCCCGGATGGGATCCAAGCACTATGCCCACTCAACCACTGACCGGTCATAAACGACATAAATGATACATGCAACAAAAATACTGGTCACAACGGAATATTTAGTAGCAATACAATAGTTGGATCACTTACAATAGTTGGATCACTAAATCTTACTCAATGTCCCAAGTACTATGCAAGGTGCCTCTTCCGCATTTCTCATTTTACCAATATAGTCTAAAATAGTGCCACGGTACTTAAAATCACAGTGACCGCTTTACGACCGGATGAGTAGCTCAGTGTGGTTCTAAATCTGCTGCCTTTCCGTGTTCCATTATTTACAGTCCTCCCCTCGTTTAAAGTAAAGTTGGTCCTTCGAGCCGGATCAGCCACCTCCAGATTTACAGTTCTCTACTTCGTTTGACCACTTTGTAAGCGGAATGTTTTGAAATATTATATAATGTGAACAGACGTGGATTGTTGAGAAAATGAAAATGTTTATTTATGTGGGCATATTTGAACAAGCATGGCAGCAAATAACTAACGGACCCACTTACTGGAACGTAGTTGCAAATATTTCCTTCTTCAAACAGAGCAGACTTAGTCTGCGACACCATTTTAATTCAAAATTAATAGATTACTTTGTTTTAACCACGTTATAGTTGAAAAACCGACATGTTTCGAAAACAATCAAATTAACTAGTTATCCATTAAGGATAACTGGGGAGATAATACTTATAAAAGATCACTGGTACATAGTCACAGCACACGTTTCACGGAAAAAAAGGCCTGAAAATACCTAAAATATCCAATGTGTATGGAAGCCGAACGCTGGAGTACTGTGAACCGGTGATTTTTAATAAGCTCAAAAATAATTTTTCGTTTGAGGAAAATGAGAATTTGAGCATGAAAATTGTAAAAATGTGGCTTATTAATGAAAAATATATGTATCTTAAAAAAAAAACAGAATAAACAAGGAAATAAAAGAAAGATTGGTGATGTTATGGTAGTTAAATTTTTTAAGAATATTTTGACATTTTGCTTCTTTTTTTTTACGTGAGCTCCACACAGGAGGCCCTGAGGAAAATAATTTCCCTCAGGGCCTATGTCATCTTTGGGGATGCTGTGTGGAGGGTTTTTTTAAAGGGAGGTAAGGAGGGGAGAGTGCTGGGAAGGAAGAAGGTTTAAGGGGTGGGTAGGAATCTGGGGTTCAGTGTGTCCTGGTCATCCGCTTCCAAGACCTAGACAAACCTCACCCCATGAACCCGGGCACCCCTGCTAAATCGCTTGAATGATACCAAATTTCATTTAATTCTTCGGAAAGACTACGAGTGTATATTGAGGTAGAACCTGCAGACGAGCAACCATGTGGCAGCTTCGCAGGACTACCGATGAATTGTCTAAAATATATATTTATGTAAATTGTGTTTTTGTTGGAAATAATAAAAAAAAAACTTAATTTAATGATGTATGGCATTCTTTAAAATAGTTACATCCTTTTGTAAATAACCAATTCTGAACAATATACTGAACGATATTCTGATGATATCTGAACGAATAACCAATTATGTGGTGAAAAAAAAATTATCGGTTTCGAATTCCTGGTATTAATACTCAGCGGGTTCCACATTTTGGGAGCAATTTAAGAGAACTGCCGCTGGGCGAAAGCTGTTGTTGGAGGAATTATGTATTTTAGGTATTACATAAAACAGGTAGGTACATTATTTGTCGTTTTTTTTCATTAAATCCTTTTCTTAAATGTGTAAAAATTGTCTTTATTTATAATTGTCGAATATTCAATATTGTTAATTTTTTAGAAGGTGGCTCTGATGGGTTACGTTTGAATATCATCCTAAGCAATATTTTTTTTAAATTAAGACAATGTGATGAAGATTATATACTTATGGTGTATTTATAGACTGAATAAATCAACTGTCTGTCTACTGCATCACAATGATTAATGTGTAATATAGTAAAAATTCATTTTTACTCGCAAGCCTGGGGTCCCGAGTCAAATCTCGACGTGTGTAAGTAATTTGGATAAAAAACAATTGTATTATTTCAAAGTTAATTAGTTTAAAATCTCTATATATATTAAAAAGTCTCGTGTCACAGTGTTTGTGGTCGCACTTTTTAATTTGGGAGTCGAGAATGGGTACCGCCGCCCCAGGAACCTTTATTGGATAACCAACACCTCTGCCATAGGTCACCCCAAGTGGTTCGCTACGTTTGGTGATTTAGCAGGGGTGCCCGGGTTCATGGGGTGAGGTTTGTCTAGGTCTTGGAGGCAGATGACCAGGACATACTGAACCCAAGATTCCTCTCCTCTCCTTCCTTTCCTTAAAAAAAACCCTCCACACAGGATCATAGGTGAGCATAAAGATGACATAGGCCCTGAGGGAAACTATGTTCCTCAGGGCCTCCTGTGTGGTGCTCAAGTAAAAAAAAAAAAAACTCCGAAACGCTGGACCGATTCGTAAAAATATACTTTACGACCGAGGTCGTAAAGTATATTTCATACCGCTAGTTGATTAGGGTGTCCCTATCAAAATTGATTGACTGATAATTGATAATTTCAAAAATTTTACTTATTAAAATTTTACTTATTAAAATTTTACTTATTAAAATTTTACTTATTAAAATTTTACTTATTAAAATTTTACTTAAAAATTTTACTTTTATTTTATTTTATTTTTAATTATTTTAGAACATTGCATTTTAGCAGAAGAGTGTTTCTATATATAATGGTAAGCTCTGGGATTATGAAATTTGTTTAAAAAAATACTACAAGTGGTACGCGAGTGGTTTTAAAATGTGTGTATTTCATATATTTTAGCGGCAGAGAGGGAGGCAGGAATGAACTTACAGGGAGAAACTATTCCTTGAATGGCATTGCAACACTTGCCTGGTACCAGCTAGTAATACATAGTATGTATGCGGTACGTTCCAGAGTGGAAATTACTCTCAGTATCGTTGTGGTATAAGACCACCATTCAGTACCAGATCTGAATAAACAGTTACTTCCCCAGCTTCCTCCTGCCCATTTTTTCACCTCCAACCATCTTCAGGCTCAAAACATACACCAATTAGGGATGCCATAATCTCACTGGCTCAAGGTGGTTTAGAGCAGTTCCAATGTTCAAAACGACACTTATATTTATTGAACATGAAATATTCCACGCAAGAATAAAGCGCATCACAGACAACAGAAATCAGAATGTTTGAAGATTATAAGATATCCGTTGTTTTTTTTACTAAACTCGCAGGTTGTGCAAGACTTTTCGATGAAGCAAGCATCCTTGAAGCCTCATTTTAAAAACATTCGTGCGCTTTCCGTAAATAATATAAATTTACTTGCTTTCAAAATCGAATTTGCTCACAACACCCGCGCGCGTGGTTTTAGCTATAAATTTCACTAGAATATGGAAAGCCCATTATCAGACGTTATGAAGAAGTAGTGGATGTATGCTCCTGAATGTATATTTACGTAGTAATTAAGCTCGATAATCAAAATGGAGTGTGAATTAGTAGGCTTCACGTTTCCCCCGGCGGAGCCTAAGTAATTATCAGAACACCAATAGATATCAATATAAATTGAGAGGATGTTTGTGTGAATGGGCCTAACGTTGTAATGTTCCAGCTGAATGGATACACGAGGCAGGTCTTAATGTCAAATCTTTGTTTGAATGAAAGCGATGCCTATATTAAATGTATTCTCTATGACAACATTCTATGACAGTATTCTACAAACTTCTACCCGCATATTCTAGACTATAGTCTACGACAATATTAAAACGCTATTTGCTGGTATGAAGGTCTCACATATTTCAAAAAACATATTGACAAAACAATATTCTACCATGGTATATCATTTATGTATTTATAAACAGACATAAACAGTACAATACTAACAATGGTGAAAACAATTTAAAATTATTAGTTCATACTGTAAGCCGATTCGTCGTAAAGATTAATCAAAATAGTATCTAAATAGGATTTCATGTATATATTCATCTTTTCAATATTTGAGATTTCCCTAGATTATATCCTTATAGATTTTTCATAAAATATATTTAATCTCTCCCTCAATTTTAACAGCACAATTTTGCCTGAACAAAAAAAAAAACAAACAAAAAAAAACTAAACCATAATTACCCATGCTGTGAACATTTCTAATTGGAGAGTCAATATATATGACATCCCGACGGCAATTTCATTACTGTAATAGTTGTTACTCTATAAATGTTTCAAATAATAAATAAAAAAAATTAAAAAGACACCCTTTTTCCCGTGGTATTAGGGGGTCCCAGTCCGTCCTTCTCCCCCCCCCCCCCCTTCGGATGAAACGAAAATGCGTCACAACTCAGTTCTACACAAATACTAATATACTGCAGTAAATTCGCGCTTTGGCGTGGACCTTCGATAGCGCAGTGGGCAAGGCGCCTGACAAGTCTCAGCGGCCAGAGACTCAGACATCAAGCGAACGGAGGCTAGAATCCTACGAAATAAAAATAAAATAATTTTATCTTCAAACAACTTTAAAATAAACATGCTAAAGAAAAGAAAGCGACATTCTAGTTTCGTCTTCCTAGTTTCACTTCTATCGCGTGTGAAATACACACTCTGATTTTTTTAACATTTATAATGTAAAACCGAGCCGTAGTAAAGTTTAATCTAATAGTGGTTTAGCATTGAGCTTCGCCTCAAATCGCCCAATGGTGAGCGATATTTTATAGCCCAGATTGGGAATCACTGTTCTAAAAGGTTATTCTCTCATTTTTCTTCCCAATGAAGTATATACTACACTCACACACCAGATGTTTACACTTAACCCTGAGAGTACTAAATTGTACTTACAGCTTATTTATTAAACACATGCAGCCTTTCCAATGTTAAAATGTATAAGGGCAATCTACAGAACTATCTAGAACCGCACGATGTATGTTGATTCTCTCAAGTCTCTAAGGATTTCAACTCTCAACCGGTGTAGTAACTGAGTGATTTACACACAAAGAATTAAATGGAATAATCTATTTATCATTTAAAAGCTTTCCAGACATTTAGTTGTAACTGTTTGAAATTTACAGGGTTTTTTGTTGTAAATATCGCACAACAATTCAAACGCCTGGAGCTGGGGAAGAAGATTAGAAAGACAAATAATGCTGGATAGGATCTGGTTATTAAAATCTGCTCACCGTACGCGTACACTTCAAGACTTCTTGTTGATGGTCTTTCACCAAGGCGATATGTAGAGAATTTTGAGCTTGGAATGAGGTGCAAATATAAACAGATTGACGAAAATATATTTCTTTTCGTTTGGTAAATACCATCATTAGATTTTATTGACAATAACCAATTAAAAACTTCTCTCAGACGCCGAAATAGTTGTTTTTATTATGTGTTCATCAATTTCTGATAAAAACAAACATTTAAAAGCAAATAAAAATTATCAAAGCAAACACAAATATAAATACAAATTTTCGCATCTTCAATGTTTACGGAACTAGGACTACACGGATTCGCCAGTCTGATGAGACACCGGGTCACTAGAGCCAGGATGCGGCTAATGGCTTCCGATAACACAGTGGTGATCGCAGCCTTCCAGCACCAAGCGCCACTCCTGAGCGAGCGCTGGGCCCGAGCTCACTCCAGACCACGTCCTACATTATAATTAATTTTTTATTTGATTTCTATTATCACTTATGTCTTTTATATTTGTTTTTTCTATTTACTTTTTTTGCTTTATCTGTTGTGTAAATATGTGCAACTTTATGGGACTTGTGGGATTGCACTATCCTCTCCACATTCTGGAATAAACATTATTATTATAAATACAAAATAAATTAAATATTTGGGTGAAACGGTCGGTGGCCAAGTTGGCATCGCGTTTGGGTCCCACCCAGGCGTCCCATGCTCGGTTTCTCGGCTGGCTAAGCAACACAAGCAACATTTTTCGCTTTCTGTGATGGTAGTAGAAGATTTTTCAAATATTGTCTTGGTTTTCATATTACGTTGATACGTACGCACAAATATTCGGTTCTAATATTATGCGGTAAATTCTCGCTTTGGCGCGGGCCTTCGATAGCGCAGTGGGCAAGGCGCCTGACAAGTCTCCACCAGAGAGACGGACATCAAGCGAACGGAGGTTCGAATCCTACGAAATCCTACGAAAAAACATTTTTATTTTTGTAAAATCAATATCCAATCTTCAAACCACTTTACAATAAACGTGTAAAAGAAAGAAAGCGACATCTAGCGACTTTCTTGTTTCACTTCTACTGCGTGTGAATTGCACACTCTGATTTTTTTATGCAGGTATATTATGTGTGTTAAGTTAACTTTTTTTCATTTACACACGAGTAGTTGCACTCTCGTAAAGGTTGTGTATGTATCACCATTATCATTATCATCATCATCATCACATAATATAAAATGAAGTTGCTCAAAATGTATGTGCGCGTTAATCTTTTAAACTACGCAACGGATTTTCATACGGTTTTCACCAATAGATAGAGTGATTGAAGTGGAATGTTTATATGTATAATACATGCAAATTATATTAGAGAAAAGCCGAGAAATTCAAAGAAAACATATTTTTGTGCGATTTAAAACGGCTGGCGGGCCACTTTTGAAATTCGTTCTACGGAAGAAATTGGAAAATAGATGTCCTGAGTAAGTAGGTATTTGATTTTCCCTTTTCAAATATCCAGTGTTGCATTGCAAGCATTGTATAATTAATGGCGATCGCTCGAATTGCATTACATAGTATAAAATGAAGTCGCTCAAAATGTATGTGCACATAGATCTTTAAACTACGAAACAGATTTTCATGCGGTTTTCACTAATAAATGGAGTGATTCAAGGGGAAGATTTTACATGCTTATTATAGTAGAGAAAAGCCGAGAAATTCAAATATTCAATTCAGGCAGCGGGCAGCGGGCAGCGGGCAGCTGGCAAGCGGATGGTGTGGATTTTATAAAGGTTGGGTAATGGTGTTGTGTTTCGTTAGCCAAAGCAACGTGTGGCCGGGGCTGCTAGTTATAGATAAATAAATAAATAAAAAATAAAAAATTATATCACACAACTCGATAAGGCAGAAAAAAGCCAAAAAAATCTACCAATTTAATTATATCGGTGACAACCAACCACAAAGGAGGAATTTACGTATTATACGACGTTTCCGATAGTAACCCGTTAACTATTTGATGATGCCACAATGTAAATTCGACAATGCGGTAAGTCTGGCCCAGGAATTGATTAGGGTAATAAAGCGGTGCTTTACCGGCTCCGAGACGTTTTCGGCCCTGATAATAACGCTTTATTTGGCCCTGCCCTGATGCCCGTTATTTGCTAAGCTTTTTTTTACATCTTCTTAACCCTGGAACGATGTAAATATGGGCATGTCAGCATTAACCTTGTTACAGTTTTATTATTCACAATACAATAATAGTCAAATAAGAAGATTAATAAATTAATTAATTTTGAGCTATTTTTTTAACATTTGCTCCACACAGGATTCTGGGAGGAAAATATTTTTTCTCAGGTGCAGGGTCTTTTGGGGTGATGTGTGGAGCGTTTTTTTAAGGAAAGGAAGGAGAGGAAGATCCGATAAGGAAAAAGGAATTGGGGGTGGATAAGAATCTGAGGGTCAGCGTGTCGAGGATGTATGAATCCTTTCATCCAACTGCAGTGCAAGGCTATAGGTCTCCATATTTATTTTTTTTACATGAGCTCCACACAAGAGGCCCTGAGGAAAATAATTTCCCTTAGGGACTACGTCATCTTTGGGAATGCTGCGTGGAGTGTTTTTTAAGGATATGAAGGAGAGGAGAGTTCTGGGAAGGAAGAGGGTTTGAGGGGTAGGTAGGAATTTGGGGTTCAGTGTGTCCTGGTTATCCGCCTCCAAGACCTAGACAAATCTCACCCCGTGAACCCGGGCACCTCTGCTAAATCACCAAACGTAGCGAACCACTTGGGGTGACCTATGGCTATAGCAGAGGTGTTGGTTATTCAATAAAGGTTCCCTGGGCGGCGGTACCCATTCCCGCCTCCCAAATTGTAAATGTATATGGTAGTCTATCGAGTTTTAGGTCGGTCAAATGTCGATAAGTATTTTTTTTACATTAGCTTCACACGGGAGGCCCTGAGGAAAAGAATTCCCATCAGGGCCTATTTCTTCTTTGTGGATGGTGTGTGGAAGGTTTTTTAGGAACAGAAGGAGACGAAGTTCTGGGAAGGAAAAGGGTATTAGAATGGGTAAGAATCTCGGGGTCAATGTGTCCAGGAGTGACTGATCCCTCTCACTGCGGTGCTATGCGATGTTCCGAGAGAGAACGGCTGGATAAATCAAAGGGACTCCCTCAACCATTCTCTCCCGATCTGGCCTGCCATGCAGCTGGTGGGCAGACGCATCCCGGACAAACCTCACCCCATTAGGCAACCCTGCTAAATCACCAAACGTAGCGAAGCACTTGGGGTGACCTATGGCAGAGGTGTTGGTTATCCAATAAATGGTTCCTCGGGCGTCGGTACGCATACCGCTTCCCAACTTGTAATTCATTTCCACTTCCAAGATATACATTTATTGAAAAAAACTTAAAATTTTAAATTAAAAAAAAAATCATTCAGTGTGCGTTTCCACACTTTTTTTAATAAAATAACAGCTCATTCAGTTTGGTAGGATATTTAGCTTCTAGGATATTTTTTTTAATGCATCCAGGGTCGTGTTTCGCGTTTCTCTTAATATGTGTAAAATCCGAAGGTAAAATCTATCTCTATGATATTGTAGCGACTCAATATTTGGCGAACCGAGTATTTTCACAATGGTATTATTATTTCTTTACACACTGGCAAGACCAGTAGTTCGAGAAGGTTCGAGAATCTGACAACGACGCCATTGTACTCGTTTGATAACTTCATAATATAACGATGTATCTTGTTAACATAAAATCTTCTGATTATTGTCGCGGATGTTTAAATTCTAAACTTGTACAGATATGTAAAAGTTACAAATAAAAATCCTATCACACGAGCCAAGTGTTATGATTAATAAATTTTATTATATATTTTTTTTGTTATAAATAATACATTAACAGTATAAAGAAGCTTTGACTGTCCAACTAGGAAGGTCTCCCGTTCTAGGACAGTCAAATTGACAGGTTTCATTTATATTGGATATGTAGGTACATGATTATTCATATTGTAGTATTAAGTAAAGTTAACATTCACAGATTCCACTAACATAATTATAATATACGATACAGTAGGATAGTAGTAGTAGACTAGATTCTAGAAACAATTTATTATCGAATATGTAACAAACAGTGTTTAAGCAGTAAGTATAGAAGAAAAAACAATAAAGGAAAAAAATAAATATTTGGGAAACAAAGAAATATACAGGGCTTTCGTAATTCATAATTATCACATGGCAAATTTTTATAATATTTCTGACTCTGTCCTGCCTAAATTAAGTGACCGTTTTGTTATTTTTAGATACCAGAAAAATAATATACAAGAAAGGCAGTAAAGATTTTTCTGGTCGATTCAGGCGGTAGCCGATGGTTTCACCTCTTCCTCACACCCGATAACTGCTGGTGTCCCACAGGGATCGGTTCTGTCTTCGACTTTCTAAAAACTGGGCGAACTGTACAGGGCCCGCAGATACTTCAATAGTACGCAACTGCTAACCCTGTACAAATCACAAGTTGAATTTAGCAGCCACCTCGGTCTGGAGCTCCAAAATACCTAAAAAATACCCTCGACGCTGTGCAGAAACGGGCGGTCCGTTTAATACATTTTCCCATCTTGACAGACGAATTGCAATCTTTAGAGCACAGGCGTCGGGTGGGAATGCTATCCTTGTTCTACCGGTATTACAATGGAAGATGCCCCGAGGAACTAGCATCATTGATCCCTTCGGCACCGGTGCATAGTCGAGAAACACGCCAAACGCGTGCCCAATGGTTGACATTTGTCACATGAGAACGGGCCGTTTCTTCAACTCGTTCTTGTGTTCAACAGCTCGGCTGTGGAATGATTTGCCGGCCTCTGTGTTTCCTCCTTCCCACAACATAAGTCTCTTGAAGACCAATGTTCATTCTTTCCTCTCCTCAAAAAGACCCTCCACACAGCATCCCAGATGACATAGGCCCTGAAGGAAATCATTTTCCTCAGAGCCTCCTGTGTGGATTTAATGTAAAAAAAAATATATATAATAATAATTTGGAAACAACAGAGATATATAAGGCGCTGTTATTTGTAATTTGACATCTTATTTATAATATAATAACAAACCAAATATAAAAATAAGTCATATTGCATCTAGCCTTGTCAATCTTAACATACCTCTAAAATAAAATACTCGCTTGCACGAAAATTTTATTACAACATCATAAAATTATATGAACCCTTTACGTTCAGTCATTAGATAATTTTTCACATATAGATATATCAGCAATAATGCTGTTATAAAGGTTACGACAGAACACTCAAAATACCATTAACCCATAATTTTTACATCAAAGAGAATAGGAAACGCGACAAAGTGGTTAAAGAAAGTATCTTCCAAACGACTGTTTAAACTGTAATGACGTCAGGATATTACTGTGTTTAAAAGTTGGTTCGCCACCGAGAGGTAAACCAGTTAAACTTCCGTTAGTTATGCACTGCGTTTGACGAGAAAATTCTAATTTAATGGTACATCACTCCGTTCTTGGGCACTAAAAACTGTATAAAGTTGTCCGGATTAACATTTTTATGTGTCTTGGAAGTTATTACTTATTAAGAAGAAAATGTGGTGTCACTTTAGTGGCGGCACACATAAAAGGCAAGTTTAATTATAAAATAAATCTTTTCTGTTCTTGTAAAATGTATAGTTTTATCTAATTTTAGTTGATTGTGAAGTTTTTATTCACGGAGACAGACACCTACAAAAAATCTTAAAGTTGGAAAGACACTTTAAATGTTTGAGGTATAATAATAATAGCATAATAAAACATTGTTCAAAACTGTCTAATAAGCTTTCCCTGAAGAAGGAACGTTTGTTCCGAAACCGGTCGGATTTACGCATTATATAAGTAGTTTATACAAAGTTGAATTGTTTCATTTTTCAATAATAATAGCCTTTATTCAGACAGTAAATTACAATACATTATTTATAATAAAATTTCACACGTACATCGACTCCCTGTCTGTATGTCACTAATTGACAAAGGCCTCCTCCAACTGTCGCCATTTCTCTCTATCATTAGATACTCTTGTCCATGTACCACCTGCTATGGCTTTGATGTCGTCAACCCACTGACTAAATGGTCTACCTCGTTTTCTCTTCTTATCACTTGTGGTCCAACTCATCACTAATTTTGACCATTTTTCGCTTCCTCTGATTGTGTGGCCTGACCACTTCCACTTTAGCTTTTGTATTGTTTTTATGACATATTTTGTTTTTGTTTGTTTTTTAATAGTGGCAATTTGTATACTATCCCTATCATTTGTATTTTTCCCTATCATACTTCTTTCATAGTTGAGGTATAATTCTCAATAATTCATGTATGTCTAAGCCAGAGGTTCCCAAACTTATTTTTCTCGTAGACCCCTTTCAAAATTTTAATGATTTCGGTGGACCCCCTGCTGCTACATTTCTACCATGTTCCCAAAACTCACAAAAAAATGTGAAGATTAGATCTAACGACGGAAATTTGCATTGCGGCTGAGTTCCAACCCTAAATTCGGAGTGGTATAAAAAAGAATAATAGTATATGTTCTTGTGTTCTTTTTATTTAAAAAAATGTAGGTAGATGACTCAAAAAATGTTTTTATTTTTTTATTTCATAAATTGTTAGCATAACTATTAAAGAATATGTTCCCAAAGTTTTACGATGGGTTGTTCCAAAAAAATTTACGAATTCATCAAATATTTAAAGTTAGATTTCACGTTCTGTGTAAGTTCTATTCAAGTTCTGTGATTATTCCGGTTTCATGCAGTAACTGGCCTATAATAATGCAATAACAGAACTTGAATAGAACTTACCCAGAATGTGAAAATTAACTTCAAATATTTGATGAACTCATCAAATTTTTAAACTTGAAACGCATTCTTAACGACTTTTTGGGAATTTGTGTGCACTCTAGCTCAGAAAGTTTTTAACCAAACAAGGGCGGATTTACGGGGGGGGGGTGGAACGGAGGCACGTGCCCCCCCCCCCCCCCCCCCCCCCCAGACGGTATTTTTGTGTACTGTGGAGATTCAATCACAGTATATACTTAGAAGCTAAAACTGTCTTTATTAAACATTTAATTTTTCTATTGTTTTAACACTTTCATAAAGTATGATACTTCAAGTTTATTTCTAACAGTAATTGTTGATTTTTTTGCCCGTCCGCCCCTTGTGCCCACCCAGAAAAAAATCCTAACAGTAATGGTTGATTTTTTGCCCGTCCGCCCCTTGTGCCCGCCCAGAAAAACAGTAATTGTTGATTTTTTTGCCCATCCGCCCCTTGTGCCCCCCCCACCCCTCCCAGAAAAAAATGCTGGATCCACCCTTGTAACCAAACATTTTAAAAATGTGCAGATTCCTTATTTAAATGTATAATTACACTCTATGTCAGGGGTGGGGAACCTTTTTAGCGTCGCGGGCCATTTGGATGTTCATACTTTAACCCGCGGGCCGCACTCCGATTTCCGTCTCAGGGGGGGGGGGTGGGGGGAGAGCCACATTCGAATCAAAGAACTTGGCTTACTAAAACTAATAAAAAAAAAATAGTTACGTAACTGCCAACACTCTTTAATAACTCCGCACATAGTCTGCAACCAGAATTTTATAACTGCACTTTGAACACGAGAATGGTTTCCGTCAAAATTCATCAGCAGATGAAACCACAACTAAATTCTTTCGATGCATTCTGAACACGGAACTAGTTACAATTTAGATTTTAAATTTGCATGCGGGGAATTAAAACTACACTCGGAACATAAAAAATGGCTTTCCTCTAATTCTGGCAGCATAAACAACGAAACTAGAATTTTATAAATGCAGTTACAACATAAGAAATGCGTCAGTAAATTAAATCACACGTGATGCGTTTTCATTGCATTCTCAACACAGAACTGGTTTTGATTACAGGATGAATCTGTTCGCGGGGAATTAAAACTATACTCAGAACGTGAAATTGCTTTCATACTGGCAGCACATATGCATATTATGCAACTACAAATTTATATGTGCACTTCACACACGATAATGGTTTCTTACGAAACGCGTTAGCCAAATAAAACCAAACCTGGAATTTTTTCGTTGCATTCTTAACACAGAACTGGTCTTAATTATAAAGTGAGTTTGTACGCGGGGAATTAAAACTCCACTCAGAACATAAAAATGACTTTCCACCAATTTTGGCAGCACAAAGTATGCAACTAGAATTTTATAAATGCACTTCTAACACGAGGAATGCGTCAAAAAATTAAACCCCACCTGGAATTTTTTCGTTGCATTCTAAACGCAGAACTGGTTTCAGTTATGGGGTGAATCTGTACGCGGAGACTTAAAAATACAGAGTTACTGAGTATATGAAAATGGCTTTTCCCTAATACTGGCAGAACAAAAGCAACTAGAATTTTATAAATACTCTTCAAAAATGAGAACGGGTTTCTACGAAATGCGTAAGCAGACGAAACCACACATGGAAATTTCTCATTGCGTTTTGAAAACAAAACTGGTTTTTCCATCAGAGCGAATTGGATTGTGAGTCCCCAGCTTTAATTAATACTGCACCTAGAACACCAAAATGGTTTTACCTTCGAAATGCGTTAGGGTTAGCAGATGAATCCACAACAGGAAATTGCATTGTGAACACAAGATTGGTTTTACCTTTGGAATGAATCTGCATAGGAGTCCACTTGTCAACCAGATTAAATTAAATTGTACTCTGATTACGTGAATGGTTTTTCCACATTCTGTAGCATATTTATTGTCTGCAATACAATTTTAAATTTATTTTACTAATTACAATAAATGCCAGAAGTGTGTCAATTATCATGGCATTGTTGTTTGTATTATATACAAAATGTTAAGGGACATGCTTGACTTAATATAACCAGCTTTGTAATTGAATAATTTCGTGCTGCAGATTATCAGGCACATTCGATGGTTCGACGTTGAATATTAAATATGTTCAAATCGTTCGTATTAAATATTTCCAAATCCGTTTACTCTCTTTTCACGTCCTTAAATCGTTCATTAAATGCCTCACTTAATTTAGCGCACTCACCAGCGTGTTCAAACGATGTAGAAGGCTTTTGTCCTTGCAGTGTTTGAAAATGCGTAGTGTTATTCATTTCAAGTTACTTTTCACAAACTTAATTCAGTTTCAAATGATTTCACGTTTCATTCAGCTTCAACTTTTCTTTTCTTTGTAGTTGTCATTAATAGGGTTTTATTGATTTACTATCCACTTTACTTCCGCAACGATGACTAGAAAATAATGTTTATGACAGACTGCTTAAGATTCCCTTCCGAACAGAGTTGTCATCAATCCTGAAATATCGGGACTGTCCCGTACAAGAAAATTAAAAGTTCTGATGGAATTTCACCATCGCTTCACAATAAAAAATTAAAGTAAAAGTAAAATGGGGGGTTTAATCACGTTTTTATTTGTATCTTAACTACTTGCTTGCTAGTAATGATTTTGTGAAAACGTCTTAAAAATGCATCTGAAACACCATGAAAAAACCATCCCGTTCTGTGATTTTTTTTGTGGTTCTTTCAGCAGGCCGCACCAAAAGTGCCCGCGGGCCGCAGCAAAAGGCCTCGAGGGGCGGATGCGGCCCGCGGGCCGCAGGTTCCCCACCCCTGCTCTATGTGAACCGAAATTCGTAGTAATATCATTGTCAAAGGTATATTTTAATTTAATTGCAAAACAATGGCAAAAATCAAGGTTTCCTGTTAACACACTTGTAAAAAATTTAATTTCCATTTTTTTGGGAAAAGTTAGGTATACATAGAAGAGACACAATTAAATTCAAAACCCTATTGATTTAAGATGAAAACTGTGGCCTCCAAAATGCACACAAAAGCTACGTCTGATGATGACGTTCGATGTTATAACAGCTGATAATTTTCATATTTGCCGAGGAAATGCTTCGAAAAATTCACAAAATTTTTTTTTAAATAGATATATAAAATGACCTCAAAGTTTCAATAAATTATACACATTTCTTCAATGCAAAAAATAATCACGAAAATCATTAAAAAAAAACCAAGTCCTGTATTTCCTACCTTAATAGAATTAAATATCATTAAGTTTTTACAAGTCACAGTCGTTGACCTTCTAAATATAAACTACTCAAAAAAATTATGGGAGGTTTTAAAAAAGGAAATTATTGCTAAATATTAAGGCTATTTGATTCATAAGCCGGCCTAACTGAAAAAAAATTTCAAGCCCGTGCGTGTATCAAAAAAATAGCAAAAAATTAGGATTGCATGAGAACCTTAACTCCTAAAAAAATTTGCTTAAAATATGAAAATTATAATCTTAAAGGTCCACATGCTTTTTTTAAAGTCTCCTAATATAACAATTTTTCGCCAAAATACAGCCTATCAAAAATTACCGAAAAATTTGGATTTTTTTTGCTTTCTTAATGTTTTTGAGTAGTATATTATCTGCCTACATTGATAGGCAAAGCCAAGCCAACATTTTTGATCTTTACTATCGAAACCAGATAAATTTTCGTGGACCCCCAAATACTGCTTGTGGACCCCCATTTTTTTATCACGCCGGCGTAGACCCCCGTCGAGCCTCCCATGGACCCCTGGGGGTCCACCTGGACCACTTTGGGAATCACTGGTCTAAACCAAACTTCTGATAGCGTATTTCTAGCCTGTCTACAATTCTCCAGTGTCCATCATTCTGATAAACGACACAGGAACATTTTCATGAACCGCGGGTTACCAGCTGGTTGCATTGTAGGAAAAATCAATGATTTGCTCGTATTCGTTTACTCCTCCAGAATTTAAATAACATTTCTTGAAATGACCCGAAATGAAAAGCCATATAAACTGACTTTTAAACATTTTGTTTTTATTGTTATTTATTTATTTGGAAGAGACAGTACTGGAGAACTCTGAGAAATGCCTTCTGGTCTCAGGTTTGAGGAAAGGAAAATCCTGATCTATTTCCTTCTCGTGGTGGGGAGTGAGCAACGACCTCGTGTCGGCAAATATAGACAGGGACTGAGCGTTGGCCGGAATAAGCTGACCACCAACTTTCGCCCTACCAGGCGTCTGTTGTCTAGGGCACCCTCTTGTCCTGGAGAAGTAAATAATCTCCAAAGGCGGAAGAACCTTCGAGGTCAACGGCATAGGATGTGGAAAGAAACGGGAAACTACCACATTAAAGGTCCAAGTGGCATCCCAAGAACCAGCAAAACATGAATACCCAATCTCAAGTAAAATTCTCCGGAGGTAAAATAGTCCCCCGTTCGGATCTCCGGGTGGGGACTGCTCGAGATGCTAGAAACACAAAGTCAAATACAAAGAACCAAATAGCGAGATGGGCAACGTGGAATGTCCGCACATTACTGCAAAACAGCAAACTGGATAATCTGAAAGCTGAGATGCAAAACGTAAATTTGAATGCCCTAGGTATAGCAGAGATGAGATGGCCCAATTGTGGAGACTTCTGGAGTGGCAACTACAGAATCATCCACACAGGATGCATAAAGGATAAACCTGGCCAAGGAGGAGTAGGCGTTGTGCTGTGCAAGGAATGGGGTAGACGGGTTAAGGGATACGTGCAATATAGTGGAAGAATTATTCTAGTCAAAATAGAATCTAAGCCTGTAGACACTGTAATTATCCAAGTATATATGCCAACATCTAGTCACAGCGAAGAAGAAGTGGAGGAGGTATACAGTTCACTAGATAAACTTATATTAGAGATAAAAGCAGGTGAAAATCTGATTCTCCTAGGAGATTGGAATGCTGTTGTAGGAGAAGGACGTGAAGGAACTTGCATTGGGCCCTTTGGGCTGGGAGCAAGAAACGACAGAGGAAACAGATTGACAGAATTCTGCGAAAAACACAAATTAGTGATAGCAAACACTTGTTTCCAACACCACCCAAGACAGCGATATACCTGGAAATCCCCTGGAGACAGACAAAGACTGCAAATAGACTATATAATGGTTAGACATAGATTTAAAAACCAAATAAAAGACTGTAGAAGCTATTCCAGTCCAGATATAGATAGTGACCATAATATGGTAATGGCCAAAAGTATTCTAAAACTGAAAAAAATAAAAAAGAGAAAAAATTTCAAATGGGATACAAAAGTATTAAAGATAAAAGAGATCAGCGACAGTTTTAGGGAAAAAACGCAAGAATGCAACCTAATGGAAGAGGAGAACGTGAATGCGATCTGGAAAGTGATAAAGAAGAAGATCATAACAACGGCAGAGGAAACTATAGGCAAGGAAAAACCCCAAGCAAGGAAGGAATGGATAACCGATGAGATCCTAAATATGATAAAAGATAGAAGAGAGCTCAAAAATGATAAAAGAACTGAATCACAAGAGAAATATAAAGTGCTGAGAAACAGAATAAATAGAGAGTCAAGAATAGCCAAAGAAACATTCTACCAGAATAAATGCGATGAGATAAACGACGACCTCAAGAGAGGAAATATAGAAAGAGCTCACGCTGCGGTGAAAGACTTCTTTGGGATGAGAGTTGGAAAGGGTAATGCAATAGAAGGAGAAGACGGCAAAATACTTTTCGAAAATGACCAAATAGGAGAGAGATGGAAAAGATACCTCGAAATGCTGTACAATGGGAAGGGAAATAGTGACAACGAAACATTGATAGAAAGAGAAAATGAGGTAGACGCAGATGATTTGGGAGATCCCATCACTAGAGAAGAGTTTGATCTCGCACTGAAAAACCTCAAAAACGGGAAAGCACCCGGAATCGATGACGTTCCGGCTGAACTAATTAAACCAGCAGGAAAAGGAACTATAGATGCCCTGTTTAAAATGATACAGACAATGTATAAGACTGGAAAGATACCAGAGGATTTCGAGAAATGCCTAATTGTTACATTACCAAAGAAAGCAGGCACGACGAAATGTGAACAACACAGAACTCTTAGCCTAATATCTCATGCCTCAAAAATATTGACTAATATCATTCTAAAAAGAATCGAACCAAAAGTAGAGAACATCCTTTCCGGAGATCAGTATGGCTTTAGAAGAGGTGTAGGAACCAGAGAAGCAATATTGTCGCTACGAATACTACTTGAAAAAAGAATAAAAAGAAACCAAAACACATTCATCGCATTCATAGACCTGGAAAAGGCTTTCGATAAAGTAGAATGGAAAAGACTCTTCGAGATTCTGAAGAGAATTGATATCAAATATAGAGATAGACGAATAATCCAGGCGCTATACAAGAATGAGGCCGCTATAATTAGATGTGACAATGATACAAAAGAAGCCAGTATAAGACAAGGGGTGAGACAGGGATGCTCTCTGTCACCTGTTCTTTTTAACGCTTATATACAAAGTGCGATTGACGACTTGAGAGAGAGAATGAGTCACAGAAAAGGTGTAAAGATACACGGGCAAAAGGTGGATATGATAAGGTTTGCTGACGATATTGCATTGGTTGCTGAAAGCGAAGAAGAACTGCAAGAGGCCTTAACAACCATGCAAAGCATTCTCCAAAATAACTATAACATGAAGATAAATAAAGACAAAACAAAGCTGCTGACTGTAGGCCGAACGCAACATCAGATGCGAATAGAGATGTCAGGAGTTCCACTAAAGAACGCCAAGGAGTTTGTCTATCTCGGGAGCAAAATAACATGGGACGGTCGGTCTAAGAGCGATGTCGACAGCCGTATACACCAGGCTAGGCTTGCTTTCAATAAAAGGTCGAAAATAATTGAATCAAATAATATAGACCTAAAGCTGAGAATACTCCTCATCAAGACCTATGTATGGAGTATCTTGATGTACGGCTGCGAAACATGGTGCCTATCCAAAAGAGATAAACGGAGACTAGAGGCCTTTGAGATGTGGTCCTATAGAAAACTATTAGGAATTTCCTGGAGAGACCACATTACAAATGAGGAGGTTCTCCAAAGAATCGAAGGAGGAAGGCACCTGCTCAGGACCTTGTCCGAAAGGCGTGCAAGATGGATCGGCCATGTAATACGACAAGAAGGCCTCTTGCATTCCATAATGGAGGGTATGACCGAGGGGACAAACTCTAGGGGACGCCCACGCCGAGAGTACCTGGAGGACCTGCTGGTGGACGTGCGCTGCTTATCATATGCAGACCTCAAAAGAGCCGCACAAGACAGGGAAGAATGGAAGAGGAAACTAAAGGAAATTGCTGCAAACCAATCCCAGGATTGAAACCAGAGAGAGAGATAAAATATAAAGATACATATTATATACAAAGTTAAACTAAGTCAAGCCAAAAAGGTTTCCTATATAGAGGAGGAGTTTACAATATACCTAATATCTTTTGTGTAAAAAATGTTAGCTTAAAATTAACGTTTCTTTTAAATAGCGTGTATTTTAAAATAAATAAATTTCCTCTTTTCATTTCCTTGACTACTTTCTCTAACAATTCTCCCATCCAAAAGTTGGAGAAGCCATTATACTGCAGGTAACAGGCGAAACTCTTGTGCTTTATCACATTAGAAAAATCAAAAAGTTCCTACAAAATCACATATTTTACAGCTCTTATTTTGTTAAAAAATCACATTTCAAACACACAGAAATAAACTTTCTGTCCAACAAAATTTGTTAACACTTGAAAAAATACACAAAATTGCTTAATTTAATTGTATGATACTTGTAAACATCTTCCGGAAATGTAAAACTGCTGAACGAAGAAGTAACACTGAACACTTGAACACTGTGTACTGAGTACATTACACATTCCGCTAAACAAATAATATCTCCTGGAAATATCATCCGGCGAAACAAACTTTGGCACTCTTTAATGAATTTCAAAGAAAATAAATAACAGTTAATTTTATATTCGCTTGTTACTTGGGAAAATTTAAAAACTTCCCCCGGGAAACTGAGATGGGAAACTTAACGATAGACATAAAACGAAATTTCAGTTCTTTCAGCTATTTCCAGTTTTTGTATTCTGCAGCATCCAGCATCCAACTTATTCTCCCAAAGAGATGAAGGAATACTAAAGGATGTTTTCATTATTTAATACAAACAACTATATTCATGCAAAAATTGATAATCTCAAAGTTAATTTGGACATCAAACAACATCCTTCAATCGTTCTCATGTATTCATAATAAGACCTTTTAATCCGTGATATATAAACAGTATAATTGTTACGGATAAGCTGAGAAACTTTAGTATTACTCTCAACATTTTGCGGACTGCCTTTTGCGGTTTTCGCAATATTTTCTAAGGAAACCCTTAGAGCCCGAAATCACATAGGTGCATTATTCTCACGACATAAAATATTGCACTTCAATAAAGATATAACATTAATACAACATTTTAAATATCGTAATCTAAAAATGAAGCTAAAGAACAATGGGTTAACCCTTTTTACTTTTCATATATGTGTGTTTTATATCAATGTAAAACCCACATATTTTTAGTCCAAAAATGAACCCTAAAAAAATGAAGGCTTGTAAGAAAAAAATGATTGTTAATAGGTATTCCTCTTTCTCACACGATCGTACATGGTTTTACCACACATTCGCCTCAAGGATCTCATTTCTACGGCATTCAGTCTACTTTCATTATTCCTCTGCCAGTTTCATGCCTCACTACCATACATCAGGGTAGGTACCCTAGCACGCAGTGGCGGCTCGTGACTTTTTGGTGTGCTAGAGTGCTCATTTAAAAAAAAAAAATGCATTATTGGTGTTGTTGTAGCCGAAAAAATTTTTTTTTTTTTTTGAAAATCAGTTTTTTGAGTGAAAAATTTCAGGAAGTTTCAGTTTGGTGGTGCGCCGCACCGATTTCCTGAAAATTCTTCATACAAAACACCGATTTTTGAAAAAAAAAAAAATTTTTTTTTGTTAATAGGTGTTCCTATTTCTCTCTTTCTTGTTAACGAACTTCGAAACATTGCTTGAAATGGCTTTAGACGTGTTTGGTGACCAGATCTAAATAGCCAGGTACTTCCCCACCTTTTTCTCCCTCATCTCCTTTCCCTCCCTACTACCTTCAGCCCCACAACATACCTCAATTGGAGATACCATAGTCTCACTGGCTCCAGACGGGAGGTCCTTTTTACGAACTGGTTTATTATGAGTTTAATTTATTTACAATAATTATACTACTTATCGCACGACCTGTCCATACTGGCTGCTAATTGAATCTACTGGGTAACACTCGACAGCTACTGCTACCCCTTCTGGCATCTGTATAAAAGTTCTTTCAAAGCACTACAACTAACTAACTAAATAACAAACCATCACCCCGTTTCTCTGCAGGGGTAGGCAGAGAGGACGGACCGCCAAACAATTCTTGGCACACATCCCACTTGCCTCATTTACATTCATGCGTCATCTCATATATGCTCTTCCATTATTCTGACTCTTGACATGACCCGACTCAAGTATCTGATTCACTTGGTCGTCCTATGTCTTTCTTGGGCGACCTCGACTTCTTCTAGCATTCACATTTGCGTCATAATATTCTCCTTATACTCCTTTCCGCGTTCATTCGCTCTACACACATTTCCAAACCATCTGAGCGTCCCTTTCTTAATTTTACTCATTACGCTTACATCAGCCTTGCGTTCTTTGCGGATCTCCACGTTTCTCACACGATCCTACATGATTTTACCACACATTCGCCTCAAGGATCTCATTTCTATGGTATTCAGTCTACTTTCATCCTTCCTCTGCCAGTTTCATGCCTCACTACCATACATCAGGGTAGGTACCGTAGCAGTACTCCATTATGGACGGCTAGCTTCGCTTCTTTTGACAGTTTTTTATTAGCGCCAACGGCATTCAGTCCACCATTAATAGAGTTACCGGCATTTACCCTTCTTTTAATATCTCTATCAGCCTTCCCATCTCAATGCATTACAAATAAAATTAAATTATTTTCTCTCTCTTTCCACCAAACACAAACAGATGTAAATGGCCTGTTATTCCGAAAATTCACCATCTTGTGTATAAGATATTTCCCCGCTACAGAAAAGCTTGCGAGTATTAAATTTTCATCGTTGTTTCGCAGCCTCTACAGAAATATGATAAAGTTCTCCCTTTGTTAACAACTGCGAGGAGTTCTGAAACTCGCAGTTTTGTGTTGACATGTAATTAGGGGTCGCGAGTAGCAGCAATGATACGACGTTCTATCTTTTTCAAATTTTATTTTTATGTCTCAGATTTCTATCCGGTTTTGATTCAAATTGTGAAACTGTAAACTCAAGTTTACTTAATTAATAAGCTTTGTTGAAGAAGAAATTCTATTAGGAAATATGTCCCCACAATACGGTGCTTATTTTAAAAGTGAAATTAGTCTCTCTCTGGTTTCAATCCTGGGATTGGTTTGCAGCAATTTCCTTTAGTTTCCTCTTCCATTCTTCCCTGTCTTGTGCGGCTCTTTTGAGGTCTGCATATGATAAGCAGCGCACGTCCACCAGCAGGTCCTCCAGGTACTCTCGGCGTGGGCGTCCCCTAGAGTTTGTCCCCTCGGTCATACCCTCCATTATGGAATGCAAGAGGCCTTCTTGTCGTATTACATGGCCGATCCATCTTGCACGCCTTTCGGACAAGGTCCTGAGCAGGTGCCTTCCTCCTTCGATTCTTTGGAGAACCTCCTCATTTGTAATGTGGTCTCTCCAGGAAATTCCTAATAGTCTTCTATAGGACCACATCTCAAAAGCCTCTAGTCTCCGTTTATCTCTTTTGGATAGGCACCATGTTTCGCAGCCGTACATCAAGATACTCCATACATAGGTCTTGATGAGGAGTATTCTCAGCTTTAGGTCTATATTATTTGATTCAATTATTTTCGACCTTTTATTGAAAGCAAGCCTAGCCTTGTGGATACGGCTGTCGACATCGCTCTTAGACCGACCGTCCCATGTTATTTTGCTCCCGAGATAGACAAACTCCTTGGCGTTCTTTAGTGGAACTCCTGACATCTCTATTCGCATCTGATGTTGCGTTCGGCCTACAGTCAGCAGCTTTGTCAGCAGCTTTGTTTTGTCTTTAATTTATTTTATTTTATTTAATTTATTTTCTTTATTTTAAAAGTGAAATTAGTATAAAGGCTAAATTGTAAATAATTATGTTGTTTCTGAAAATTCAAATTCATATGAACTGTTGTTTTTTTTTATTTTTTTACAGTGAATACCGCTCAAGAATCTCAAATGCTCCCGTCTGGAGCCAGTGAGACTATGGCATACCCGATTGGGGTATGTTGTGAGGCTGAAGGTAGTGGGGAGGGGAAGGAGATGGGGAAGAGGAAGGTTGGGAAGTGCCTGGCTATTCAGATCTGGTCACTAAACACAGCTAAAGCCATTTTCAAGCAACGTTTCAATTCTGAATGGTGGTCTTACACCAGGGCGATACTGATAGTATCTTCCACTCTGGAACATGCCGCAAATATACTATATATTATTTTAAATTAATTAATTGTGAAATAGCACAAATTAATCAAATAAAATTTATTTGCGCATGCCGGGTTCGAACCCGCGACCTCCGGATTGTGAGTCAAGGGTCTTACCCACTGGACTACGGAGGTCGTCTTGTTACACATAATTGATATGAGTTTTACAAAAAAAGTTATGGCTATTCTTTTTAATTGACTGTAGATGAAGCGGTTTTTATTCTTGTTAGCTTTGTGGCTCTGTAGATCATTTTTCATTTATTGAATTTAAAAAAAAAACAGCACACCAATATTAAGACATTATAAAACAGAGTCGGGTTAGTTACACCATTTATAACTCAAGAACGGCTGAACCGATTTTAATGAGCTTTGATTAGTTGGATTTGTCTCCGCCCCGGATAGCAGAATAGTTATTAAAACATCGGAAAAATTCAAGAAAAAAAATTTACGAAGAAAATTCTTTTCCTCGTACATTTTGTGTGGAACGAATTCTCACATTTTGAAAGAGCTGCAGCAATATTGGGATAAGTATAATTTTGAATAGTGAGTGAATTCAAAAAATTCAAAAACGTCAAATGTCAAAGCGCTGATTGATTTGCTTTTGTTCTTAAACATATAATGATGCCGTCCAATACTCCTACACACCAATTGTCAACAGTCGAAAATGAGACAAACGGTGAACGTATATCTACACCCCTCCAAAGAAAAAAATACAATAATTATAATAAATCTCCCTCACACGTATAAAGAAAATGAAAGGCAATTCCTGTAAGTGGAAAAGTAAGTAAATCACAAAAAATATATGTACATCCTTACACAACGCCATCCCTGATACTGACAAAACAAAACTCGGACAGTTGTGCATCTATAATTGCTTCATTGTGTAATTTTTAATTTGTTTTAATTAGCTCCAAGCAGGAGGCATTTAGGAAAATAATTCCCCTCAGGGTCTATGTCATCTTTGGGGATGCTGTATGGAGGGTCTTTTTAGGAAAGGAAGGAGAGGAAGTTCTGGGAAGGAACTTAATAAAAAACTGAATTTAACCCAGCTAATTAGTTAACATAATAGTTATTGATTCTGAGGCGGTATGAATTTTGTAAATATAATACCATCACGCCATTTCTCCTAGAGAGGTGAGAGCATTGGATGTACCGCCGAACAACACGGTCTTCGCACATACTCCTTCTGACATTCCCTTCATACGTCGTCTCATAAACACTCTTCTATTATTCTGACTCTTGATTCAACCTGACTAAAGTAATTGATTCACTTATGTCCTCCTCGGTGACCCGACAATTCGTCCTGCGACAATTCATCCGGCGACAGTTCATCCTGCGACAGTTTATCCGGCCGACAGTTCATCCTGCCAACAGTTCATCCTGCCGACAGTTCATCCCGCCGACAATTCATCCGGCGACAATTCATCCTGCCTGATCATTTAGAAGATTTTTATTAAGTAAGTATGCAAAGAGGATATACGGCCGTACAACCAAAATCGATATACTTATATCTGAAGGCATCTTGAGTTGAAATCCGCTGTAAAAATATTTTTACTAACAATAATTTCGACTCTCCGAAGAGGCATCCGTGAATAACAAAATACGACATACTTATACTTATAGGTTAGGTTAGGTTAGGGTAGGTTAGGTTAGGTTAGGTTAGGTTAGGTTAGGTTAGGTTAGGTTTTGTTAGGTTAGGTTAGGTTAGGTTGAATTGTCAGGATGAATTGTCGCCGGATGAATTGTCGGCGGGATGAACTGTCGGCAGGATGAACTGTCGGCAGGATGAACTGTCGGCCGGATGAACTGTCGCAGGATGAACTGTCATGGAACCGTCTTCCTCAGGCGTCCATGAGATGTTCTACCATTCACATTTGCTTCTGGAATTCTCCTTACAAATCTTTCTTCGTTCATTCGCTCTTCATACGCAAACCATGTAAGCGTCCCTTTCCTAATCTTATTCATCACGCTTACATCAGCCTTTTATTATTTGCGAATTTCTACATTTATCACACGATCGTACAAGGTTTTACCAAAGGTGCGCCTCAGGGATCTCATTTATTACAGCATTCAGTCCGCTTTCATTCTTTCTCCGACAGTTCCATGCCTTACTGACGTACGACCAGGATTCGTACCAGCACTCCATTGTGGACTGCTTTGGACAATTATAATAAAGAGCCATTTTGTAATGGTTGTCTTTCTCAAGAGCGTATATGCCAAAAAGATTTTTAAATGAGTAAATCAAAAAAGAATCCGCCTAATACAAAAAAAAATAATGTTAACACCATATAAGAAAGCAGATAAACTAAAACTACATAAGTATTATAACAGGATGAAGTTTGAATTTTATCTGTAGAGAAAGCTTCGAAGAAGACTGGTTTCAATGTCAAGGTTGTCACGGATGGGCTCATGAAAATTGTACGGGTCTTGAATCTTGCCAGCATTTTTACAAATGTGAATTGTGCCAGAAATAATTTTTATTTTCAGTGTAACGTGTTATGTAAAGTTTGAACACGGTTTTACCACTTTTTTTAAATTCTTTTTTTTTTATAAAAAAAAACATGAATATTTTTTGTCCACTTTTGTGTCCGATTCCACCTTTGATGTCCGATATTAGACAATTATTTCAAATACTTTGTTGCCCTTTTTCTTGTATTTCTCTTGCTTGTTTTTTTTTAAATAAAGGTAGTGTCTTGATATATGTAAAATCTTTTGTATTTAATCATTAGTAACCGTTTTATTATAAAACAAAAGAAATTACAGTGTTAAACCAAAGAGCTAATTTGTCCGATACCACCCGTCGAATTCCGATAATAAACGAAAATTTCGTAATTTTTAAATCTAAATTTTGGGAAACAGTGATGGTTATTGATTTTTAAAATTAGCATAGCATGTAGATCTATCCTTCCACTTATGATTAATTCATAAATCATTTATATTGAAGCAATAACAACAAAATACAATTGATCAACACTATGCGTCTGATAATATCCGTACTCCCCCTAGTTAGTAGTGCATTCCCAACAAATTGAATGCCACTCAATACTAACAGCAGTTATTTTTGCAACTCGCACTTGTTTTGCTCTCAAATAGTTTAGGGTTTGATCACAGATACTTGGATAATTGCGGAATTGCGAAATTGCTCTGGCATTGGCGGAAAGCAGAACAAACCCATTAAGAATCAATGGCGTCACGAAAATATTCGAAATTTCGTATTTTTTTCATAAGTTCTGTAGTAACAGTTTAGAGATTTTTAAAGCACAATGAATGGAGGGCAGAATTATTATATTAAAAAATTGAGATGAATTACTTGACATTTTATTGAAAATTTTCCCAGCTTCTACGTATTTTAACAAATTTGTCTTCAAAATTTTAGGCATGATATTAAAACTCGAGTATTTTTTTATCTCGATGCGGACACAATGCGACCTGATACAAAACCTAATAGCTCCTCGACTTTAAGTGCCTAAAGAAACTTTGCCCATCGCATTAACTTATTCCTCTTTATAATCGAGAGTGTAATGGGGTAAAAGTGCACCTTAGAATGGATGATAAAATGCCAAACTTTCTCCCTCAAAGCCTTACAAACAATCGTGAAAAACCCGCCCTGTTTTAAGGCAGCTAGGAGATGAAAGAGAAAAAAACGCTATATTTCCCTTATAATACAATATATACTATTATATTTAAGTTATTTTGTTAGTGGAAACTTACGAAAGGTTTAGATTAGCATAAAACAAAAGTTTTCGTAACATGCTTTTGTTTTGCTTGATTTAAGGTTAATGACATAAAATTTTCTTCCTACAAAATATTTTCTTTCTTCGTGTAATTCTTTGTGACATGCTTTCAGCTTTTTGTGTTGTTTTCGTGCGTTGTTCATCCCAGAAAAGGAAGCATTAATTATTTTTCTTTTCTTTTGTTAAGTGAATCGAATTTCTCACACCAAGGTAGCAATTTTGTGGGAATAACTGTAAATTATAGCAGACTCATATGTATTCTGCAAACAAAATTATTTATTTTTGAAATCTCTAAATATTTTCGATTTCATTGTGAAATCAAACGAACAACGTGGTTAAAAAAGGCATGACTCGTTTTATGACTCAAATTTCAATACTTAAATACTTTTACTTTCAATACTTGTATTTCAATACTTGTACTTTCAATACTTGTACTTTCAATACTTTCAATACAATACTTTCAATACTTCAATACGTTCAACCGTTTACAGTTTTAGACCCATGTTCACTCTTTCCTCTACTCAAAAAGACACTCCATACAGCATTCCCAAAGATGATATAGGCCCTGAGTAAAAATATTTTCCTCAAGGCCTCCTTTTTGTGTGGAGTAAACATAATAATAAATAAAAACATTTTATGTAAAGTATAAAAATTCTAAGTGAAGAAATTTTTGTTAAAAAAACAGGTAATCAAGAAGAAAATTAATCGATATGTGGGTAAATCCCTCGGATAATAAACATAAAAATTAAAATGTTTCGCTGATAATCTTATAAGATTATTCCTTCTCAAATGTTAAATATTTGTCTCTTCAAAAATCAATACATCAATCAAAAATTCCATATCATCATAAAATAATGCAATAACGGTTTGATGATAATAAATACAACAATAACATTACTTGTAACAGCTGTCAAATTTTTGCTCTTCGCCTATTTTTTATTAAAATAATAAAATTGCAATCAATTTAATAAGTTATAATTATAAAAATATTACACTAAGTAACTATGACTACGCGATCAAACTCTAAGTCCGGCAGTAACCTCAATACGGAACTTCTACAACTTTTAGACAACAAGTTTGAAGACTTCAAAACTCATTTTCTAGAGAAAAAATTTGAAGAGTTTAAAAACAATATAGTCGAAGTCATAAAAAATGAATTCAAAGAGGAAATTAATCAGCTCAAAAAAAAAGTGTTCCAATTGGAAAAACAAATTGAAATAAACGACCAATTTAATAGCTCCAATAACGTTATAATAAGTGGTATTCCTGAAACCAAAAACGAAAATGTGTACGACATCCTCTCCAAGATAGGCGCCACAGCTGGATGCAATATAACCCGACAAGAAGTGGATTTCGCCAGCAGGATTGCCCCCAGGACAAACCGTGATGCAAAAAATGGAAGACCGAGGAACATTGTTGTCAAATTAACTCGCAGGTACCTTAAGGATGAACTCATAAGTGCTATAAGAAAGAGGAAAGGAATGCTTGCTTCCGAATTACAGCTTCCTGGAACCAGTAAAATATATATTAACGACCATCTAACCTCAAAAAACCAACTTCTGCTGAAGCAATGTCGCGATATAAGAATGGCTGGTAAAATTCGCTATTGCTGGGTTCGAAATGGTAAAATTTTCACTCGTATAAGCGATTCAACCCCCATAATTCTTATTAAATGATCAAGAAGATGTCAACAAACTCTCAACATTGAAGTCCACCCAAAATTCACCTACCAGGTCTGCCGTCCCTTTATGAATTTAAATTCATTAAAATTATTAAAAAACTTCCCACATACAAGTTACTTAAGAGTTAACCTTTTGGAATGTTGGAATCATCTTTATTATATTCACAATATCTCCATTGTAGTAATTAAAGAATCATTAGAGTATTTCATTTATCACAAAAAACTGTTGCTAACTTCTGAACTTAATTATTCTTTAAAACAACAACAAAATATTTATTATATGCACGATTTCTCCACCGTAGTAATTATTAACGAATTGCTAGAGTGTTTCAAATATCACAAAAACCGGTTGCAAACTTTTGAACAAAATTATACTTTAAAACTTTCTCATTATCCTCATGTACTATCACAATCTATTAAATATAAAACACGATCGCAACCTATTACAAATAATTGCACAATGATAACATACTTTTATGTAACAAATGTATGCTTAATATCTTGTTTACTATTCAAAAACCTATTTCTGTAAACATTAATGACAACTGACACCATAGACAAAATCACATACCACAAACAAACCAAAACTAATGATGTTCATAATTGCCCCCTTTCAAAGCATAATTACTTACTTTTCAATAATTTATTTTACAAGAAAATGTATTTAATAATGCTTATTATATTATACTTTCAAAATGGATTCTAACAAAACGGCAATAACATTTTATTATCAAAATGTACGTGGTTTAAAAAGCAAATTAAACGATCTATACTGCGAAGTGCTCAGTTGCAATTATGATTTAATTTGTTTTACAGAAACATGGCTAGATTCCACAATCTATGACCATGAAATAGTAGATGATCGTTATAATATATATAGACGCGATAGGGACATATCGAGTTCTCTTAAAAAATCAGGTGGTGGTGTTCTAATAGCCATTACGAAAGAAATGACATCTTTTTTAGTCTCAGCACACAGCTCAAAATCTACAGAAGATTTATGGATTAAATTTAAATTACATGAAACATCCAGACAATCCATTAACCTATGTTTGGCGTATTTGCCTCCAGATATACCAACTGAAAATCTCGCAGATTTTTTCGAAAAGTGTCAAACGACATATAATAACTTTTCATCAGAAGATATAACAATAATAATGGGCGATTTTAATGTGCCATCTATTCAATACTCACCAACTGTCAATGTAACGCACATAAGGCCAGTCTTACAAAATAGCCAGAAATCAATATCTCTACTAGACTTTCAAAATTTGACCGGCCTTAAGCAATTCAATTACGTCTCTAACAACATAGGTCGAATTTTAGATTTAGTGTTTTCCAATCATAACCTCAACATTCAAATTGCTTCACATGTGCTATCCAAAATTTGATTTTGATTTTTTAATGTCCAAATACAGACCCCTACCCACCAATCCAGATCACATCAAATATAACTTCAAAAAAACGGATTACATTAAATGCAATGAAATGTTGTCAATTAATAACTGGGACGATCTTAACACCCTGAATTGTAATGACTCCCTACTACATTTTTATAACTTGTTATGGATATCAATTGAAAAACACACTCCGCGCTTAAGAATCAGGAATAATAAGTTTCCAATTTGGTTTAGCAGTGTTCTCATCCACCAACTCAGAGAAAAAGAAAAGTTTAGAAAGAAATGGAAAAAATACAAAAATCAATGTGACTATGACAGTTTTTCTATCTTGAGGGCTAGAGTAAAAGTATCTATACGTACATGCCTTAAAGCCTATGTAGATTCAGTAGAAAATTCTCTCCCTAACAGTATCAAAAATCTTTCAACTCTCATTAATTCGAAAATAATTTCAAATCCTCTCCCCAAAATCATGCATCTCCACGACAAATCAGCAACAAATGGAGAAGATACATGTGAGCTGTTATCTACTTACTTCTCTTCTGTTTTTACCCCACCATCCAATTCTAAGAGTGAATCTAAACTTTCATCCCCACTCTGTAATTATCCACTGTCTCATATCAATATAACGTTAGACGAGGTCAAAGCAAAATTAAACACTGTTGATATCAATAAGGGTTCCGGCCCAGATGGAATTCCTCCACTATTTATTTACTTATAATACCATGTACTCACTTCAATGTAAAAGCCATGCTATGGCGTTTAAATAAATAAATAAAGAAAAAAATAAAGAAATTGTGCAGATCAGCTTGCAACACCATTACACAAAATATTCATCAAAAGTCTGAACGATGGGGTATTTCCGGATCTGTGGAAGGTTGCCCACGTAATTCCGATCCACAAATCTGGCAGTAAAAATGATGTAACTAACTACCGTCCTATCAGTCTTTTATCTTGTTTTGGCAAAATATTTGAGTCCATTGTATATAAAACCATTTTTAACCATGTAACACATATACTTAGTCCTTTCCAACATGGATTCGTAGCAAAAAGATCCACAAATACTAATTTACTCGAATATATGGACTTTCTGTGTAAATCGATAACTAATAAAACACAAGTAGATGCCGTGTACACCGATTTCAGTAAGGCCTTTGACAAAGTTAGTCACTCTATCTTAATTAATAAACTCGATAAAATCGGCATTCACGGAAACCTGCTTCGTTGGTTAGAATCATATTTATCACATAGAAGTCAATTAGTTACTATTAACGGATTTAACTCTTCCCCAATATTAGTTACGTCGGGCGTACCACAAGGATCTCACCTTGGACCCTTACTTTTCTTAAGCTTTATTAACGACCTTACACATAAACTCCGCTGTAATTTTTCTCTATATGCTGATGACCTCAAATTAAATAAAGAAATTAAATCTATGAAAGATTGTGAACTCTTACAACAAGACCTTAACACAATATCTACCTGGTGTGTTGACAATGAAATGGAACTGAATATTGCTAAGTGCAAAGTTATAAACTTCACCATGAACACCAACAAAATTCTATATTCATATAGCATATGTGGTCACAATCTCGAAACAGTTGAATTAATAAAAGATTTAGGAATTATATTTGACAACAAACTGACATTCAATCAGCACATTGAATATATTGTGAGTAAATCAAATAAATTACTAGGTTTTATTGTAAGATCAACCAAACTGTTTAAGAATTCTAATAGCCTAATAATTCTATTCAATTCCTTAATCCGAAGTGTTCTTGAGTACGGGTCAACAGTCTGGAATCTACATTATATTACACAGGTATCTAGACTCGAATCAGTCCAAAGAAAATTTACACGGATTTTGTCTTACCGATCAGGTGTCCACCATCTTCTAGACGGGTACGAACAAAGACTTACATATTTCAAATTAGAGAGTCTAGTTAAAAGACGAAACATAAATGACCTCTTAATGCTCTATAAAATTGTGAATAATCGTGTAGACAGTAACTTAGTCAACCAAATCAAGTTATACGCCAGGCCCAAATCTACAAGAACCCTTAACATATTTTGGACTGAAATTTTTACAAATAATTCTGGATATTTTAATCCTATATCTAGAATGTCTCGGTCATACAACGATCTTGTCAAAATACACAGTTCCATAGATATTTTTGCAAATAATATAACATATTTCAAAAAATATCTCCACAATTTGTGCACTTAAAAAAAAAAAAAAGTTACATTAGATACTTTTCAGTAAATACTTTATAAATATTGTATACTTGTTATTATTATGTATTTCAATTTTGTATTTAAGTTTTCAAGTTATGTATAAATAATACTTGCGTTGTTTTTCAAGAGTTTGCTTCTGTGAAAATGCATATGTGAATAATGCAGACACATTAATCTAGGGATACTTATATTTGTATTTTAATTTATTATATACTACCCACAAAAATGTTATATAAATATCCTGTTTGTGTCTCAAATAAATAAATAAATAAATAAAATTAGGTTATTAATAATTCATATTACTTGTAAGGTATTCCCCGAACAATATCGAAGTAAGTAAACTACAAACCCGAGGTAATTAAGCCTACTGGGAATAACCAAAATAATAACATGTGACAGTCAAAGACGACTTAGTAACAAGCGTAAAAACCCTGTTTGAAGTGAAACTTTTGTAGCCCCGCTACGATTTGGATTTCGAATGAAATGACGATTACTGCACCTGCGACGCATCGACTGCGCTCTTTGACTGCTTTAATTATGATGTCACTTTTAAAGGCTTATTTTAGTTGAGATATGAAACGGAAATTACGCTGGTCTGCACCCATCGGTTGCTTTGATTATGACATCATTTTTCAAGTATTGGTTGAGATTGTTTGGTAAAGTTTCGCTTCTACCTCGTGTAACTCGAATTTTTTAATTGAATAAAATCCTTGAAGACCATCCCTCTCCCCCCTCCCCCATATATTATGTATGTAAACCGTAGGTCAAACATAATTTGTACCAGTCTGAAGATAGCTTTAACAAGCTGAAACCGGTTACGGTTAAATAAAGTGGAAATAGGTTTCATAATTGTTTTATAATATTATTACGATTGAATCCGATTAATGCGTCCCCTTACCAAACCTCGTTACGAATTAATAACATTGTATGCCATGCACATATAAACGGTAAGCTGTACAACACCGTGTATTATATTGTAAGGTAATACCACCGCCGAACCAGCGTCGGCGTTGGGACGTCTCGTGATAATGGCTTTGCCGTGTTTGGTGACACAAGCGCCTTAGCTGGGGAAAACACAGGAATAGTTGGCAACTACCACTTAGCCTCTTCCCATATGCAGTGTCCTAGAATAATGGATTTCACCTCATTATTTCGAGGATTATCGTTTCGTGTTATTTTGGTATGGTTAAATTGTGGAAGTATGTTTACGAGAGATGGGAAGTTCTACCGATTTCTTACATATGAGCGACAGCGCGATTTTCAACTTTTTTCTCCGATTGCTCGTGATTTTTTGGTGACCATTTTGAATATTTCCCGCCGTTTCCCCGCAGCGGTAGGCAGAGAGGACGGACCGCCAAACGACTCGATCTTGGCACACACTCCTTGCCTCGTTCACATTCATACATCGTCTCATTCATGCTATTCTATTATTCCGACTCTTCACCATGGCCCGACTCAAGAATCTGATTCACTTGGTCGAGCCATGTCTTCCTCGGGCGTCCTCGACTTCTTCTACCATTCACATTTGCGTTATATATTCTCCTTATACTCCTTTCCTCGTTCATTCGCTCTACATGACCAAACCATCTGAGCGTTACTTTATTAATCTTACTTATTACTTTTACATCAGCCTTGCATTCTTCGCGGATCTTCACATTTCTCATACGATCGTACATGGTTTTAATACACTTACGCCTAAGGGATCTCATTTCTACAGCATTCAGTCTACTTTAATCCTTTCTCTGCCAGTTCCATACTTCACTGCCATACATCAGGGTAGGTACCAGTACTCTATCAAGGACGGCTAACTTCGCTTCTTTGGACAGTTTTGCGCCAGATGGCGGTGTGGGTTAATTTATCGTGGTTATAAAGGTTGGGTAACCATCCAGTAGATGGCGTTGGGTTTCGTTATCCACAGCAACGCGTGGCCGGTTCTAGTAAATAATAAATGTGATATTTGTATCGTTATCACGCAAATGTTTAAAGAAAAGAGCTTGACGCACTAAATAATACTAACTTGAAGACCAAACATTCGGATTCAAACTCCTTAAAATGTCATTTTCAAGTAACCATTCCGAACATCTTGCCCTTAAAACCCTTTCTCCATGATTTATTTAAGTTTCTATCCATTTCTAACTCAAACCTTGGGATCAACCCTTGACTTGGTGATCCGTAGTGTTCATTTTCCCTTGAACTATCACCCACATCAAGTATGTACGAGCATGTTGACACATGACTCATACACCCTTCAGCAACTTGTTTACGGCCAGAGAATAATGATCCTTGCGTACAGACGCTTTTTCTAGGAAATCGTATTATTCTCTTACGCGTGGGAGTATTTTTAAACTATTGTGTTCACATATTACCTGAAGTGCCTGGCATTGCACGGGCTTTACGAAGAATTTTTCGAGATCAGTAATTTTCCTCTGATTTTTAACAATTTAATTTTGGAGGTAGGAATGGCTACCGCCAGTGGCCACGGGAACCATTTATTGTATAACCAACACTCCGCTATAGGTAACCCCAAGTGGTACGCTACGGGTAAGCAGGGGGTGTCCGGATTCACGAGATGAGATTTTTTTTCTTTGTTTTACAGTTTTTTAGAGAAAAATGTGTCCTTACTGGGGTACCCCGTTCTAAGGACACTTTGTACAAGTTTTCTTGTTTGAAATATAAGTAAATATCTATGTCAAAATATTAAAGAGGAAAATTATAAAGTTAAATCTAAAAGAAAGTACAATACAAGAATTAATCTTTGTTAGGCTGCAAAATTGTATCTATATTCTTCCTTCCCATGTCCATAATAAATATTTTTATGCTTCTTTTGAAGTCGGTTATTTTTCTAATGGTTTTTATTGCAAGAGGGAGTAAATTGAATAATTTTATAGAGAAGTATTGCATATTTCTTTGTGCAAAAGTCGTTTTAGTTGTAGGTTGGTGGAATATATGTTGTAATGTAGATCTTGTGAATCGGCCCGAGTTTGTTTGTGTAAAGTTATCCTGGTTTTTGAATGCGTAATGCGGAATGTGTTTTCTGTATAATTGTTTCAGTGACATTGTATTGAGCGATTTAAAAACAAAGTCTGTAGGGGTTCTGATACTCTGAGTATAATTTTCAGAATTGCCCTTTGTGCTATGAGGACTGGATTTATAGTGGAATCGCATGAGCTTCCCCATCCGATAAGACCATATTGTGGATGAGTTTGGGCTAAGGCATAATAGATTTTAATTAGCTGTTCTTTATCTAAAATGTTCCTTATTGTTTCGAAAAAATAGGTTAGTTTTTTTTTTATTTGTTGCTCACATTTTCCACTTGGGAGTTCCAAGTTAAGTTTTGATCAATAATTATTCCAAGGTATTTTATTGTTTGTATTTCATTCAATTTTGGACAGTTGCAAGGAATTTCTGGGTTCACGTTTAAACAGTCTTTATGAATTTTTATGTTTAGGTTTGTATTGAGGTTATTGTGGATTTGTTGTTTGCCTAACTACTATGTGGAGGGCCGGATAAGGGAGAGGTGATTTTATGGAGAGACCTAACCTAGATCTCTCAATCCCGATTCTCGGAGGGATGGATTCATACGTCCGTCACTTACTGTACACTCACCTATGTACCCTTTTACTTCCCAGAACTTCCTTCCTTCCTTCCTTTCCCTCAAACAGCATCCCCAAAGATGACTAGGGATGTTTTCCTCAGGGTCTCTTGTGTGGAGCTAAAACCAAAAAAGTATGAAAATTTCATCATCAAGTATCAACATTCTGCCTTAATGGATTGGAAAAGAAGACGGGGGTAGTTTATCTAAATTTCATATAAATAGTGACCTTTCTACAGGTTTGAAGGTCGATTGCTCAAAATTTTATCAATCCCGAATAAAACTGTAAATTTGCATAAATATCAAAGCCACACCGCCAGCAAACACGAGCATAAAATTAAAATGTAAATATGAACGATATTAAAGTGCTAAATGAAAGAAAGATAGGATGAATATTTAATAATGTGGAATTTTACTGAAGCAAATAACGTGGATATTTTATTTACAATACTAATAATATTATTAATAATGGAACAGGGAACAATTCTACAGAAACACGATGTTGATTTGTTGACTATAAGGATGCAATAAGGACCTGTTGAAATACACCATGAAAAAACCCGTTCCATAACAATTCAGAAACAAACTCAAGTAAACACCTCTTGGAAAAGTCATTAAAAACTATGAAAAAAATTGAAAATAGATTATAACATAGCTTACATATTTAACCATTTTTTTTAAGACAATGGTCTTTTCAAAGGAGGTGTTGAGTTAAATTCTTTCTGTGTTGTCCGGTCACCGAAAAAATCTTACAATAAAAAATTAGATACATAATATTTGAATTTAGATGAAGGAATGGGCGTTCACTGAATGACATGTTCATTCCTCTCTAGGCATATTATTTGTACAAGTGTAATAGTTTTTCAAACTTTGGAAAAATACGCTTTTTGTGGCGTCATTTTTATTAAATGAAAACAAATAACTTTGTAAAAACACCACCATATAATCAGTATTATCAACTTATCCTGACGAAGAAAACTTTGTTTTCGAAACGTGTTGATAATATTGAATATATTTAAAGTTGTGTTTTTACAAGTTTATTTGTTTTCATTTAACTGTAATGGTATTTATTTCTAAAAAAAAATTCACTTAGTAAAGAATACCTTAATACAAATCGTGCTGCTTAAATTATTCCTTAACTTTTCATATTATTTTTAGTTCCAATATGCATATTTGATAATACACGTTTCAAAAACAAGCTTTGGAATTATTACAGACAATTTTAGTCGGGTGAGTATTTAGTTTGACCTTTAAGCAGGTGATTCATAATTAACTAGACCATATACATCCAAAGGAAGTTTCAAATCAACCAGTAGTTGAATGTGTTAGTCCAAGTTGCTGTGTTCAACTGCACGAAAAATAGTTATAAGAAGGCTATAATAGCATACCTCGATAATAGAAATCAATCTTGGCATAATGCTATTTTTCTGCATGGGTTCTTCATAAATTAAATAGCATTTTTTTCTTCATATTTACCGTTCCACAAAATTATTATGTATTTTTCTTACTATGTCCCTACTCAGGATGCCCTGAGAAAAATAATTCTGATGGGGGCCTTTGTCATCGTTGGGAATGCTATTTGGAGGATTTTTTTAGAAAAGGTGGGAGAGGAAGTTATGGATAGGAGAAAGATATGAGAGGTGAGTAGGAATCTGAAGGTCATTGTGTCCAGGAGTGACCGACGGCGGCGTATATATCCAACCCTCCCACTGCGGTACAAGGCGATGTCACGAGAAAGTCCTAAGTCACCAAACGTAACGAATCATTTGGGTGATTGGTGATTGGATCTTGGGCAACCTGTGGCAGAGGCGTGGGTGATCTAAAAAATTGTTCCCGGGGCAGCGGTACCCATACTTGCCTACCAAATTGTATTTCACGTGTTTGTGAAAGCCCGTATAGGCGTATAATAATTTAAATAAATTAATGAATGCAAATAAGCTTCGTTAATTTAATTAAAATTTCAAACATGATTTTTGCGCATTAAAATTACCTCTTCTATCAATAATAATAAATACCGGTTCAAAATCAAATCCGGGAGTCGAAATATATTATGTCCCTAAGAAGTATACCCGTGGGAGAGCCGACGCACTTTTTATGCTCCGAAGCGAGAACTTATGACAATCACAACGCGCCAATAAACCGAGCCACTCAACTACTGAAGAGCGTTTAACCAGCCAGCGGACGAAAATCCACATTTCGTCGAAACTTGTTCTTACGATCGTGCAGGGCGGTAATAATGAGAAAGATTAATTATTCTCCGTACCAGCTTCTTAAAATTATAACTCAATTTCGATTTTATTTCATTCCAAATTTGCTTTAATTTATATCTACATCCAAAAATGCTGAAAGGCGTGATGATAAAACAATTAAAATAATGTACTTTTTGAAATTATTTTTTTTATTAAAAGTATTGATCGTTTTTCAATAATGTCTAAGTTAGATAAGAATGTTAAAAAAATCTGAAATATTTACCAAATCTGCCAACGACCTATGGTATAACCTTATTATACTAAAAATAAACATTTTTTCTCAAAATTTAAAACATGCGAATGCTAGATAAAAGAACAATCTTTCGAAATCCATTTATAATTTTTTTGTAGAAAAGAGTCAATCCGTCTAAAATCTGATTTAAAAATGACATATTTCTGGTTTTCTTTGGTAATACCCTCTTAAGTGGGAAAAACCAGAGATACGTCATTTTTAAATCAAATTTTAGACGTATTGACTCTTTCTCACAAAAAATTAAAAATTGATTTCGTAAGATTGTTCTTTTATCTAGTAAACGTATGTTTTAAATTTTGAGAAAATGTGTTTATTTTTAGTGTCATAAGGTTATATCGTAGGTCGTTGGCAGATTTCTTAAATTTTCAAACAAAATTTTGTATTATACAACACACATTTCAAATCATATATTCATGCAGTAAAATAAATCAATACATTATCTGGTAAACGCGTGTTTCAGAATTTTAATTTTAGTTTAAATAAAATCATTAAAAAACATATATTTAAGTATATGTGTTTCTTGACGAAAATTGGTCCGTTTGTTTATTTATTTGCGCACTTACGAACTAATATATTTCAGATTTTTTTTTACATTCTTATTTTGCTTAGACATTATTGAAAAATGATAAATACTTATGATCAAAAAGTAATTACAAAAAGCACTAAATTTTAATAATTTTATCATTACGCCTTTCAGCATTTTTAGATGTAGGTATAAATTAAAGCAAATTTGGAATGAAATAAAATCGATATTGAGTTATAATTTTAAAAATCTAGTACGGAGAATAATTAATCTTTCTTATTGGAACCGCCCTGTACGATCGTAGGAACATCTTTCGACGAAAAGTGGATTTTCGGCCGCTGGCTGATTAAACGCCCTTAACGATTTTGCATTGACCATCGACATTTTCAATGTAACTACAGACAGTACTTTCTTTTGACACGTGTCACAAAATAGTTAAACCGCTCCCACGCACTTTTTAATTTGTAATATTCTCCGTGATATATTGTTGTATAACTGTTTTACGGAAACATGACAAATAAATAAATACATAATAATGAAAGCCCTTTTATAACAGCTTATTTGGCACAGGCCATCCTTCCTAGAATAACACACAACCTCTTTGATCTGCTTATCCCAAGTATAAATTTTTGTTTAAAGTCGTGAATATTTTTCACTTTGAAATCAATACATAGCGCTTTACATTTTTCATTTTAAATCCAATGATAAATTTAGAATAAGCTCTTCTGAAGGTTCACTTAATCTCCAACCCTTATTCTTTCCAAGGCTTATATACCCTTATTTAATGCCTTTTGAACACTTTCCCCCTCTGCATGATGTAACAGCCTATGATGTAAATTTCTAACACATATTACGGGCATACAAGTAGATAAACTAATAATATTTTATTACATACGAGTAGATAATACTTTTATATTAATCATACGAATATGCTGGTTGAACTCCTTTGAATTTACTTATCGAATACTCGTTCCTACTTGTGTTGTGCCTACTTATGTCTTTAATGCTCTGTTGATTATTTTATGTACTATATACTTGTTACGATGCTACATACTTGTTACAATGCTCCTGTACAATTTACCTTACATGTAAAAGCCATCAAGGCGTAAACAAAAAAAAACAAATAAATAAATAAAAAAATGAATGAATGAATGAATGAATGAATGAATGAATGAATGAATGAATGAATGAATGAATGAATGAATGAATAAATAAATAAATAAATAATAAAAGAAAATTGTACAAGTATTGTGATGTTGTTGTCAGTTAACTTTTTCAGTCGTGGGAACATGGTATAATTTCATAATTATACAAACTCTCGACGTTAATATGTTACTATATTAACCCTCCTTAGATTGTTTTCTCTACTAGCAAAATGACTTACTATGGAAGGATCGTGGATATAGTTAATTATTTTTTCATTTCTTCTTCTTGTGCCCTGTCCATTCAACGGACGTTGGCTGTCGTGTTGGCTATGCGGATTTTATTTACTAAAATAAAACGAGTTACCTGACCATGCCTCTAAAGTTGATCTAACAATGTCATCAATTCGATTATCTAATCTATTAAACTTGTTAGTTTTTATTTAAAATCTTACATAATACAATTCAGCACAGACAGCCTAGAATTCTTGGCGCTCATAAATTTTAATGTGCCGGCGAGAAACACAAGGTCAGTACTACCATTTTACTGTGGTAATACTACGACCAGGGCACAATTCAATATACCACTACACAGAATCCAACACTTGGGCAATATGTATTCGCACATAGATGTATGGAATATGTCGCTGACACAATTTAAAAATGAAATAATGAAATCATTTATCCGTGATACAAGTACTCACTAATGGATTCTTTGATAAATTTAATAAACTACTCGTTCATCGACAAATTTGCTAAACTATCTCTACCTAATCTAGCCTATTAATGTAATTAAATGTAATGTCTTAGTAAAATCATTGTAATATGTATTATAAACCATCATAACCTGTAGTACTATTGAGTTATATTAAAAATATATATGTATTTAATTTTCTTAACCAAAATATTAAAATCCAAATTGGAGTTCTGAACTCCTGCAACTTGCAGAGGTACCATCGATGTAGCGGTTTGCCACTTTGCGAAACTAATACTTACGTTTTATTAGACATGGTTAATGTTGCAATTTTGTAAACCTCTGATCACCTTACTTTAAAATTGTTGTTGTTTATATTTTTATATCATGTATGTATTTTTTTATCATAATTTATCATTATTATATCTTACTGTAATTAAAATTTTTGTTGCTTATATTTTTATTTAACTAATGTATTTTTTTATTTCTATTATTTCCTTCTCATGTTAAAGATGTACTGCCTTTATTTATTTATATAAAAGCCCTCTGGGCGTATAATAAAACAAATAAATAAATAAATTTGGGAGGCGGGAATGGTACCGCCGCCCCGGGAACCTTTATTGGATATCCAACGCCTCTGCCATAGGTCACCCCAAGTGGTTCGCTACGTTTGGTGATTTAGCAGGGGTGCCCGTATTTACAAAACCTATACCGATTCAGTCGCGGTAACGACAATTTACATTATAAATATACCTCTATATTGGTTATTTTTTATCACATTGCAAAAACAAAAATTGTTCTAAAATCTAGATAAAATAATCCTTCTGATGTGAATATTAGAAATTAATAATTTTATTTCTAAATATTTAAATTTTAATATTATTCCCATATATTGTAAATACACCTCTATATTGATAATTTTTCATCACTTTGCAAAAATAAAAATTGTTCTAAAATCTAGATAAAATAATCTTTCCAATGTGTATATTAGAAATTAATAATTTGATTTCTAAATATTTAAATTTTGATATTGAAAATTTAAAGCGACTGAAACGCGGTAGGGATTGTAAATACGCGCCCGGGTTCATGGGGTGAGGTTTGTCTAGGTCTTGGAGGCGGATGACCAGGACACACTGAACCCCAGATTCCTACCCACCCCTTAAACCCTTTTCCTTCCCAGAACTCTCTTTTCCTACCTTTTGAGAAACCTCACATGGTGTCGCGTGATAATATAAAGGGCAAACAGCCATCCCGGCAGAGTGTAGTATTTTTTCGCTAATCCCAAAGGCTAACGCAAATAATTAAATTTCGACCACTGCTTTCAAAGCAACATAAATATCTTGTTCTACCTCGCTGAACATTAATACCCCTGTTTATTATTCCGCCGTAAGACTCCACTCGGATTAAAGTGAAATAATTATCACCCAAGAGATTAAATTCTACGTTTGTAATGTAAGTAGACATTTATAATAATAAGGCGGGCTTTTCATTGTAAATTTACTTGGGACTGTGTGTTGGCAAGTTGACTGAATTCTTTAGGCATGCTAAATACGGTTGCTTATATTGATTGAGAGCTTTTATTATTACCATGACCATCTACAATTACGGTACCGTGACAGCACAAAAAAGGATAAAACGTACGTTCTTTATCCTGATAATGCTGCAGCTCTTTTTTACACATTAAATAATGTTGAGCCAAAGGTGAGTCATACTAAAATAGGCTACTATAAAAGATCAAAGACCTACAATTTAATATACGTGTTGAATTATTTTTAGAAAGTATTTTTTTTTTATAATTGAGATTTTTTTTAAAGTGGCGCAATTCTCCGGCTTTTACCCTGTTCTTATAAATCTTTCATTCGCATAAAATAACAAAAGATGTATTCGTACGAATAAGGAAGGTGAAATATTTTTATTGCACTTACGTTTGTCTCCTGTGTTAGATAACTCATATTAGTACCTACTTGATTCACTTGTTCGTGCCATATCTTCCTGGGATGTTCCCCGGCATTTTATTCAACGCACTTATCGTGTGTTACCCTGGTATCTCTTTTTTCGTACAACCATTCCTTGTCCTAAACGTGATCTCGCCGTTTGATAATTCGTAATATAAATCTACGTAGGCCTCAGAGATCTCATTTCATTAGCATTCAGTCATATTTTGTACTTCATCTGTCAATTATATGTCTCGTTATCATTAGGGCTGGAGTCAGAACTCTACTGAAACCTGTTTTTTTTTCATTAACTCCAAACAGGTGGCTCCGAGAAAAATTATCTCCCTCAGGACCTGTTCTAATGTGACAAAAGTCAACTGAATACAAATTTTGGGTGCGCGTTTCCCGACTGGCACCGGTGATGAAAAATAAATTAAGCTACTTCCTCGGAGCATCTTTCATTGAAATACTGCTAGAACAAGGACTTCATTCCCTACTGACGCCTCTACACTAAAGATTGCAATCCGTTTATTAAGATTAACGGACCGCCCGTTTCTGAACAGAGTCGAGGTTTTTTTTTCAGGAATTTTGGGGCTCCATTACAGAGGTGGCTGCACGACAGTGGGGCGCACTTGCGATTTGTACAGATGTGTATTATTCAAGTATCTGTGGGCCATGTGCAGTACGCCCATCAGAGACACTAACTTAACTCTAGCTTTATTGGAGCCTCTGTACCTGAGCTAGTCACTAAGTGTTACACCAAGCATATCAATGGAAGGTCTGTTCAGAAAATTGCTTTCGTTGAAGGAGACTAGACATTCATTAGGATCCCTTTTAGTTGCTTGCCTCGGAATTTTTTTTATTTTACTTTTCTTAAAGTACTCTGTAATTGAAATATGTATCTATTAATGTAATTAAAATATAGGTATTTAATAAAAGGATGAACTACAGCCATAGGTTTTGGGTAGTGTTTTTGGTTTTAACGTATTATGTTGTATTAAAATATGAAATTTGGGTTCTAAGACGGAGTTGTTTAGTCTCTGCTTACCCCCGAGGAGAAACGGCGTGATGGTTAGTTAGTTAGTTAGTCAGTTATTAAATAATAAATTTACAAGAATTTAGTACCGGAACCATTTTCAATCGAATGATCGTTCAAATTTCCGCTTTGAAATTCGAAAATCGAACATAATCTCATTACAGGATGATTTACAACACACCACCAAAAGTACCTACTCCTATAATAACAGAACACACCCTGTATAATATAATAAATTTCCTTTGAACGTTTAAAATTATACTTTATGTACCTCCCAGCTCAACTATTAATATTAGGGTTAAATCGGTTCAATATTATCCATTTTGAGCTTTAACAAACGCTGGGCAGATACGAAATTCCATTATTTTCAATTCAAACATCATGAATTTTTTCAAAATTTTTTCAAATTTTAATATAATTGTGTAAAAGATTTTTTAATTTGTAATTTTGGTTCATTCACTCGCTTTTGTAATTAAAAATTTTAGGGTTAAAAAATTCAATACCTATTCAACAGATTGTCTATTATTCAGACAAAAAAAAGTTTTCGGCATTTAAGTAGTTAGGACGTTCCGGGTTCTATTCTAAATTGTGGGGCAAATTTATTATGACTGTACCTAAATAATAAAACATCTTTCTTGCTTAATAATGAAATTATGCGCGAAACGGTTTATAGAAATGGTAGAAAATATTTCGTTTGTTAGTAACTACCCGACTTCGTCCAAAAACCTTAAATTGTTTTTTTTTTATGTAAAAAATAACACGTGACTTATGTACGGTGAGAAAAAATAGATAAATAAATAGATTATAATTCTTTTTAAGAGACAATGCCGAATTTCTGGTTTTTTACGAATATCAAAGTTCTAGGGCTATTTATCTACGTGTATTGCATGTTGAAATTAGTGGTGTTTACCCAGAAAAGTAACGCAAAAAGAGAGGTGGATATTTAACGACTCTCATCTTTTAAAAGTTTCCCCAAAACTTTAAAAGAACAGTCGCCAATATTTTTTTTAATATTTGACTTTATTTCATGCCTGTATGGAGGTAATGTAGGTGTACCACAGGGACTCGCGCCGTGACCTATCTTGTTTTTGTTGCATATCAAAAATTAATTTCACCGTAATAAATACTTGTTTCAGAACTATTCCTCACGGATGGACAGAAGATAGCTGACACAGCCTGCGACTTCCAGTTCCTGTCGGCAGAGCACTCCAGTCCCCACGGTCGCTTCTATAGTCCCCGCTACCCCTCCAGCTACCCCAAGAATGTCCGCTGCTCTTATAGATTCAGAGCAAGGTAAGATACTTTTTTTTGTGAAGGTCATTGATTGGTGGCACCGCAGTGGTTGATATTTTCGCTCATGGTGTTCAGAAGCACAATCTTACTTTAACTTCAGTTTTGGCAGATGATTTGGCGTTGATAGATTTGAGCCTAGTATGCGCTGAAAGTAGTTGCAAATGAATTGACGTGTCTTTTTGGTCTTGGCATGATTGGAAAACTTTCAGCATTTGAATATTTGACTATACGGTACAGAGAACTCAATTGAGTGCATTCGTTTTGAGCCTTGTATGCGAGTACATCGTTTACTTTAAAGTTTAATTCCTATTTCTGAATATAAAAGGCCATACATGGCCTCATTCTCACGGCAGCTTTTTTAACGTCCGTTAAAAAAGCGTTCAAATAGAACAAATGTATTTCCAAGTATATGTTCATACGTCAGCGCTTTTAAAACGCAATGTTTTTTTATCGAGCAGTGTTGCATTTTGAGCGTTGGGCGTTGGGCGTTAAAGGGAATAGATCATATGAAACTTCGTATTATTATTCGCACGAGCGGTAAAACAGCGCCGGTGCATCAATCTTCATCCGATAATCCTATACATCAATCTAAAGTCAACCACACCAAGTTCTAGGCCACACTCCGCACAAAGCTTTTTTACCACTTTCAACCCAAATATTTGACCAAAATCCATCCAACACTGACGAATCAAGTTCAATAACTGTTCAGAGCCCATTGATCAATATAAGTTCACCAGAAGAATTTTACTTATCTCCAGATGATTGTTAAATTTAATTCCTAAGTTCTTAATAAATATAAATTGTTTTGTAATTTTGTAATTATTGTTTTTATAACAGCTTGTCGTTGTACAGGTGGTATCGCCAAACGCATGTTGGTAACTTGAAGTGTTATTCGAGGCCCCACTATCGTCAACAGTTCGTCAAACGTTGTAATAAACATTCGAAAGTAACTAAAAAAAATTATCGGGGTATTGCTTCAATTCTTCGTACAGCGTCACAAACTACCCTTTTAAGTATCTCAGTTCGTTCAGAGGATGAACCCAGAATGCCTTTTGTTTTCTTTTTCGTCTTCTAGCAACACAAATCGCTATTGCTATTAATTTTGCGGACATCATTTCCACGTCTTACTGAATCGAGAAACGAAACAAAAGTGATTTTTAAGCGTTCGTATGAACAATCATATCAAGAACGTTATAAAAGCGCCAACGCCGAGTTTTAAAGCGGCGTTTTTTAAAGTCTCGTGCGAATTACGCCTAAACCGCCAGCAGCGGTAAAAATGATCGCTATCAGTAAAAGCACGCATTGCCGTTAGTATGTAAGTGGTTTGACTTAATATAATACATTTCTGTCACGTCGGTTCAGGCAATATTTGAATGACAAACATACAACTGACAAATCTTTGATCATTTATATTGACAGTCTCACGTAATAACCCTCTAAGTATGTAAGTACCTTGTATTTTAAGTGTTTTGGTACCCTATGGAACTTAATAACGAATGAGGTGATATACCACAAGTCCCCCTATCGAGTCTTATCATTTCTCTAACATCCATTTTCAACCTTTAAGCTTATCTCATAATCTTAAATCACTAAAGAAATGTCGCTTTATGCAATTACCCAATGAATGGTCAAATAGACTCCCCATGGCGGTTCTCGGTACAGGAAAGTGAGTATTTCGAGTGTCAAGGAGTAAACCAGACGGAGACTATTGACTTGGTGCCAAGAGGGTTACAACATACCTGCAGTAGATTATCTGTAACCTTACTTAGCAGCGGCGGGTGTAGAGGATTTGCAGCAACGAACGCTTTCTCCACGCTCAAATTTTTATGTTTTTTTTGTTTTTTGGAAAAGTTTTAGTTTTTCCGATCCTCCACTTGGAATGTTTTTTTTTTAAACTAATGGATAAAATAATCAATATTAATAAAATTGAATCTCCGAAATGCATGTACGCGCGTAACTTCGGAACGACTGCACCAAATTGGATAATTCTTTTTTTTTGTATTCGTTATTATCTGGACAAGGTTTGTATAAAACTACTGGTGAGCTCTGGCATTATGAAATTTATATAAAAAAAATTGCAATAGATGGCACGCGAGCTGTTTGAAAAGTGGCTGAATGTATGGAAGGTGGTGGCGAGGGGGGGGACGGTTAGGGGAACCTGGGAGGGGAACCTGGAAGGAGGGAGGTGAATTCGGGAGGGGGATTCACGGGACGGGGAAGGGGGGAGTTGAGTGGGGAGAGGAAAGGTGGACGAGACGGAGTGGGAACGCGAGAGGGGAAGGGGACGCGGGAGAGAAAGGGGAGGCGGATGGGGAAAGGGACGAATGGGAAAGGACACGCAGAGAGAAACAATTTTTTTGTTAAATGGCATAGCAACGCATGCCGGGAACCTGCTAGTTATGTATAACGCAGTGTATTTTAAAAAAAGTGTGATTATGCCTTGCACCGCATTCCGTGGGAAGCATTCATCCGTCATTCTTAGACTCAGTGATCCCCAGATTCCAACCCACTTCTCATACCTTTTTTCCTTTCCAGAACTTCCACCCCTTCCTTTCCTTTAAAATATCCTCCTCACGGCTTCCCCAAAGATAACAGGCCCAAAGGGAAAGTTGTTTCTTCAGGGCATCCTATGTGGACCTATTGTAAAATATCTACCTACATATATTTAAAAAATATATTTTTGCAGATGGCCTTTTCGGTGAAATCATTTTACTTTAACCAAGAATGCCATTATATGTTACACGATCATCTACTAACACAAACTAAAAATATTTTGTGGGGTCTGGTTTCATTATGTGAGTTATGACAAGCACAGTTCGTAATCTGCATCGTTTTCTCTGAGATTTTGAAATATAAGAGATAACTATGGAAATGGAAAAGAAAGATGAAAGCAAACGGAATGCAGAAGAAATCAGATCCCACCTGCATATGTGTGGTAAAATCAAAACCCCTTTCCGAACTATTAACGAAAGTACATATTATGTAATACTTCAGTTTCAACAACTTTCTATTGTATCAAAAAAATTCTATTATAAGACTAATACCGGCTACCTTTGTCTTGCTTTAGATCGACTCATTAGTTTTCCTGACTCCCATAGAAAGATCAAATAAATGTAGCCCATAAGACACTTTCCTTGGGTCTTTGTGTGAGAGCCTAAGACCTATTATCATTTAAGAAATCATAAATGTGGGCGAACATCATTTTTGGTTTATCCATCACATTACCAATAATAGATCAGCTACAATGCTGAAAATAATGTCCATTTTCGATTTCAGATCGCACTGAATAGTTCTATGAAATGCTTGATTAATACGGGAAATTTGGAGCGGATTCATTATTTAATATCCATAATTTATCAGCGGAAAGCAAATACCAATCAACAGGGAGGAAGCAATTTTACTATCAAATTTAATCAAACAATCGTTGTTTCCAAAATTATCGGTCGATTTGCAATATGATAGAATTGATGATAAAATATAAAGTTGTTTTTGTTTTTGTTTCAGATTAAAAGAAAGAATACGCATAGTATTTGAAGAGATCACGTTACAAAAAGGAGATATAAGGTAAGAAGTTCAACAATTTTAAAAATACTTTATATTATATTGATGTTGAAACTAACGTGTTTCTAAAATAACTTCGATAAAGCCGATCAAAGAAAAAAATGAATCATTACATTTTTTTTTAATTATTAGAAAATGGCTGCTTTTATAATTCGTAGGGTAACGGCATGACGATGGCACGCTGCATCTATTTTTTTTAATAAGTGAGGGAGGTATATGAAAATGATAGTATTTTTCCTATGGGCTAGCGGACATACGTACATCGTTTGTCTCACTATTATTAAGTGTGTAAGAAAAGTGTTATGGCCCGATGAAAAGGCCCGATGGCAAAATTAAGCAGACATGAGCATTTGATTGCGTTTTTATTCACAGGACAAGATTGACGGGAAAAGTTCTATCTTTTATTATGACGATCAGCTTTTCCTCCCACGGGCCACAGTTGCACAGGTTAGCACAATTACACCGTAAAGGTATCATACAAAATATATGTGAACGCGAGTTTTTGAAAGAGAATAAATAATTGTTGTTATCACAAACGCGACAATATTTCGACTGATAATGTGGGTAGATATTTTTTAAATGATTGAACAATAATATTTCAAACTGGCCAAGTAGGTAAGATTGTAGTCATCTTTTTCTTTCTTCTCCCAATTAGGGCTTTTGAGGAAGGATAAGGACAATGGAAGATGAATACATTGAACAGGACCTTGGGAAATGGATTATTGCCAAAACTGTTTCAAAACTATACAAAAGAGATACAGCATTATGATTGTTATTGTTGTTACATTATCCTTGCCTTACCAGTATTACAATGGAAGATGCTCCGATGAACTAGCGTCATTGATCCCTTCGGCACAGATGCATAGTCGGGAAACACGCCAAACGCGGGCCCAACATAATATGTACATGGTTGACTTGGTCGCTTCTTTGACTCGTTCTTGTGTACAACTGTACTCTGCGTTTCCTCCTTCCTACACCATGGATCTCTTCAAGACATTGGTTGCATTCGTTCATTTCTTCCTCTCCTCAAAAAGACCCTACACACAACATCTCAGGTGACGTAGGCCCTGAAGGAAATTATTTTCCTCAGGGCCTCCTGTCTGGAGTTGATGTAAAAAAAGTGATAATAATACAATAATGTGCGTTTATTTCTCCTTTTTTGTACCGTTGCCTTATCGTAACCGTAGTTATAATAAAAGGGCCCAAATTCGTTGATTCAAAACCGGAAAATAAATTAACTCCGCTTAAACTTTTCCTGATAAATTCGTAAGCTCTAACCGATTTAGGGTGATAAAAATGCACTTGTTGACTGACTATACTTGCATATTTACTGTCAAAATTCAGTTAGCCGTAACAATATTGTGTGAACGCTAAAAAACGCCTATGTAAACAGCCCAGGTAATAGAATCAGAACAGTATTTAAAAGTGGTTTATTTTTCATGATAATTTAATTAATATCATAAATGCACGCCACTGCATTTTCCGACACCACCAGCTTCCACCCGCGGCCGCTAGATGGTACTTTAACTAACCGCTAATCCAATCACACCGCGCCACGTGAAACACGATCTCCCAATTTCCAAACCACTTTGCGACACCTCCTAGCCAATCTCCGAACCAACCGCTCCTGACGCCCCCTACCATCCGCGCCTGTAACCGGCTTATTAAGGCCTAAAATATCTCGCGTCGCTAAGTGGGAAATTCGTCCGACCGGCGCGCCTTTATTAGGAAAATAATCATAATGACATACTAATAACAAAATAATAAATCAGGGTAAATAATTGTATGAAATTAGGTAGGTTCTCCAACTTTCTTCACGTAACGAAATTGGGTAGGTCCTCCAACTTTCTTCACATAAAGAAATTAGGTAGGTACTCCAACTTTCTTCACATAATGAAACTAGGTAAGTACTCCAACTTTTTCACGTAATGAAATACCGTAGGTACTCCAACTTCCTTCACATAATGAAATTAGGTAAGTACTCCAACTTCCTTCACATAATGAAATTAGGTAGGTACTCCAACTTCCTTCACATAATGAAATTAGGTAGGTACTCCAACTTTTTTTACATAATGAAATTGAGTAGGTATCTAAGTATTCTTTGCATTCTTCAAAAAATCAAATAAAAATGAACACTACTTACCTATTTATGAAATCCCGGGATTATGACAAGCGCAACACCGGGATTACGGTATCGAAAAAGGTCCCAGATTCCGAATTCTGTCTCAAGATCCCGGGATTGAAAACTCTAGTTACACTTTCTTCAAAGAATCGTATGGGATTGGATAGGAACTGCTGTTTTCTTGAAAAAAACGAATATTTGTAAACAATTTGGCCGCCCCGGGAACCATTTATTTGATAATCAACACCTCTATCACAGGTCTCCCCAAGTGGTTCACTACGTTTGGTAACTTAGAAGGGGTGCCCGGATTCAAGCGGCGAGGTTGGTACCGGTCTTGGCGGCGGTTCCAATTTCTACATTTTTTTAAAACAACGGTTTATTGAGTGAAAATACATTTAAATAACATGACTTACTTTAAAAACGAGAATGCGCCCTAAATACAGAATTCATTTCGGGAGGCGGGAATGGGTACCGCCGCCCCGGGAACCTTTATTGGATAACCAACACCTCTGTCATAGGTCACCCCAAGTGGTTCGCTATGTTTGGTGATTTAGCAGGGGTGCCCGGGTTCACGGGATGAGGTTTGTCTAGGTCTTGGAGGCAGATGAACAGGACACACTGAACCCCAGATCCCTACCCACCCCTTAAACACTTTTCCTTCCGAGAACTCTCCTCTCCTTCCTCTCCTTAAAAAACCCTCCACACAGCATCCCTAAAGATGACACAGGTCCTGAAGGAAATTATTTTCCTCAGGGCCTCCTGTGTGGGGCTCATGAAAAAAATATATATATTTTTAGGGAATTTTTAGGGCTTTTCTTATTTCTCAAAATATTCACGGTTTACTTCACTGTATGTATATACTTTTATTATGTTTTATTTTTAAAATATTAATTCTCTTATCAGAACAAGATTCAAAGACCCAATCATGTCTGATTACGTCTAAAAGAAATCGAAATGAAAATCTAGTCTCCTTAAACGAAAGCAATCTTCCGAACAGGCCCTCCATTGATATGCTTGGTGTAACTTTAGGTGACCAGCTCAGATATGGGGGCTCCATCGAAGCTAGAGTAAAGAGAGCCACCCAAAAACTGGGCGTACTGTACAGGGCCCGCAGATACTTTGAAAGTACACAACTGCTCACAAGTGCACCCCACAAGTGAATTTGGCAGCCACCTCTGGTCTGGAGCTCCAAAATACCTGAAAAATACCCTCGACTCTGTGCAGAAACAGGCGGTCCGTTTGATAGATTCTCCCATCTTAACAGACGGACGCAGGCGTCGGGTGGTAATGCTATCCTTGTTCTGCCCCACATATGTACACGGTTGAAATTTGTCACATGATAACGAGACGCTTCTTCGACTCATTCTTGTTTTCAACAGCTCGGCTGTGGAACGATTTGCCGGCCTCTGTGTTTCCACCTTCCTACAACACGGATCTCTTCATGACTAATGTTCATTCCTTTCTCTCCTCCAGACAGCATCTCAGATGACCTAAGCCCTGAGGGAAATAATTTTCCTCAGGGCCTCCTGTGTAGAGTTAATATAAAAGAGAGAACCTAAAAAATTATTATTCGGAACTTCACTGCTTTTGATGAAAGTGGTTCTGACAATTCATTAAAATCATTTTCAGATAATCTCTTCCTTGGAAAATTTCGTAATATCAAAGCTTTCTTAATATTAACTTAACGAAACCAAAGTTCGTCGAGAAAACATAAATATTATCATTTGTCACTTTAAATCTGTATTAATCTTGTTTGCCTTTACTTAACATTGTTTAATTGAGAGCAAATCAACAAAGTAGAAGCCTTATTATTATTATTCTAGAGCGGAGATGGGCAAACTTTTTAAGGAAAGGGCCAGATAAAATCAAAAATTATCTAGGCGGGCCGGAAAAATTTTTTTATAAAATAATTTTTTATAAGTGATATACCTTATTTTTTTATGTTTACATCAAACATAATATTATGTAGATTATATGCTACAATGGTTAAAAGGTAACAAAAATTGATTATTCTTTATGTAGAAGAGTATGAAGGCGTATGTGACAGATGAACCTGTGACTGAACTTCTAAAAGTTTTTCATAATCTGGTGGAAACTGGAATGAGCTGATTCGCAGTAGTGAAGCTAAATGGTGGTCAGTCAATCGGTTTCTAACGCTGTTTTGCGAAGCTTCATAGTAGAAAACACAGTTGACAGATGTAGGAAGATGCAAACATCGCAATTATCTTCTGAGCGTGAGACTTCAGGTTTGGGAAACGTGATTTTGACAGGGCCTTGTAGAACTCAATTTTAAAAAGGTTGAGAAACAGTTGCTTCAATTCAGTGTTACATTGCAACTCAATCGGTTCGAGCTGCAATTCTGGTTTGACTGATTCACAATCCATATTAAATGGCATGCTAAAAATGTCTAGGTCCTGTTCTATAACTTTGAAGTTCTTCATAAAGACATTTCACGCTCTTCTCGTAGTTCTTAAGTTGGTCCTCCCTTACTGCAATAGTTTTTAGTCTTGGAAAATGAGTAAAGTCTTTCTTGACTAGTTGTTTGGAAAAAGATTCATTTGCATTTTAAAACCCCTGATTTGACCCCAAATATCATTGATTAATTGATTTCTTCCCTGGAGTTTAAGGTTCAATTTATTGATGTGACTGAGAATATCTTTCATATGTTTATACAATATCTTTCATATGTTCACATTCGTCCATTCCTGTAAATGGTTGTATTGCAATAATACCGTTGCAATATGCAATAATACCGTATTTAAAACGCAATGAAAAGGAAACCGTTAAGTATTCTATTCTATCTACGCAGAAAATACATTTGTTCAATTGGTAAATTGTGGTAGAGTTATTCAAAACAATGTCGCGGGCCGGATTGACTAGCATGAAGGGCCAGACCTGGCCCGCGGGCCGTACTTTGCCCATGACTGTTCTAGAGCTACCAGGGGAGAAGGGAAATTGGTGAGAAATAGCGAACTCCCCCTGATTACCCCAGTAATCTTTTACACTAGATTACCACCCGAATTGGGGCGTTAAAATTGTGAAATTAGATAAATTCTTATCCAACTTCTCTCACTTTTACTCAGATTAGGCTCTTCGAATAAAACAAAACGGTAAAAGCACGTTTGAATTTGATCTAATTAATTTTTACTGGCAGTTAGTAGATACCTAGATTTTTTCATATCGTGATTAATTTTTGGCGTTTTATGCCATGTTGCGCTTTCTCTTCCTTTAGCAACTCTAATCCTTTACTGAGATATTTGTATTTATTTATTAGTACTGGACCGAATTTGTTATTTATTTTGGGGGTGTTATGTCGTGTTACGCTACCTCCTCCTTTAGCCAACGTTTCGGACATTGATACAAAATTGATGGTGTCCTTTTCACCCGTGCTCATGTTTTCCCCAAAATTGGACATTGACACGTCCATTTTGGAAATTGTAATTATAAAACCTAAAGTTGGTCTTTATAAGTCATATGCAAATCCTTTGACGCGTTTCAACTAAAGTACGTAAAACCGAATCATCCGGTCTTCGGTTGTTATAACAAAACCATTGATTTGTTTCTGCTCTACTGTTACGTCACGTATGTTTTGTATTACACGTTTCTACCCCACGGGACAGGTTAATAAAACCCCGCGGTCATCCTGATTCCCGAACTCAAATAATTGTGATTTTAACGTAAATCAGCATAGGCCTGCTCGATCATCGTTCCACAATTAGTACCTCTTGTTTTCTTCACCGAAACTTGTTACTTTAGACAGTATGTAATCCACGCTAGGTCTGTCTCCTTTACTGCTCGGTGTAAGCAGAATATACTTGTCCATCATCAGGACAAATATGTAATTGTTGGTGGTGAAATGTGTGCTATGTAAAAGGGGGTGTGGGGTGACAATTGCTAGGTATAATGTTACTTTGGGTGACATTTGCTACGCTCAAAATACAAGGGGTGTATGGATAGGTATGTTTCTCTAGCATCAAGTTTTTACCACAAAATTTTCGGATCTCCGAGAGCCAAAAATCTGCGGTTGCAGATTTATGTTCGTGGCAGGTAGAGCATACACTCCAACTCAAGGCGGGGGCATGAAATGAGGTGTCCAGCTTATTCGGGTATTTGAATAAAAACATAGATTTCACTTTGGAAATTAAAATATATAGCGTGTATTGTACCGAAAGCAAATGATAACAAATATGACAGTGTCACTCACCCCAAAGACCGAATGCAATCTAATCTAACTAACGTTCCCTACACTTCCTAGTCGATCCACGTCTCATCACAACAGGATGGCCAGGATGAACCGGATGGCCAGCCCGATCGACATACTTCAGTCTCCTCCGCGGCAATGCAGGACCTCCTCCATGTATTGTGGATTTCCGGAGACGATGCCCGATCGTCATCCGAATTAGGGCCAAATGGAATTCCCTTCCAGCGAGGGTACAGGGCGCACCAAGGGACTCTTCCAACGTATTACGACTCGCGTTGTTCTTATTATCACCCGGCGGAGCGCGTGACCATGGAACTCCGTGCAATAAAGGAATCGATCTGACAGTCGACATTCGGCAGGTACCCGCAGGCGTTATCGGTGCAATGCAATTCAATAACCGATCGCCATGATATATTGCGACGAATCTTCTCGAATCTTCCGGACACCGCGGATAGACAATATCGGCACATTAATCTTTACCGTTACCGTTGCACAATGATTTCTCGTATCAGAGTTGGATTGAACTTTAGTAACGCGGCACCCGTTTGTCTTCAAACATTACTAATTGACTGTCTCAGCTATGATATGGCCCAAACATCATCGAAGCGAGAACGAGTTTCGTTTTTGCCGGAACCGGAAAACTAACGCCCCCTGTAACCTCGTTGTTGCTCGTCCTCTCGTTGAAAAAAACATAGTCAATAATTTAACTAGTACTTTATTAGTTCGTGCTGCTACGGATCAATGTTATAAAGCAGTGTTCATATTTTAAAATAAGAAAGATAATAATTTTAAAACTGCTTCATAACATTTATTTATTTATTTATTTATTTATTTATTTATTTATTTATTTATTTATTTATTTATTTATTTATTTATTTATTTCACGCCCTGATAGGCTTTTACATTATAATTTATAAGTTGAGTAACAAACAATGAAGAAAATATAATACAATGAGAAAAGAAAATATACAAAACAGTGTAACAACAAAGCAAATAATAAAATAAAAATACATATTATGTAAAAATGATAAGAAGTCTCATATTCAATATAAACAAAAATTGAAGAAATTACGTAAATCTATTTGTACCTAGAAGAATAAAAGTGATAGAATATACAACGTTTATACTGATTAGTTTTAAGATGAAATATATCACCTAGATTAGAATATTTATTTCCGAGACTGAAGTCTCGGAAACGGTGAATTTTGATAAGCTAGTGTCCTGGTGTTATTGAAGTAGAAGGGTAATAAATGTCGACATGATTTTTGGGGAACATGGATATTGATAAATTGAAGTAATTCAGAACAGTCAATTTTGTAATGCAGTATTTTATGTAATAGTATTAAATCTGTGCTTATTCTTCTTTCTGAAAGTTTCAATAGAGACGTTTTATCCAGGAGATAATTGTAATCAATGTTTAGTATAGGAATATGCAATTTATAGTTTATAAACCTTAGAAACTTCCGTTGAATTTTTCAATGTTATCTGAATGAATGTTGTAAAAGGGAGACCATAACGTAGAGTTATATTCAAGTTGGCATCTGACAAGGGTTTTATATAACATAATAAATGTGTCTAAATTATTGAAATCTTTTGCAGCTCTCAAAACAAAACTGAGAGTCTTTAGGGCTTTATTGATAATATTATTAATATGACATACAAAGGTAAGTTTACTGTCGAACATAATGCCTAGATCCATGATTTCACTAACACAATTAAAATTTTCATCATTTAAAGAATACTGAAAAATAATAGGATTGTTTATTTTGGAAAAATGTGTACTTATGTACTTAGAAGCGATACCGTGTCGCCAGCTCTACCCCACTCCAAGCTAGTATTGCAGTATACTTCACAATGGTTTTTTGCGTTTACCTTTAGTGTAGCCGTCAATTACCGGATACCAAGAACTATTGAGCTTATTTCCGTCGTCTCTATTAATATTAATTGGGTTTTTATGGATTTCAATTGCCTCCGTAATCAGGCGAGCTCTACGGGTTTTGGGTCTTCCCAGGACTTCAGGAACAAATCCAAAGTAATGTCCTGTTTCGATTAAGTGCTCGGCGAATGCCGATTTGTCGACAATCGCCGAGCACCTAAATCGAAACCGAAGCTTCTAAGTACATAAGCACACATTTCACCACTAACAATTACACATCTGCCCTGATGATGGACACTGTAACGATGTCCGAAACGTTAGCTAAAGGAGGAAGTAGCTTAACACGGATAACACCAAAATAAATAACAAAAATACTTTTGGCCGTGAAAATCTAAAATCATATCCGTATCTATGTTGTTTGATCAAAATACTTTGGTTCTTTGAAATCACAGTGACTGTTTATTGTCATTACACACAATATACATAAATATGGTTTTAAAGGACACATATCATTATAACTCGCTAGCTAGAGTGTGTCTGGCGAGTTCTCGCAAAAAGTAATGACTTGCCCCTCTCTGATCGGCTATGTTCGGCACATGTCGTAACCGACACCATGTAATCCGAGTATAGCGTAAACAACAGAGCAATGACAGAACCGATCATAACTACATAATATTGTGATACACTACACTTTCTAACTGAACTATTTTTCATAACTTTTTCTAAATGATTATTTCAATACCATGAAATATTTTCATTTGGGAGGCGAGTATGGGTTCCGCCACCCCGGCAATTTTGATAATTTATTGGATAACCAACACCTCTGCCACAGAACACCCTGAGTGGTTCGCCATATTTGGTGACTTAGCAGGGGTGCCCATGCACTGGTTTATTGGGTTTACTACTGTGTGGCAAGCCAAATCGGTTGAGGGAGGCCTTTTGATCTTTCTTTTGACTCTCTCGGAATATCGCTTTGCACCTTTGTGTAAGGGTTGGATTCATACGTCCCTTACTCCTGAACACACTTCCTGGATTCCTACCTACCCCTCATTCCCATTTCCTCCCCGGATTTTCTTCTTGCTTTCCTCAAAAGACCTTCTACATAGCATCCCCAAAGATGTCGTAGGCCCTTACACAAATTATTTTCCTCAGAGTCTCCTATATGGATCTTATGTAAAAAAAGAAAAGATGCCTGGTATCACATTCAATGTTAAAAAACTTTTCCTTTTAATTTTTGTTATAAACGGGCTTAAATTAATTTACCTTGTTTTACCTGCTTCACGTTAGGCTCCTCGGCTTACGCCCCTATCCCAGGGTACAATAGTTAAGAGGTTTATGAACATTTATTTTTACTACGCCAAGTTTGAGAAGTGCCGTAACGTGACGGTAAAGTGAACAACCCTTAAAGTAAATCACAATGGTTCCTGTGTCAGGGGATGATGATCATTACATTTAATCACCCTGTAAATAAGGAGAAACTTAATCAATAGAGGCTTATAGAGCAATAACAAATAACAATAGAATCCATCTTGACAATTAAGCACGTAACAACCGCGCAATAAAATTAATGTATCCGTTACTGTAAAAGCCTGGAAATTAGAAAATCTTAGGTTTACCGGTAAGTTGACAAATAAAAAGTGCGAAATTTAAATATTTACAAGCTTTTTAAATCATCTTGAGCTAACCTAACCTAACATGACTATTTCGGACTTTTCCACAAAAATTTAAACTATTTCTTCGATATCACGCGCTTAGAGCCTTCTTCCACTCCCGTGCCTTTTTTCCACTCTCTTCTTAATCATGTTCTTCTCTTTCATCTGACATAACATATTTTATTTGCATGTATTGAATGTACGTAGGTAAATAAAATTTAATAATCTAATTTAGATGTTGATTTGACGTACCGATGCATAGGTATTACAATTATACCACTAGTTATGCCTGGAAGGGTCTGTAGGACCTGGTTATTTTTTTTAGATGTATGAGCATTGATGTTCCTTTTTTTCTTTTTTTTTTTAATTTGTCTTTTAATAAATAAAACAAAACATTAAAGAAATTATAACTTCTTTATTCACCATTAGCCAAAATCAAACACCCTAATTTTTATCTAAAATCGTTAACAAAATGACGCGTTGTATGTTGTATGGGAACCATTTTTAATATTTAACTTGGAAAATGTCTGTGATTATGCTTCATTAGAATTTTTGGCTCGGAAAATGGCAAATTTTTTGTAGGAGAAAATTGAGTGCTCTAAACAAATTTGAGTACTGCAAGAGTGACATCGTTTCCTTACTATATTTTTTGTTAGAAAATGTTGTACACCTATGATTTATATTGTTAGATGCAAAAAAATATTGTATCGGGTTGTAATTGAATCAAACATAAGTTATTCACTATCATCATTTTCTCCATTTAATAGCGCTCCAATAATGCCTATGGTTAGTCCCAAAAACATTGTGAACAGTGCATATCTAAAAAAAAGTAAAACTTCAGAAAACAATTAACAAAGCTTGAATAAAACGATAAAAAAAATATAGCTACTTACAAAACAACTACCACGTATGCCTTGTAGGGTATGTGAGACGCCCAGATTTGGATGACGAATTATTCTTCTATGCGTAGCGTGGATAGAACATAGACATATGAATATTAATAGACCAGAACATAAAGGTGAGGGGAAGAAACCAACTACAGCGGGGCGCAGAGCGGGAAGATGAATTCGGTGATATGTGATTCGTCAATAACTCAATCTGAGAGTATATGGGCATCTCGCATTATAATATCACCATTTAGTTCTTAAAAGTAAACTCTGCTCTTTAATGAATAGACCTTTTTACATGGGAGCGCGAATTGCTCGCCACGAAATGAACAAATTTACAAATTCCAAATACAGCAAAGCAAAGTTCACCTATTTTCATAGTCCAATATTTTGTTGACGTATTTAGTTAAGACACTTTTACAAATGTTTCATAATTTACTTACCCCACAAAACAGCGACGAGCACACGCCATGTGTCTCGAGTTATAGTGTGTGTTACAAAAACGACCATATTATGTGATCTGAATAAGCTTAAAATAAAGTAAAATAATGCTTTTCTATGGAATGTAATACGACAATTGGGTTTATTCTCTTTTTCAGTTCTATTTTTACACATTTTCAAAACACAAGCCACTATTTTTGCCGTGTTATTTCGTAAAATGCACCGATGAGTGCTCGACGCTGGCTCGCAGAAGAATGATGACATCACATTTTTTAGATTCACGCGAAGCCATACTCGATCCCAGCCGGTTCCAATGGAACCGGTATGGAGAGGGGGAAATAATACGCTTTTATCGCTTAGGGCAGGTCTATTAATATTCATATATCTATGGGGTAGAACTAATTAACTTGTCATGTAATGCTAGAGTTACTCATTAGAGACACCTACTGATACGCTTAATTTGCGCGCAAAATTTTTAAATAGTTTACAGCTGCTTTAAAATGCCCTGGTCTGTCAGACCCTACCAGGTATGCGAATGGTTAATAATATATAATATGTCCCACCTAAAAATTCTTAATTGTGAACACTGTTTTTAATAAACTATTTTTTACAAGAAATTAAACCTCCGATATATATTTATTTTATACAATATTATCTCATTTCTATTCAGCATTTATTCGCAAAATAAAATCCGTCTTCATCGTGATAAGTTTACTGTTTGTAACAGAACACCGATAAATCTTGCAAGACTTTTTGTACTGTCGCAGTTACACGTTTCGTAAAACAAATACAGTATTCCTACTTCCTACCATATTTACTAAAGGGATTTGGAAACTTCTGTGCATGTTTGTATAATAATGAACAGTAAATTCACATGGAAATCGAACTTGGAAAAACTTGGCGCAGAGTTAGTTCAAATTCTGAAAAAATGTAAAGCAAATCCAGGAAACAATGTAAATGTTATGCAGATTTTTCTGAATTTCTTGCTGTTTTATTTGATTCGTCTTGTGAAGCTGTGTTTAAATCATATATAATATTTAATAAAAAAAACTTAAATAACTAAGTTACCATGCGTTTTACAAGATGCTTTTGTGATAAATATAGCTAGCATTTGTATTTAATACTCCACACAGGAGAACCTGAGAAAAATACTTCCCCTCGGGGCCTAAGTCGTCTTTGGGGCTGCTATTTGGAAGTTATATTTAGGAAAGGAAGTTCTGGGAAAGAAAATGGGTATGCGGGGTGGGTAGAAATCTGGGAGTCAATGTGTCCAAGAGTGACGGACATATGAATCCATTCTTCCCGCTGCGATGCAAGGCGATGGGTCGAGAGGGTCCGACTAGGGATTAGATTATGTCTCCCTAAATCAGTCTCCCCCGATTCAGCCCGCCATGCAGTAGAAGGGCAAAAGCATCTGCTACCAAGACCTAGACAAATTTCACTCTATGAACCCTGGCAATCCGCTAAGTCACCAAACGGAGTGAACCACTTAGGGTGACCCATAGGGGTGTTAGTTAGGTGTGGAAGCCATACATAAATTTAAAAAAAAAAAATTACTAACCTATCATTATAGGCATTTTACAAGATGACGGATTTATGGCGATAAAAAGACATGTTCTACTTTGGTACCGATTTTCGTACAGTTTGAAGATGGCTGACATTATTTGACAATTTCATCTGCCATTTTTTGACGAAACTATATTTAATAGAAATGTTGCCTGTTTATTATGTCGTTCTCTATGAAATATTGATAAAAAGCTTAATATAATATGTTTTCTTCAATGACCTCAAGTTCACTCTGCGGTGTCATTTTAAGTATGAAAATTGTAATTTTTCATACACCACTGCTTAATCAAAATAATCGACATGTTTTGAAACCTACGGTTTCTCTATCAAGATAAGCGTACCTATAACGTATATTACTATTCGTTTTAATGAATTTCGTGTGTATTTTGATGATTTATCGAAGCCAACTGCAAAGGTACATGGCAAAAGAATTATTGTAATCTATGGTTGTTCATTTTTGACGATTTATTTCAGCGGCGCTCTTTCTCCGTGAGAGAACTGCCAACTTCTCATTTTTTTTTTATTTTTGTATTAGCTAAGGAGGCTCTGAAGCCATAAGCTTATAAGCTTTTAACACAGTAGGCTCTGAAGAAAATAATTCCCGTCAGGGCCTATGTCATCTTTGGATATGCTGTATGGAGGGTCTTTTTAGGAAAGGAAGTTCTGGGAAGGAAAAGGGAATAGGAGTGGGTAGAAATCTGGGCGTCGATGTGTCCAGGAGTGACGGACGTACGAATCCATCCCTCCCACTGCGGTGCAAGGCGACGTTCCAAGAGAATACGGCTGGAGAAGTCAAAGAGACCCCCTCAACCATTTTCTCCCGATCCGGCCTTCCATGCAGCTTAACCTCACCCCAAGAACCCGGTCACCCCTGTTAATTCCCCAAACGTAGCAAACCACTTTGGGTGACCTATAGAAGAGGTGTTGGTTTTCCAATTAATAGTTCCCGGTACCCATATCCACCTCCCGAATTGATACTTTTACAAACACAAAAAAATAATTTCTGATGCTTTTGAGTTGATCGTGCATATAATCCGACCAGCCCACCCAGAACTAAAATCAAATAAAAAATTTAAAAATATTGAGATTCTCCATCGGAAGGTTAAACATAGGTTTCATTCATTTTCTAGTACCACGGCGCATTAGTCGCATTAAACAAATTTCGAAAAATACAGTAAAAGTTTTTATAAGTAAGGCGTGACTTTAATAAAAATACGTCCAAACGAAACACTTTTATATTATTTATGACCGTGCTAAATAGAATAAAACAATAAATATAATTCACCCTTCCGTAAAGGACATTTTTCTTTAATGACAAAACTTTCCGGTCATAACTCATGTTTTTACATCGAATTTCCCCATTTTCTGCTTGAGAAGACAAAACTTTTTTTGCTCTTTTAAATTAACACCTTGTAAGATTTGGGAAAATTCTTCTTAGGAAAATAAGATTACCGAATACATCACACAGTGGATGTAAAGCTCTAATAAGTAGCATTTTTTTATTCCAATGCTAAACCTCCGGATTTTTAATGTTCTTTATGGATTAAAAAATATAATTAAATTTGGCAACATTTACCCGTCTGCTTGTTTAGGAATAAATGCATCCCAAAACACGTAACCGCATTAAGCTTTCATAAGACCAAAAACGTCCCGAGCGACCTTACATTTTAAAAGCTATATATCTCTCTTCCTATCATGCAAACATATGTATTTTTCTTTTAACCAGAAAGAGAATGAAATAATGCTTCTTATTGTCTTTGAAATATGGAAGCTATCCTGCATAGATATTTTACAATCTCGATCCAAAGTGACAGTTTCAGAATTTACACGCGGGACCGAGGTTTCTTCACTTTTTTTACATAAACTCCACATAGGAGGCCCTGAAGAAAATAATTTCCCTCGGGGCCTATGTCATCTGAGATGCTGTGTGGACGTTCTTTTTGAGGAGAGGAAGGAATGAACATCGGTCTTGAAGATACCCATGTTGTAAGAAGGAGGAAACACAATAGCCGGCAAATCGTTCCACAGCCGAGCTGTTGAACACAAGAACGAGTAGAACAAGCGACCCTTTTTCATATGACCAATGTCAACCGTGTACATATGTTGGGCACGCGTTTGGCGTGTTTCCCGACTATGCACCGGTGCAGAAGGGATCAATGACGCTAGTTGCTCGGAGCATCTTCCATTGAAATACCACACTATGGATATACAGTAAACTGGTCCCAGAGAGAGTTCGTACGTGCGTCATCGTCGATTGTCCTCTTCGTTTTTTTGAAAACGAAAAAGACAGAAGATACTAGAACGATGACGTTACTTAAGATATCCCGCTGGGACTAACACATTTTCCCATATTGATGCATCATAAAAAGCTTGTTACAATTTTTTTCAATTTCTCGTATTATTTTGATGTAGAAATAATTATTCTTTGGTTTTTATTGAAAGTAAAAATACACATTAAATATTATTCACAAGCATTGATTTATACATAATTTCTGGCGTAAATCTAACTGATTTTGTCAGTTATTAAAAAATGCAATGATTATAATTATTTTATATAATGAGATTTGACTTGGACTTACAGAAACCTCGTTCAGGCTGCATAGGGGTAAGGCTCTCGAGTAGCGATCCGAAGGCCGCGGGTTCAAAATTTGGCGTAGGCGTATATGTAAATATTGTGTTATTTCACAAATTATTTATTAAAATAATATATAATACCTACATGTATTTGCAGCATGTTCTAAAGATGTAGATACTCTCAGTATCGCCTTGGTGTTAGACCCCTGTTTATATTCTGTTTTAAACAAATAACCTCTATTTATTATACTGTACTGTTTATATTCTGTTTTAAACAAATAACCTCTATTTATTATAATATTTGCATTAGCACCATTCAGAATCGAAAAATTTGCTTAAAATGGCTTTCGCCGTATTTACTGACCAGGTCTGAATAATCATGTACTTCCAACCTTCCTTTGCCCCATCTTCTTCCTCTCCCTACTATCCCTAGCCTCACAACATACCCCAATTGGGGATGCCATAGCCTTACTGACTCCAGTCGGTTGTTAGTAGTTGAGATTCTTGTGCGGTATTCACATAAAATGTGCTCAATTTTGACTCACTTTTATGCATTTGTGCTTTCCTTTCGCACTTACGTTTTTTTTACGTGTGACGTGTGGTACATATTATTAATTGAAAATTTCTCAAAGTAAATAAAATAATAACCAATTTTGTCTGCATAACAGGGATTTTTCCGTAAGCTCTTGTAAAACTGCAATTTAAACCGAAGAGTTTATCTTTCGATTACGAAAGGATGGAAGGATATTTAGGAACGGAAATTGGTACAGCGATATGAAGCCATCAGAATATTGAAGAGACCTGCCTTTATGATGGACCTCCTCTTTGTTCCTTTAAATACACAAAAAAAAATCCACGGTGATTGCTTCTTACGTACTTACTTCTTCTGTACGTCGTTGTATGCCTCACTTCTTGTATTTCGTTGCACGCTAGAAAAGGTACTAAGTGACAAAAGATCAGAAAGGTGGAAGATGGGATAAGAAGATATATATTTACAGTAATAATAGGTCACTTGCATTGAATTCATAACGACTTGGAAAAAATCGTGTGGATAGAACTTTTTATTAAGATTGCGAAAATATTAGTAAATTTTTTTAGAAATGTACAGTTTTTTTTTTTTTTTTTTTAAATAAATAAATGGATTATTTGGGATCGTGACGTCGCTACATTTTTTTTTCTTTAAAGAAAGACAAACATTCCCGGGTTACGAATAACCCAACAATGTTTGAAAATCTCCTACTACCACCACAGAAAGCCGAAAATGTTGCTTGTGTTGTGATGGAGGACTTAGCCAGCCGAGGAATTGAACACGCGACGCCCGGATGGGATCCAAGCGCTATGCCCACTCAACCACTGACCAGTCTGTCCGTCTGTCATGAAAATGTCCCATTTCCGAAAATGTTCCTATTAATTTTGTAAAATTCCACACCGTTTTATTTTTTTAATATGGCATCACTTTGATTTCAGGCGAATTTTTGAATTCGTTCACTTGATTTATTGTTTGTTCTCTGCGAACTTATCATTTGGTTTGACTTTTTGACAGATATTCTGAAGAAAACCCCGTACATTTTAGAAGTCGGTACGTGTTTTGGAGGTATAATGGTTATGGTGCTGATTTTAACAAAATCAAATTTTATAATATTCTTATTATTATTATAATTTACAAGTTCAGGTATATAACATTGGATTTAGTAATATATACGTTGTACATTATAACGATTTATGATCAATAAGATGGATCAAGGAAAAAAATATTTATGAGATGTAATATTTTTGGTATGCCTCGTTTTTCTCCTGTGCCACTTGTGTGGAAAACGTTCTTTTTTTTAAATGATTTTCAGCTATGTAATTATAGTTTTTTCGCACCTATAAAATTAAAGTTTATAAAAAATGATCTGATTTTTCGGATTGAAATTTTCAAAAAATCCCCAGGGTTTCAAAAATACGATTAAAAAAAATACAGAATGTCTTAGAATTTTTGTCTAAACCGGAATTTTTTTTTTAAATGTGATGCAAGTGGCCTATTATTATTTGTGCTCGAATAAGGATGGTGGGCAAGAAATACACTGATTTGATAAAATGGAAAAAAAATAAACATAATTATAAAGTAATAGCAATTCCAGAAAAATAAATTAATTTTTAATACTTGCTGTGTATCCACTTACATAATCTTATATAATTCCTGAAATATACAGTACACAATACATATAATCGCTAAGCGGACAATTTGGGAGGCGGGAATGGGTCTCGCCGCCCCGGGAACCTTAATTGGATAACCAACACCTCTGCCGCAGGTCACCCCAAGTGGTTTGCTATGTTTGGTGATTTAGCAGGGGTGCCCGGGTTCATGGGGTGAGGTTTGTCTAGGTCTTGGAGGCGGATGACTAGGACACACTGAACCCCAGATTCCTACCCACTCCTTAAACCCTTTTCCTTCCCAGAACTCTCCTCTCCTTCCTTTCCTTAAAAAACCCTCCACACAGAATCCCCAAAGATGACATAGGCCCTGAGGGAAATTATTTTCCTCAGGGCCTCCTGTGTGGAGTCATGTAAAAAAAAAATTTAAAAATTGTGCAACCGCCCAGTTAGCGGACAGTTCAAAGTTACCCTTGAGAGAATTTTTTTTTTGCCAAAAGGGTACAACTATTCGATACACGTTTTATCAATTGTACAATAATTGATCCCTGCGGCGTATGTGTGATAAAACCATGTATAATCGCAAAGAATGTAAGGCTGATGTAAGCATAATGAGTAAGATAAAGAAAGGGATCCTCAGATGGTTTGGGCATGTAGAGCGAATGGACGACGAACGTAGTGTAAGAAGAATATATGACGCAAATGTGAATGGTAGAAGAAGTCGAGGATGCCCGAGGAAGACATGGCACGATCAAGTGAATCAGATACTTGAGTCGGGCCATGTCAAAAGTCAGAATAATAGAAGAGCATGTATGAGACGATGTATGAATGTGATTGAAGCAAAGATGTGTGCCAAGACCAAGTTGTTTGGCGGTACGTACTCTCTGCCTAGCCCTGCACGGAAAAGGCGTGATGGTTAGTTAGTTAGTTGATTACAACTAAAACAGCGCGGAAGTAACTTACGGAAAAAGTAAAATATTAAATATTTTTCGAAAACCAATTTTGGCGGACCCAAAAATAATATTTTTTCAACATTATGAGATAAAATTAGAAGCTTAAGTAAGCGCAAATTATGAAAAATTCAGTAATGGTATTCATTAAAAACACACCCTAAAGATTTTTTATTATTTAATTACACAACATAAATAAGAAATTATTTTTTGCCAGAAAACGTTGCTTTATATTTTTTAGTAGTAAAGGAACTCCACAGTTAAGCAGAATCGCTAATTAAGCCGTTCATCAAATATTGGTTATTTGGTTATATGTTTCCAAAATAAATAAAATTTTAAAATATGTTTTTATTATATTATTGACTTTGAAGGAATATTTTTATCCACATTTTTGGTAGCGGCAGAAAAGCGTAGGCACGTTCATACGATTGATATTTTTTAGGATTCGTAAAAATCCAAATGAAAAATAAATATATACCCACTACAACTGTTTATTTTACACTGTCTCGTATAAACCCCCTCAAGTCTAGAAAAATATATCATCAAATTTATAGCTTGTCACTCAATTTTAAATAAATCCGTTGTTTTTTAACGTATGCCAAAAATAAATACTGTATTTGAAAGCAGACAGACATTTAATTTGAAAATGTTTACACCACGATCAAATAAAGATTTCTTCTTCAAACTTCGCAAATTTATTTTGTGGCATCATTTTTCATATAATGAATAACTTATTACTTTGTATAAAACCACTATATTTAAAACAATATCAACATGTATCATAGTAACATATCCTGATGAAGACAACATTGTTGTCGAAACATGTTGATATTGTTTTAAATATAGTGGTTTTATACAAAGTAATAAGTTATTCATTATATGAAAAATGATGCCACAAAATAAATTTGCGAAGTTTGAAGAAGTAATTAAAGCGAGTACGGCTACAAAAGCAAAAATGTACAAAAAATTAACCATCAAGTATAGACTCATTTGTTTAAATTTATATTTTTTACGTGAATGTCAAAAACGTCAAATAATTCCAAACTACATAAATTTTAAATTTAAATCGATCTCAAATTCTGCTATAATAGCAAAAATGGCTTGGCTCAAAGAAGACATAATAAATATATTTAAAAAACGTAATAATATTAAACTACAAATTAAAGTATTGCATATGGAATTGGCTAGTTCTCTACATCCTCTGGAATGGGACTCTTTTGATGACCATGTAAGATTTATTGCGAGCATAAAAGCTTTTAAGAAGAAAGAAGAATTGATGAAGAAACTGAATAAATTAAATGTTATTAACGATAAACACCAAAATAAGTTTGGATATAAATCTTTACCATTTGAATGTGATAGTATTAATAAAGTAAAACAAGTTTTAACTTTTAATAATATAATCCAAAATACTAGCTCAAAAATGCTTAATATTAATAATGATTCAAACATGTTTCATGATCGTGTTGTAAACTTATCAAACCATATTTTTAAAAAAGAAGAGTTAAATTTATTATCAAAAGGTTTAAATCACAATATACAAATTGAAAATAATAAACAAATTGAATTATTAGCTGTTGATATAAATTGTGCAATAAATCAAAAGATAATTCATATCAATACAAATTTGGTGAAATTATAAAAAACATTAAATCCAATAATCATAATAAAAATAATAACCAATGTGAAGAAAAAAAGCATGCTATCAATATTTCTAAAATTACACGTGACAAAAACCTTATAATAACGAAGGCAGATAAAGGAAATTCTATAATTATTTTAGATAAAGTTGATTACATAAAAAAGACTTTGGATTTTTTAAAAACTGATAATTTTGAGATTATTAATAAGAATCCTATAAATAAATGCCAGGAAGAAATTTTAAATACTTTAAAATCTTGCAAAAGTGAAAATATTATTAGTTTATTTAAAAACAAAAAATTAACACTTAATAATCCACAAATTCCAAAATTGTACAGTTTGATAAAAATTCATAAATTAGAAAAACCTATTAGACCGGTTGTATCCAATTGTAGTGCCCCTAGTTATAAGTTGGCTTCTACAATAAATAAATTAATTTTTGATAACAAAATTTTTAATCCTAAACACACAATAAAAAATTCCCTTGAATTGATTGAAAAATTAAAATCTTTGGATGTACCTAAAAATGCTATGTTAATATCATTCGATGTTGTTAACTTATTTCCTAGTGTTCCTCTTTTTGAAACTAAATTTATTATTAAAGAATTACTAGATTCCTCAAACATTTCCAAAAACTTTTCACAGGATTTATATAAAATTTTTAATGTTATTCTGAAACAAAATTATTTTCAATATGACAATATTATTTACAAACAAAAAGATGGATTAGCAATGGGTTCAAGCACTAGTCCCCTAGTAGCAGATATTTTTTTAAACAATTTTGAAGATAAACTTTTTAAAAGTCGTGCGTTATTATTAAAATATGTTTACTTTTGGAAAAGATATGTAGATGATATTTTTTGTATATGGACTGGCACTAATAGACAATTAAATATATTTTTAAATTTCATTAATAAACTCAACAAAAAAATTAAATTTACCATAGAAATTGGAAATAATTACAGTTTAAATTTTTTGGATTTAAATATTTCTATCATTAATAATAAATTTGAATTTAACATTTTTCGTAAAGATACATATACAGATATCATTATACATGAAACATCTAATCATCCATATTCACAAAAATTAGCAGCTTTTCATACCTTACTAAGTACATTAATTAATGTTCCCTTATCTTTGAGTAATTTTAAAACAGAATTAAATACTATTAAACAAATTGCAATTAATAACGGTTATAATTCAAAATTAATAGACAATATGTTAAACAAAAAATATAAGAAAAAGTTTTTTAGATCTTTTATCTATCTACATGTTGTTGAAAATGATAATAATTGGAGAAAAATTTTATTTTTAAATAATAACATTTCAAATTTAATAATTAAAAACATGCCAAATAATGTACAACCAGCTTTTTATACAAACAACAAATTAAAAAATTATATATTAAATAATAAGGATAAATGTGATTTTTTGAACAAATCTGGGGTTTATAAATTAATTTGTAATGATTGTAACTTTTTTTATATTGGAAAAACTTCTAGAAATTTTAACATTCGAGTTAAGGAACATATAAGATGTTTAAATAATAATAATTATTCTGAATTTGCCAACCATATTTTGGAAACAAGTCATTCTTTTGATATTAATACAGGTCTTAAAATTTTACATACTAACACTACGGGCATACAATTGGATAATTTAGAAATTTTAGAAATTAGAAAAAGCATTAATAGTAAATTAAATATTATAAATAACCAAACCTTTTTTAAAAATAGCCATCTTTTAAATTTATTTTCTTATTAATACTTACATCTAATTATAATTATTGATTTTTTGATTTAAACTAATTATTTTAATTAATTATTCTTAAAAAAATTTTATTATCTAAATGCAATTTTATTTTTCCTTAAATAATTTTTAAATTTAATTTTGTATAACTATTTTTATGATTAGTAAGTAATTAATCACCTCTACTTTTTAATATTTTGTCTATGTTATAATTTATTTTAATTTGTCTATACTTGTTTTTCATTTATTGTATCATAGTAACATATCCTGATGAAGACAACATTGTTGTCGAAACATGTTGATATTGTTTTAAATATAGTGGTTTTATACAAAGTAATAAGTTATTCATTATATAAAATAAAGATTTAGTTGTTACTATATAGAAAAACATTAGTATAAAAAGCCATTTGTGAAAAAACAGAAATAATAATAAGCAAAATAAAATATAAACATGTTAAGTTTATACGGAGAAAGAGAAGAAAGAACGAAAAAAAAACTTCATAATAAAGCAAATACATTTTTTTTTCAAATACCTACTCGTACTTCTATTTGCCATGGAGTCCTTTTAGCTGAGAGCAAATTAAATTAGCACACTTTTTAAAATGTAAGTGGCTGCTTATAAAGACATCTGTATCGCCACATTCTGTAGCATTATACAATCTACACATTCGAGACATAGGATTTCTTATTCGTAACTTTACTTTCCAAATGTTATCCTAAACTACAATTACATATGCGATTAAGTACAACTGAAGCTGGGTTAACAATAATTAACATTTTTTCTCCAATATTTGCAAATTCACTCCGTGGCATAATTTTGAATTAAATGAAAACAAATCACTTTGTAAAACACCACTTATTTTATCAAAATTATCAACATACTTTTAAAATATCAAAATTTTGATTAAATAAGTGGTGTTTTACAACGTGGTTTTGATTAATAAGGGGTGTTTTACAAACTTTTATTTAATTAACATTTTGTTCTTTACAGCATTACAAATTTATGTGATCGATATAAAAGTGTAAGTAGCATAAATATATGACGCGAAAGAGAACGGTAGAAGAAGTCGGGGATCCACGAGGAAGACATGGCACCATAAACACATGAAGTCAGAATAACGGAATGAGATAAAGCATGAATGTGATTGATGCAAGGAGCATTTGTCAATACAGAGATGGTGGTTATGCATTGTAATATATTTTTGTTTTGTTTACTCGAATATAATAATTAAATATATTTATATCACTTGATTGGTACACTCTCTGTGGATTTTCAGTGACACTACAATACGGTTCGAATAACTGCTAAATTTAGACATCATATTATTAACTATACAATGAAGCAGAGATGTCGCCCGCTTGTCGTTTTGGAAGAATAATGCAGTTTGAAATGTTTTGAAATAAGGTATTATTGTAACCTGTGAATATTATCTTGTGGTCTGATTTTTTTTGCAAGATCATTGTGAATTAAATTCCTATTTTGTAAAGTTTGACAACTGACTTTGGGCGAGTCTCAAGTTACGAAAATTTCGAAGATTAATCCAAGTGTGGATGAAATATATTTCTGAGGCCTCCCATGTTGCAGAAGTCGACAATTAAGGTTGGTGAAACTGATTTTCCCTTGATATACGTCGGATTTTTTAGCATTGAGTTCGGAGAGCCTGGGGAACTTAAACACCCCGTGCTTGCAAATTATAATGCAGTTGGGTTGTAGTCCATCCTCTCTACCTACCCCTGCGGAAAACTGCGTGATGATCAGTATCAGTTACTCTATGAATTAAGGGCAAATAAAAATAATTCATAATCTGTTCGTTCATAGATGGCGGTAATTTTATTAATTTTTAAGTTATGCTGTAAAATATTAAGAGGAATTATTTGTTTCTGCCGTACATACGCAATGTGAATACGAATAAATAACTTTATCTGTATACAAACTCTATTCTTTCAAGAAAGGTATGCAAATACAATATTCGATTGAATCCCCGATGCAATATTTTGTTTGTATGCCTTTCTGAAAGGATCGGGTTTTAATAAGAATATAACAACATGGTATTCATATTCTTATTGCGTACTTGCAGGCGTAAACAAACAATTTTGATAAAAATAATTAATTTAACGCCATCTATGAATGCGGAGATTACGAAATAATTTAAAGTTTATCTTTAAAACAATTCTTTATCCATTGTAGTAAAACTAATTTCGATTAATTTTAACTTGTATTTATTAGAATCTGTACGGTTTACACAACTAATACCAGGGTATTTGATCCATTGCAGATTGAAGCTAATGGATCTGTTTGGAAATTCAACATCTGCTCTCGTCCAAATTAGAGGGTGAAAGATAATCAATAATAATCTAGTTACGTCCGTAGGCCTTAATAAGGGAAATGTTATTCTTCTGTTATTTGAAGCCTTGATAAATTATTGGCTCAAGAAAATCAAAGACATTTTACAGCCTGTAAAACTTGGTACGTGCGTAATTTGGTTGGGGAAGTTTTAAATTTGGCGAACATCTTTTGTTATATTTGAGCTAGACTTTGCTCATTAAATTTATTTATTTACTGGCTGGTGTAATATGAGATTAAACTGACGTTCGAACTCACGACGGATCTTGCTTTATATACCCCTATCAACGGTTAGCCCCATACAAAAAAAGATGCGTCCACAATTTTTCAGAATGTATGTTCTGGAATGTATGTTTCACAATACTGACTGACTGACTGGTCCAGACTATTTTCGAACATTCCACAACATTCTAGAATAATCTGGGATGTTCTGGAATGTTGTGTAAGGCTCTCGAACACTCTCAAATGTTCTGGACTGTTCTACAAATTTCTAGAGGGCAAAACTTCCACCCCTTATATCTTTAAAAGAACGCCACTCAGGTAAAAACGGGAACCTTCTTCGTGGATGGGGGATAGAAGGCCACCACACCATATAACTCTCTTGATCATACCGGGACTCATTTCTGAGTTTTAACAGCATGCACATTATGTACTTTATTTTATAATACACGTTGATTAATAATTTATTCGTGATCCTGGTGGGCTTTTACATGATTGTTATATTTTGACCACACCACGACGATAACTTGTGTTGCTGCAGCAACATGAATAAAAAAAATGTACACTAAACCACGAAATATTACTAATAAGATTTGCTCCGCAGTCACACTTTAAAATTCATTTTAAATCAGGCAACAATGTAATTTTTTATGGTGTATATATTAAATTGTTTGTTTTCATTCATAACCGCTAGGTGGCGCCGCCTGAGCATTCATCGTTCGCGCTGAAAACATTTTACCGTGTTTTTGTGGTTTTTCATAAGTTTTAGTCAAGTTTTAATAACAATCAACGCACTTTGAAATTTACATTTACACGATTTTATTTTATGAGAATTTCATAAAAGTTGTGTTTTTTTTAATATTAATATCTAATACATGTGTTCGTAAACGTATCAAAGAAATTAACGTCTTTAGAGATACAAGAAATCTGTTATAAATTTTTTGTATTAATTTTAAGTTATTTTTTTGGCAATAAAAAAAAATTTGATTTTTTTTTTTTTATTGCATACATGAGGAAAAAGTGATGCGACAGTTTCCTTCAAAATTTATTATATAAAAGCACTGTATTTTTGAAATTTTGTTTTTTTATAAATTTCTTTAAACTTTCATCAAAAATGTTTTGGTAAGAAATTTTTGTCCATTTTTTTTAAATCTTAAAATATGGCAGTTTTTTTTAAACAAAAGTGTATTTCAAATACATAATCAAAAGGTAATTTTATCTAGTTTTCATAAATGGTATTTGTTTTTACGAAACCTTAAAAAATAAGAAATATATGGAACATTCAAAATATTTAATTTTGTTCAGACATCATTAAAAAAGCAGAGATAAACTACCCTCTCAGGCTGTATTTCTTTGCATGAACAATTTTTTAGTTAGTAATGTTTTCACATCCGCGACCGTTTGTCAATTGAATTAAATTTTCACGGGGTTTTTTAATAAGGCTGTAAATGTTTAAGTGCATGAAACAGCGATAATAAGATTTAAATTATTTGATTGCAAAAAAATATATTGATGCATTTTATAAAAAATAAAGAAAAACAGAATGTGCAATTCACAAACTAAACTAAGTAGACAAGAGTGGAGAGGCTACGAAACCGCACAAAGAGGAGACCGATAGGCTACGAAGCATCGCCTATACTACCTCATTCTCTCGCAGGCTAAATCCTGTAGATGAGTGTGTTTGTCTTTTTTAATGTCAATGGCGCTAACGATGTTTTCACTTCAAAAAACAGATAATAGTTCTTAAATTGCAGATGGCATAAAAATAATGATAGGTTCCGTAGGCTGACTAAACATAATTAACAAGTAAATAATACATAACAAAGACCATGATATAAAAATGAAAAGAGAAGAATAAGTTTTTTACATCTTAGATAAATAGAAAAAATATAAAAACTACAGTAGTAATAGCAATAATATAAGCAATCGTAATAATAAGGTAGTAGCAATAGTAGTAGTGATAATAGCAATAGCATAAGCAATAAAACCCTGTGCAGCGCTTCTAAATAATAAGTTTAATAATGTGCCACGTAAAAATATCATTCAAGTATTTCTTGAATACTGGTAAACTTATGTAGGTAACATTAAATATGTCGATAGATGAGGTAACTTTGTTTCCAAGTGTGTGAAAGCGAGAAATATAATTATGTGCACGTATGTCGTAGTGGAGGCGTCTACTAATATCTACAGGAATTCCAAAAACTGAAAAAATCGAACTAATATCTATGAGAACCAAAGTGTTGACGAATATCTACAGCTCAAACTGTTGACTAATATCTATGAGAACCAAAGTGTTGACGAATATCTACAACTCAAACTGCTGACCAATATCTATGAGAACCAAAGTGTTGACGAATATCTACAGCACTGGCAAAGGTTGGATTTGCAATTATGTATAGCATATTGGAATAACGTAATATTGCGTATGCAGTTTAAAAAACTTAATTTATGTAAGTATGTATGTAAAAATCCCTATTGTCGGACTATTGGACACATTTAGTTGATTAGTCCAACCTACGCTTTGTAGATATTAGTTCAACCTACGCTCTGTAGATATTAGTCAACACTCTGAAGTTCGTAGATATTAATTCAACATATGAGCTGTAGATATTCGTCCGACATACAGGCTGTAGATATTAGTATCTGGAGTCTGTGGTAGTTAGTCCAAGAACTATTGTTGCAGAATAATATAACTTGTCTATAAGTTGCTCGATTCGGTACATTAAAGTTAGGTGCACTAGAGTTTGTGGATCGCTTTATTGTTTTCATCGTATACTAGCAGACCCGGTCACACGTTGCTGTCACTAGCGAAACACAACGCCATCTACTGACAATGCCATTACTCAACCTTTATAATCAACGCCATCTGTTAATTTGCATACATACAAATCCATACCGCCCGCTGCCCGCTTGCTAGCCTGCTCTCTTTATATATTACATATTTCAACCAATTTACACAAAACCTTGACAAATTATTACTTAAACCTTCCTCATGAATCACTCTACCTATTGGTGAAAACCGCATGAAAATCCGTTGCGTAGTTCAAAAGATTTAAGCGTACAGACAGCGCTTGCGACTGTGCTTTAATACTCAGGAGAAATTAAAATCAATAATCCTAAGATGGTATTTAAGATTTTAATAAACTCATTTTTTATGTTTTAGTATTTATGATAATTTTAACTTTGCGCCTATTGCTTCGTTCGTGCATAATTTTGATGCATGTAAACTAAATACACAAATAATATAACTTATAAATTAACGTTCCTACCGTTTCTTACTGGGGTAGGCAGAGATGATGGACTGCTGCACGACTCTGTTTTGGCACGCATAGCACATGCTAAAAATCTTGTTCTATCTGAATTTCGTACGTCAAATGCGCGCCCAACATTTTTTTACTTTTGAAATATATCACATGTTTTCGATTCTACGATTTGTTCTTGAGTTCAACAGCTCGGCTCTGGAGTGATTTGCCGACGTCTGTTTCCTCCCTCCTACTACACGGGTTTCTTTATTGAAGACCCAGATTCTCTCCTTCCTTTACTCAAAAAGATCTCCATAAAGCTTCCCTAAAGAAGACGTAGGACCTCCATACAGGAGGCCCTGTTTTCCTCAGGGCCTCCTATGTGGAGTACCTGAAGGTTAAAAGAAAACATCCAAGCAAACAATTCTAATCCTTCCACTTTTTGATGAAAAACACTTAAACACTTAAAAAACACTTCTTTAGCATCGTTGAAATCATTTGAAATTCGATTAAACGAACAATATCGACACTAAAAAGAGACAAACCCTTACATCTCTATGATTTAACCTGCGAGAGAATGCGATAGTATAATCAGTCTCCTCTTTGTGCTGTGCTTTGTAGCCTATCAGTATCCTCTTTGTGCGGTGTTTCGTAGCCTCTCCACTATTGTCTACTTTAGTTTTCTTACGGTTTCACTTTTACCGAGTGTGAATTGCACACTCCGTATTTTTTTTAAGTAAGGTTATTTTTTCCAAGTTGAAAACATTTTACAATGTCATACAATTTTTCTGTTTTATAACTTATGCAAAATTTAATTTTTGAACAGCTTAAAAGATAGTACTTTCACTGCAGCTTATAATATTATCAAACTTAATAAAAAGTAGTTTCCCCCGGCTCACTGTGAGGTAAAGGTGAGCGGGCGTAAAATAAACACATTGATTGGAACGTGACATCACAGAGCAGGGCGGCTTACTACGTTCACGGGGCGATTGATTTTTCACGTGCCTCGGTAAGCTCCGGATACACGGCGTTTGTTTTGTAGCCACATCTCTTATGTATACTGACAATACGGCGTATTGTATTGGATAGTATCAAAACCTTCCTGTGTAAATGCTTATAACAGTGGTCCTAAACCAAGCATCTACGGAACACCGGTGTTCCGCGAACTCATTTAAAGTTTTCCGCAAAATAATTAAATAATGGTAATGGCTAGGAAATTAAGCCTGTTCAAACGTTAGAATGATAAAGATATGAGGGTGGCTAAAACATTGCTGAAGTCGACAATCTAAGGTGTACTCGTAGCGGTAAATTGATTTGATGAGGGTATTTTCTCAAACTCTTTTTAATCTCTAAGAGCAAGACAAGTATGCGAATGAAATTCTTTGGTTAGTTTTTTATGACCTAAGTGCTTTTTATTTTCATATGCATCATTTTCAAAATCATCAGTGTAACCCTATTGCTCTTCACAAACGGAGGAATTTTTTTTTGACATTTCCATTGTACTTAACCTTAAATCGTTTAAAATCAAACCAACTGTACAATGTACTTAAATGAAAACTATTATTTCTTGTTTATTATTTTCTTTTTAATAACTTTTTACTTAACACTATATACTATTATTTTAAACAACTACTGGAAACTATTATTTCTGTATTGATTATTATCACCTTTTTGATAATTTTTTACAACGTACTCACACCATATACCTACTATAATTGTTTAATTACCACTTGATTCATTAAACGTTAACAACTAAATACTATAAACGGAACTTAACTGGTTTAAATTATATTCACTATTTTATGTACAACTACTTTATACACGACTGTACGCTTCCTAAATAAACATAAATAAAAAATAAAAAAAATCTATTCCTTGACATTATAAAACTTGTAAACTTCTGCTGATAAACAAAATAAAATATAAAAAATGGATGGAGATTTTAACAACATTATATCTTCAGTTTGTAGAACAAAACAATAGTTGCTAGAAGTAAGTAATAATAATAAAAACAGTAATAATATTTGGCTGATTTATAAAGAGCCGTTTTTTGTGAAAGATCACCTCAAGGGCGCTGTACTTATAAACATGTAATAAAATAAAGTTAATATGACTGGCTTACAAACTAAGATTTACAATTATAACTAGTCACTTACACCTAGTGACTAAGATTTATTATTACTGACTTAAAACTAGTGATTTACATATATTTGTAACCGTAACTTAAAATTGGAGATTTTTAGTGTAACATCAATGTTGTTATTCTTAATAAGCGAAAATTTATTATAGAATTTGAAAAAAAAAGATACTAACACTTCTAGAGTAGTTGTGTCGTTCTTTTTTTTTACCATTCTTGGTTTTTATATTTTGCCTAATATATTGTTGGTTATTAAGTACAAATCACCAAATTAATCGAGTCCAAAGAGAGAGAGTTACAAGGGTCCCTACTGATTCCAATTGCCTGGAGCCAGTAAATCTTTGGCATCCCCAATTGGGATATATTGTGAGGTTTAAGATGGCGGGAAGGGGAAGGAAGTGAAGAAGAAGATGAAGATAAAGTGCCTGGCTATTAAGATCTAGTCACCAAACACGGCTAAATCCATTTCAAGCATGGTTTCATTTCTGAATGGTTGTCTTACACTAGGGCGGTTCTGAGAGTATCTCTATTCTGGAAATGAACCTCGTATTATGTATAAATGATTAAATTGTGAAATAAAACAAATCAATCAAATAAAAAATAAATGCTTGCGTCCGTCGGGATTTCAACCCATGACTTTCGGATGGCTAGTCGAGGGCCTTAACGCTCGACCACGGGGGCCGTTTAAAAAGGACCGAATCTCTGACTATGGCTAGGCTTTTGTGTATGAAAGACTTTGTAGCATCAAATATCAGTGACTTCAGTCCAGTGAAAATAGTAAATATTTGTTGAGATAGTTCTGAGTCCCAGCTTAGCATTATTTGTTTTACGGAATGTCTTTGAGATGACAATTTTGAAAGGTAAACAAAATAATATTGATCGCAGAATGATTGAAAAATATTGCGATACGATTGTGTATTGTCTAACCCCAGCTGTGTGCACCTACTGACTACTCATGTCCCTGAGAAACTGTTGCACTGGGGGGACAACGCTTTGAGGACTAGGAATATCTAATATATAAGCCAAAACAGATCCAACTTCAAAGATTTCATCAAAACTAACTTATTAGTATTTATTTTTTCAATGGTACGTTGATGATTAACTGTTACTTGTAATATTGTGTTATTATTCACTGGAGGGCTTTTTGCCACAATATGGTACTATTCAAAATACCTCGGATTGTTTTGCTGCCAATTTTGGAAAATTTTTCCTTATTTGTAAGTAAAAAAGTAGAAGTTTATGACTCTTTAATATTTTTTTTATAAATCCTACAAATATTTTATAATCGGCAAAATATATATGAATTCATTGGCTCTATAGAACTACTAGCTGATTCGGCGAACTTCGTACCGCCTCAGAATCAAAAACTGTTGTCAACTTATTAGCTGAATTGATCTAAATTGTTTCTCCCTTCGTATCCTTTCCCCTCTCGCGTTCCCTCTCCCTCTCCCTACTCCACTTCTCCCATTCCCCTGTCCCGCTAACCCCCCTTCCTTTCCCCCCTCCCCCTCCCCCTCCCCCCTCCCCCCCCCTCCCTCCCCCCCCCCCCCCCCCCCCCCCCCCCCCCCCCCCCCCCCCCCCTCCTCCCTCCACCCCCTCCCCCCCCTTTGCCCCCACCCCCCTCCCCCTTCCCCTCCCCCTCCCCCCTCCCCACTCCCCCCTCCCCCCACCCCCCCTCCCCCGGTTCACAGTTCAATATTATACCCCTTACAATATTGCTGCAGTTCTTTCAAAATATAGGAGAATTCGTTACATACAAAATGTAAGGGGAAAATAATTTTCTTCGGAGTGGAACACCCTTTACTTTTAGGGGTATGAAAAATAGATGTTGGTCGATTCTCAGACCTACCAGATTAGCACACAAAATTTCATCAAATTTGGTCCAGCCGTTTCGGAGGAGTATGGTAACAAACACCGTGACACGAGAATTTTATATATTAGATAATCAGTTCGTATGTCTCCATATCAAAATTCGGTGGTATAATTTTTTTAATGTGGGCGAAAAATATTCAAAATGGTCACCAAATCATCGCCAGCAATCCGAGAAAAAATTTTAAAAACATAATTAATAAAAAAATATACTATTGAAGAAGACAATAATTCCATTAAATCGTAAAGAAAATGTAAAGCAGAACAAGAAAAAGGTAACGTTCGCAACTGGGGCTCGAACCCAAGATCTCTTGTCTTAACCAACTCGGCCATTGGGACCTATATATATTTTTTGGTCTATCTCGTACTTCTGCTTCAGAATTAATTCTTAGAATTTATCGTTGACTAATTTTCCCCATATTTTTGGCAACTATCTTTTTGTATGATTACAAAGTTCTTTAACAAAAGAAAATTGGAAAAAAATATCTTTTTTGGGAAGAATTCGGCCAAAACTATCTAGTAAAACTGCAATCACTATCTACAATTCAATTATTGCTCCATATTTTAACTATTGCTCAACTATCCTTTTCCTATGTAACGAACGAGAACAAAATAAGTTTCAAATTCTCCAAAACAGAGCAATGAGAATAATATTACGGCGGAATAGATTTTCAAAAGTAAACAAAATGTTAAAGGAACTGAATTGGCTAACCGTGAAACAGATGCTGACCTTGAATACGGTGATATTTATACATAAAATAATTAACAACATTTTACCAAAATACTTTTCAAATAAAATTGTATTCAACAAGGACATTCACAGAGATAACACAAGAACATGCAAAGAAATCAGGCTTCAAAAAAAGGATAAGGCAAATACGCAGAACAGTTTGTTGTACAAGGGGATGAAGTTGAATAACAAGCTACCAGAGACTATGAAGTCCACACCAATTGGAAAGTTCAAGACGTATTGTAGGAGCTACATAAAATTACATAAAATTTAGTTTGCAATATGAAATATTATAATTAATTAGAAATTTTTAATCTAAAATGTACAAATTACTAAAATAAAATTAATAAATAAATAAACAATTCTTTTTGCAACCAAGATAGTGTATAAACATATTCTATTTAACATAGATAATATTGTTAATTATAAAATTTCAAATATGAGATTGACAATTATGACAGAAGGTAGCAATAGCGAAATTGGTTAACGCGCACGTCCCGGTTAGACGAGAGGTCTGGTTTCGAGTCCCAGTTGCGACCATTGTCTTTTTCTGTTTTTCTGTGTCTTATTCTCTTTCTTATTTTCGTTTAGATTATTATTTTTATCTTCTTCTTCAGTTGTATATTACATTTATTTATTTATTTATTTAATTTCAACGGAATACATATATACCATAAGAACTGATTACGTGTCACAAAATGAAAAATAATAATTCAGAAAAAAAATGTTTAACAGATGATTGTGGCATTTGAATTAGAAATGACACCAGATAGACAATTACATACAAAAATCTATAGTACAAAATAATAGAATTAATATTGACTGAAAAGGTTTGATAGCATAGCCCTCTTGTGCCTACCTTCCGTGCAGTTAAATAGATCTGCAATATCTGCATATCTATTGATGGGAATAACCACATTGATGGGAATAACCTTCAAAAGTTGTAAAAAGAGAGTTTTTCTCATAAAAAATTGAACACCAAATATGCTCAGGAATCGCTGTTTAAAATCCTTCGGGTTAGTGAAGAAGAGTGTCAAGTGGCATAATTTTTGTTATATTCAAATCTACAGTTTTTCTCCACGATTTACGAAATTTTGCACCCTTGACCTTCAAACCAAAGGAAAGGTCAATATTAACAAGTTTTAGAAAAACCATCCTCACCCCCTTTTTCACACCCAGCAAAATAAAATCCGAACAACGCCGAGAACTTGAGCTAGTTCACAATATTTAAAAAAAAAACTAAATAAGTGCTAACAATGGACATATGAATATATCTGGACCCCTAAGTGATAAAAGCTTATTATTTCCCCCTCCCCATAACAGTTCCATGGAGCTGGCTCGGCTTACGAGAGTCTCGCTTGAATCTAAAAAATGTGACGTCATCATTCTTGTCCTGACCAGCGCCGAGCACGCATTATACATTTTACGAACAAAAATGAAAGCTTGTGCTATACATTATACCCTAATATATGTGGATATAGCGAATGTGGGCGTTTCTCCAGTGAGCTCGTCGCTGGTTACAGGGGTAAGTAAATTATGAAACATTTGTAAAAGTGTCTTAACTAAATACGGCAACAAAATATTCCTCTGTGAAAAAGGGCGAACTTTCCTTTTCCGCATTTGGAATACGTAAATATGTTAATAACGTAGCGGGCAATTCGCGCTCCCATGTAAAAAGGTCTGTTCATTCAAAAGCAGATTTTGCTTTTAAGCACCAAATGGTGATATTATAATGCGAGATGCCCATATACTGTCAGATTGATTTTTTAACGAATCGCAGTCATCTTTCCCCTCTTCGCCTTTCATAGTTTGGTTTTACCCCTCATCTGTATCTTCTTGTCTATCCATTTGGATGTCTATGGTGCTAACTAACTGAAAGCAACTAAGTAATTTTATCAATCCATTGTGAAAAAAACTAAAAACTAAAAACTAAAACAAGCCTATGAGATTAAATCCTATTTCTATGAAAGAAAAGACTTAAAAGATCTCTCCTATAATAAGCGAAGAACATAATAATAGTCCCACCTTAGGATAAAGAAAAAGGGATAAGATCTGGATAAAATCTGCTGATCAAAGACTCCGTCGTTACTGCTGCTAATCTTCCCCGTCTCAGTCTGATAACTAACAGATTTGGCAGGAATAAGCCTTCCTTTGTTTCTCATTTCTTCCGAGTCACATCCCTTTCCGTCCAAACTGAGTTTCCGATAAAATCACCAAACCTTTTTTGTGTTCCGTTATCCCCGTAATATCCATAAACTATCATGATACAAAAAAGTACTTTCACGATCACTGAAGAGTTTAGCAGACGGAAGTGTGTTATAGAAGTGCCCAAAGTTTGTGTCAAATTTCAACGTTTTCAAAAATCGTAATTCTTACTGACTGTAAGCAATATCCCCTACCATTGCCCTCTATGGAATAAAAATCTGAATATTGGTTCGGTACTTAGCTGAAAGCTAGCTTTGTTTATGTGAACCGTGAACTAATCACTATACGGTCAAGCAAATTTCTCCCGGCCAATACAGGAAAGGTAATGTATTATTTTTATTTGCAGTAACATACTTTTCAGCTGGATGTTTTGTTTTCAGTGTTAGTTTTTTACCTTGTGTGTATATGTGTATAAACAATTTATTTATAGGAAAATATTAATCAATCTCTTTTTCTAATCACCAAGCCGAACTTTAGAACTGGGACCCGGCCGCGCCGGTCTCTAGCTAGGTAGAATTTAAAAAGTGCAAAGTCATGTAAATTGGGTTTTGTGAAAATTAAACTAGAATACTTATTCTGACAGGAGTGTTTTAACGATTGTGACCTAAAAATTAAACTCCGACTTTACTTTTACTTTTACTTTCGTAATACTGCACAAGAGTCTCAACTGCTCCCGGCTTCCCACTGAGACTATATCCCCCCCCCCATTTAGGGTAAGTTGTGAGGCTCAAAGGAGTGGGAAATAGGCGTAGATTAGGAATAGGATTAATAATATGTTTTGTTTTTTGAAGAGTTTTATTAAATGTACATTTGTTACTTAAATTTAATTTTTCCGCGACCGGTTTCGATACAACCGTATCATTCACGAGCAGAATTAAAACTAACTTAAAAATTAAATGCAAGTACCAAAGATTAATTAGGTGGGAGTAGTGGTAGTAAACTCCTTTTTACAGGCGATTTATCCTTAAAAATATCCCGTTTATTACCAGATCATATTTCTCCAGCTTTCTATACTAATTCTAAAATAAAAAATTTGATAAATAATAAGGATGTTTCTAATAAATTTGAAAAAAACGGGATATACACTTTAGAATGTAACGATTGTGACGCACAGTATGTAGGTATGACAACTAGAAATTTCAAAACTAGAATCAGGGAACATGAACTTTGTTTACGAAATAATAATTACTCCGAATTTGCGAATCATTTAATAGAGTCAGGCCATAGCTTCAATAAAGAAAAAACAAAATTTAAACATTCCAATATAAATTCATACTTTAATCTTTGCGCTTTAGAAACGCTCGAAATAAACAAAAAAATTAAATCTAAAATTAATTTAGTGAATAAAATAATAGCGCCTTGCAAATCTCCTTTACTAGCCATGTTTCCGTATAATATTGACTCCTCCCACCGCTTTCTCCCTCCCCCCAAAATCATCCCTCCCACTACTCCCACCTAATTAATCTTTGGTACTTGCATTTAATTTTTAAGTTAGTTTTAATTCTGCTCGTGAATGATACGGTTGTATCGAAACCGGTCGCGGAAAAATTAAATTTAAGTAACAAATGTACATTTAATAAAACTCTTCAAAAAATAAAATGTCTAGAAATTGTTACATAGTTAATGCCCAAGAAATACAAAAAATTAATAATATGTACCTGGCTATTCATATCTGTTAGCCAAATATTGCTAAACCAATTTCAAGCAATGTACTGATTCTGATTGGTTATGTACGAGGGTAGGCTGAAAGTATTGTACACATACTTATACGGTGTGAACAAAATGACTTTCAGAAGTGCGCCAGGTGGAATATGAACGTAACATTCCTCTTCTACACGCATAAGTTTGAGGTCGTTGAATTCATCTAGTGTATTTTGAGAAGCGGAAGAATGGATACGTGTTTTAGTGTTACGTCAATGCAATGTAAATATATCTTACTAATTATATATTAGTACTTACGTTTCACCTCACGAAAGGATCCTTGTCTGTAGAAATTGATTAGATTATTAGATTAAAACACAATAATGCCACCTTCTGGGCAGCGTTGTGGGGCATTTATTAATGACTTATAACAGCGCCCTTGATGTGAATTTTCACAAAAACGGCGCTATACATAGATATAATCCAAATATTACTATTATTATGTCTTCAAGAGGCCCAGATTTATAAAGGAGGAAGAACAGATGCATGTTGCTCGTCCCATATGCGAACCAACTTACACAAAAACAAGTCGAAGATAGGCCCATTCTCATGAACTGTGAAAAGGTGTTCCGCTCGTGTAAATAGTACAATATGTTATTCAAATAATAAAATTAATTGCTGAACCACGAAGGTCTTGAACAGATAAACAATATCACTTGGCCGTCTGGAGCCATATTTTCTAAACAGTATTGATTACCTTTCTATGGATTCTATGTTCAGTGTTCTCGATACATTGCGGAATTGAGAAAGGTTGTGAAAGTGTTCTATAATATCTCGATGAGCCCTCTAAAGCAAAAAATTCAATTTCGTTTGAGATATTAAAATATTTTCTTCCACGCTTTGTTCGTGTTAACTTATGTTCCTATTTGTAAAATGTTATGTGAGTTTTCAAAAAACGAATCCTTAGAAAAAAACTTATAGATACATATAGTATCGATGTAGGTAACGTGAGTGTACTGTTACTTTCGAAAATATTTTATATATCAAGAACACATCACATTTTAAGATGTCTTCGATAATAATGACTCTTTTGTAAGCAATTAAAATCTAGTTTCAGTTAATCATCTATATGTATAAAAATGAATCCCCGTTTCATATTTATTTTTTACGTTTTCTAATACTTTGTAGAAGGTTCTTACGGAAAGAAAAAATAAGAAAATTGTGCGGACAATTGGAATATATCAGAAAACTTAACGGTTATTTTAACTACGCACGTTTGACAGTTTGCGCGTTTGATGAATGTGAATTTAGCAGGCAGACTTTTTTTTTAACTAAAGAATTGTCTATAGATTTTTAAAATTATACAAATTTTTAATAGGTACTTATGTTAGGTACGAAATTAGATTGATTGTTCTTATAATATATAAAAATAAATATTTGTAATATATGAAAAATTTAAATTTGAATAAAAAAATTGTAATAGGTGGTACGCGAGTTGAATGTCCTGGGAACTGGGACTGAATATATGGAACGCGGAAGGGGGGTTGGTGGGAAGGGGGAGCGGGAGAGGGGAGAGGGTAGGCGGGAAAGGTGGATGGGGAACGCGGGAGGGGAATGGGATGCGGGAGGGGAACGGGGACGCACGGGAAAGGACATGCAGGGAGAAACAATTTATTTCTCCGAATATGGCATTGCACCGCATGCCGGGAACCAGCTAATCATTATATATATTACTAGTAGTTCTGTAACCAGTAAACAGGGCATCCACAAAAAGTATGTTTGGAATTTTCTCTTATCTAATAAATTAAAATCAAAAATTCCTCTCAATTAATGAGGTTCTCATTGAAAGAAGATACTTTGTTTTCTCATTACACATAATGAATTATACAATTTCTTAAAAATGACAATTCTTTTTTCAAACATTCTTCTGGCTGGTAGGTTAGAAAGAGTAGTATTTTTAATAGTTTTAGAAAGAGCTACCTTGTCCATAATTTTATGCGCAAAGCCGGGAAAAATAGATCAACCTGGAAAGGTATCGTTGTCTGGTTGGTTAAGGAAGAAGATGTGTTAAAATGGGTCTTGAAGTGACCCAGATTTAATGTGGTGGAAAAGATGAATGCCGGTAGATTTTCGCTTTTGCATTACGTTTCAACATTATAAAAACATTGATGTGCGTAAAGTAAATTATATCTAAAGCTATGAAATTATTAAAAACATCATATTTCGTATCAAAACATACTAAAAATTAAGGTTTTTCATTTTCATCCTTTACCTTAGTAACGAATTATTCAGTCTTGTCTGCCGCTCCCGATATTCGTTAATAAAATAACGACCCGTAGCGGCCGTTATCGGAGGCTTACCCGCTGCCGGCTATCCGCTACCAGCTAGCCGGAATATATAACGCAGTCTCATTTCCTCCGAAAGCTAACCTACCGGATAAAGCCTACAGGAATGGAATTAAACCGGATCGAAGCCTAAGTGACTGATATATTTACGGGATTCGCCTATATTCAGATTGACACTTTCTGATTATAGCGGATAAGCGAAATGGACCATTTCTCATCAGTGAGTTCTTTATCTCTCTAAGGATTTTGATGGAAAACGAATGATAAGATTTTAAAAATACATATATAGAAAATTTAAAAAGACTCTTTTCTGGTAATCTATTTTTCTACTTTTATCATGCCAAACTATATTAAAAACTTACATGTTGATTTCGGTGACCGGACAACTCAGAATGAAACCAACTCAGAAGCACCTCGGAAAAGTCATTAAGAGTGGTGATAAAAAAATTGGTTAAATAGGTTAAGTTAGATTAGGCTTATCGGCTATTTTTAAATTATTTTTTCATAGCTTTTAATGACCTTTCTGGGGTGTTTATGAGTTGGTTTCATTCTGAGTTGGCATGGAACCGTTGATTTCGTAGACTTTTATTTATTTATTTATTTACGGACAAACAGGCCATTAACAATATAACAATAACAAGAATAAAAAAAGAGAGATTACAATGAAAGGAGAGTACGAGTACATATATGTGACGTACACGTACATTGACTAATGTTTGATATATATATATATATATATATATATATATATATATATATATATATATATATATATATATATATATATATACAGGATGTAACAGGACGAAACCCGAGGGATTTTAATCAGCGATTCCTGAGCATATTTGGAGTAAAAAATGTATGTGTCATTTTGCTGTCCGATGAAATTTTTTTTTTTTTTACATGAGCTCCGCACAGGAGGCTATGAGGATAATTATTTCCCTCAGGGCCTATGTCATTTTTAAGAATGCTGTGTGGAGGGTTTTTTTAAGGAAAGGAAGGAGACGAGAGTACTGGGAAGGAAAAGGATTAAGAGGGTGAGTAGGAATCTGGGGTTCAGTGTGTCCTGGTCATCCGCCTCCAAGACCTAGACAAACCTCACCCCATGAACCCGGGCACCCCTGCTGAATCATCACACATAGCGAACCACTTGGTGTCACCTATGGCAGAGGTATTGGTTATCCAATAAAAGTTCCCGGGGCGGCGGTACCCATTCCCGCCTCCCAAATTAAAAATCCTCTATTTAAATCTTTCTATTAAAAATTTAAAAAATATATATTAATCACATGTCGCTACTGTTCCTATCGCTATGGAATATAATACGTCACGATGGGTGTCAAGGACACGCGCGCTGTTTCGAGTATTAACACGGTGTTAGAACGAGACGCAACGCTTGTCAATTGACCGCTAGGCTTTGAACACGCCACTTTCCTAATTAGTCAATGGCGGCGTGTGATGGAAAAATATTGATAATTTTTTTAATAGAAAAAAAGTTACAGGACAGCAAAATGACGTGTACGTGTTTTACTCCAAATATGCTCAGAAATTGCTGGTTAAATAACTAAACTTGTCTTACCCACTGGACTACGACCTCCGTAGTCCAGTGGGTAAGACTCTTGACTCACAATCCGGAGGTCGCGGGTTCGAACCCGGCATGCGCAAATAAATTTTATTTGATTAATTTGTGTTATTTCACAATTAATTAATTTAAAATAATATATAGTATATTTGTGGCATGTTCCAGAGTGGAAGATACTATCAATATCGCCCTGGTGTTAGACCACCATTCAGAATTGAAACGTTGCTTGAAAATGGCTTTAGCCGTGTTTAGTAACCAGATCTGAACAGCCAAATACTTCCCAACCTTGTCTTCCCTACCTCCTTCCCCTCCCCACTACCTTCAGCCTCACAACATACCCCAATTGGGGATGCCATAGTCTCACTGGCTCCAGACGGGAGCAGTTGAGATTCTTGGGCGGTATTCACTGTAAAAAAAAAAAAAAAGCATAATCGCCTGTGAAAAGTTTCAAAACAGGCAAGTTAAGCTGTCTATCTTTTTCTTAAGTCGGTACCTCATTGCTGAGGACCGTGATCACCACTCCAATTTCCCTGGTGGACAAGGCTCTTCCACTCTTCGCGTTCTACTGCTGCCGACGACACCGACGTACCGGACGTAAGTGAATTTTGGTCAATCTTTTTTATTTTTATATGTGAACACCGCGCAAGAGAACCAACTGCTCCCAACCGCTGAATTGCCTGAAAGCAGTGAGACTATGGCATCCGCAATTGGGGTATTTTGTGATGCAGAATGTAGTTGGGAGGGAAAAGAGACAGGGAAGAGGACGGCAGGAAAGTACCTGGCTATTCATATCTGGTCACCAAACATGGCTAAAACCATTTCAAGCAACGTTTTAATTCTGAATGGTGGTCTTATACCAGGACGACACTGAGAGTATCTTCCACTCTGGAGCGTACTGCAAATATACTATATTTTATTTTTAATTAAATAATTGTGAAATAACACAAATTAACCGAAAAAAAAATATTTGCGCACGCCGGGATTCAATCCAGCGATCTTCGAATTGCAAGTCAAGAGCCTCGGCCATGGAGGTCCTCAATAGACCGTAATTAACACAAAGTATTATTTAAAGTATTTAGTTGTTATTGGTGATAATTAAGAGATACTGGACAAACCTGCACATACCTATGTTGTCTGTATTTCTTTCACGCTGTCATCCTTCTCATAAAAGACGTCAGTCGTTCGTTTGTTATAATAAGGAATGTTAAAATAAAGAAACTATTTTTATAATATAATATAATGTATTATATTTTTCATGTAATTTTTTTTTCTTTTTACTATAATGTATTATCTATTGCGACTTTAGTATATTATGATGCTCAACTTACTACATTATGTCTGTATAATATTATGATGACTATCTCAACACAGCTACCCACACCTACTATATGTACAATACTGCCACAATGGGTGGTACTACTGAGTCCTCCTTGAGAGTCTCAAGGGGGATACTGTGCTATCACTTATGATGGCATAATAATACATGCGTACACCTCAGCGCGGGCTCTCCCAGTGAGGGTTCACAATCCATAACCACATTCGTTTTAACCAATTACACACAGTTGCCGATCATAATTCACTCTACTACCTACTATGTTCCATATTAAGAATATTTTTGGTTTTACTTCCACCTAATGTCATTGTCATTATTAACTGTTTATTATCTGTTAATAATGACAATGATATTAATGTTTTATTAACTGTACGTAAGAGCACAGAAATTAATAAATGAAATGAATGAATCATCAATTGTTATTAAAATATTGGATTGATCTTGCGTTAAGACGACAAATAAGCCCTTAGTCTTTGTTTTGTATAACTCACAAAAGTTTCAGAGTAGCTTACGGAGAGAGAGAAAAAAAGGGTAAAAAATATTAAAAAATCATTAAAGAAACTATCTTCCCGATGTTGGTAGTACGACAAGAAAACTGGCTATACAAATTCCAACATGGCGATGTGATAAGTTTATTATAAAAAAATCCTTTAACGACCCTTCTTATTGAAAAAACAACAATCCGAGACTTATCGGATTTTCCAATATAACAATATTTGAGAGAAGTTTTTCACTCATGAGTTAGTTCTGAGTTATTTTTCTACAAACTTGTTTTCAAAGACCCAGCTTATCTGAACCAATTCTCGCTCATGGAGAAAAGGAGAAATAAAAAATATTTGTACTCTTTGATTTATTTTTCAAATTGAATAGCATATATTAGGTTTGGGTAGGGAATTTTGAGTAACTTCAATGTTTTTTTTTAAATATTAAGCAGTTCATTTTCTGATAATTCGTTTAGCCAAACTTTTGAGTCTTTGGCTGGACTTATACAGTTTTTAATTGATGAAATTTGATAATACTAGGGGGAGTTTCTAGTAAAAAATTCTGGCCTTCTTTGTTCAACGGTAGTACTCAACTTACCCAGGTACATCGTTTGTTGTTTAAATTATAATAAAATAAAATAAACAGTAATAAACATAATTCTATGGCAAAAACCAAATAGTGATACACAAGTATTTCCACGCCAATTGAGAGAGTTAGCTCTTGAGCTTGGTGTAGGAGTTATTTCATAAATTGTAAAATAGAGTGTACAATAAATATAATCTAGGATGTTGTAACGATAATTAGCATGTCTATTTGTTTTCCTCTGTTTTTATGTTTATGTACCTACCGTATTTGATTTTTTGTCTTTTTTCAATTCAATTCATTTAAATCAAAGTTTCGATTCCGGATGGTGGACTGTCGCCATGGCGATGCTGAGAGTATCTACCACTATAGTTTACTAATATGTTAACAAAATAGTATACCTGTTACTAAGTCTTTTCATTTTCCTGTGTGGAGCTCATGTTAAATTTTATAATTCGAAATAGCCACTTGCATCATTTTTTTTTTAAATTTCCGGTTTAGGCAAATATTCTCTCTTTACATTCTCTATTTTTTTTTAAATTCGTATTTTTGAAACCCTGGTGATTTTTTGACAATTTCAATCCGAAAAATCTGACCATTTTTTATAAACCGGAAACGGAAACGGACATAATTTTATAGGTGCGAAAAAACGATAATTACATAGCCGAAAATCATTTAAAAAAAAGAACGTTTTCCACATGGCACAGGAGAATAACAAGGCATACCAAAAATATTACATCACATAAATATTTTTTTCCTTGATCCATCTTATTGATCATAAATCATTATAATGTACAATGTTTTTTTTTTATTTTTAGGTCATGTATATTATCGAGGCTTCTGACTCACACAATGTTGTCATTTTTTGCCTCATCTATTTTTAAATTATAATAAATGTACAATGTTTATATTACTAAATCCAATGTAAAATACTTGTACTTATAATTATAATAATAATAAGAATATTATAAAATTTGATTTTGTTAAAATCAGCAAACCATTATACCTCTAAAACTCGTACCGACATCTAAAATGTACGGGGTTCTCTTCATAACATCTGTCAAAAAGTCAAACCAAATGATAAGTTCGCAGAGAACAAACAATAAATCTAGTGAATGTCAAATTCAAAAATTCCATACAAAAAAAAAAGTGCGGAATTTTACAAAATTAATAGGAACATTTTCGGAGACGGGACATTTTCATCTAGTTACGTCACGAGCCCAAATAATGGATTTATTTATTTAAAAATAAAAAAAAGTACATTTCTAAAAAAATTTACTAACATTTTCGTAATCTTAGTAAAAAGATCTATCCACGAAAATTTTTCCAAGTCGTTATGAAATCCATGCAAGTGGCCTATTGTTGAAATAAAAAAAAAATTAAATGCCATTTTTGCGTTTGCAAAAAAATAGAACATATTTTATTGGCAAATGTATTATAAACATTATTGACAACTCACTTTTTTGTCGTTTTGAATAAAAATAAACTCCAATATTAATCTCTCAGTTCTTTAATGCCGACTACGCTAAAGAAGCCTCCGTGCAATGACCACCTCCATAGTGATCTCTCAGTTGGTTTAATTGAGTCTACTGAAATAACTTTAAGTGACTTTAATATAGATTCTTATGGAAACTTGTGCGGTGATCTACCCAGTGATTCCTCGTTGCCATAATATCAAATCTCACAAGAATGTGATGTGTAGAGATTCCTTCTCAATGCCAACTGTTCACCAAGCTATTCCCATAGTTGTGTCAGTTTGAAAAACCTTATTTAACGGTTTTTTTTTATTACAGTCCATTGATTCGCAGTCAAAATATCTTCTGCTACAGGGATAGTGCTTTATTACTTAATAGTGAGCGTTGAGCTAACATTGGACGCAAGAACACACCTACAACATACTTCTACCGGTCTTTCTCTTCTGTGTTTCCTGGACTATGCCACCGTCCCTAATGATATTGAAGGTTGTGAAATTTGACACTTTGTTTCAGGTTTAGTGAGATTGTAATTCAGGTATTATCGCAAAGCTTTAAGCTCTGTACCAGGTGTTTCCATCAGAAAAGTACTTACCTGCATCGCTTTACTAATTGTCATTGCTTCCTTGAGATTGCTTTGTGTGACTTACTGTTTTACTCTTTGAAGTGTTAATTCATTTTCTGTCTTGCGTATTTTTTGGAGATTGACAATTTTTAATCCTTGTCGTTTTGTGATAAACAATTTACATAATATATACCGGTGACCCGACATTTGATCTGGCAACATTTGGTCCGGCGACACTTGGTCCGGCGACATTTGATCCGGCCGACATTTGATCCGGCCGACACTTGATCCGGCGGACAGTTGATCCGACGGACATTTGATCCGGCGACAATTGATCCGGCCTGATCCTTTAGAAGATTTTTTCTTCAAGTAACTAAATATGAGTAGCCAGGAAATATTTTTGTACATATCCTCCTTCTCCCTACTATCTTCAGCCTCACAACATATCAAAATTAGAATGCCATAGTCTCACTGGGTCCAGACGGTTGCGAGCAGTTGAGACTCTTGTGTTTTGATAAAAGTTCTAAAAAATAAAAATAAAATTATTAAAAAACTAAAATCATATGATTTTTGTAATTTGTTCGCTGGTGTACAGTGTACGTAGGTTTAATCGGATTACTTGAAATGACGTGACTAGATCTGAATAGCCAGGTACGTTTTCCACATCTCCTTCCCCTCCCCACTACCCTCAGTATCACACCATACCAAAATTGGGGTAGCCATTGGCACTCACTGGCTCGAGACGGTTGAGAGCAGTTGGGCCTCTAGTATATTTTTTAGATAAAAAAGTTATTCGCAAGTAGGAATCTTTTATGGTTTTTTGTTAAACTGACTGCACGTATAAGTATGTCTAATTTTGTATTGCCGCATGCTTCTTCGGAGTGTCGAAATTATTGTTAGTAAAAATATTTTTACAGCGGATTTTTACCCAAGATGCCTTCAAATATATATACATCGACTTTGGTTGTACGGCCGTATATCCTCTTTACATACTTACTTAGGAGAAAATACAAAAGAAATTTTTACTTAACCTCTACATGAGAGAGTTAGGTTTTTACCATGGCTATTTCCAACAGCATTTTTCTCGGGAATGTCGCATTACTGCTGATAGCTTGTAAGCTTCTAAATGGTTTTATATCGGTACCAGATATTCCGGCTAAAATAGGATTCTGTATCTCGGATAATTTCACGCGAGGCCACCAACACAGGCTTTTGATTCTTCCAGATGCAGAACTAACCTACCACTGGTGATGCCCCTGAGAAGAATCACTAGTTTAATTAACTGCTTCGCAGGAAATGTGGATAGTTTCCACGTGTTCTATAATGAGTTTAAGCGTGAAATATCACTCATGTTTTAATTTGTATCTTAAATGTAAATGTTTTTATTATGTACATACCGCTCTTACAATGCATTGATTTTTACGCGTTTTTGCAAATAAATAAATAAAGGCCTAGTTTAAGATTAAAATATCTTCGGCTATATCGATTCGTTAAGAGCGTTTAACCAGCCAGCGGACGAAAATCCACATTTCGTCGAAAGTTGTTCTTCCGATCGTGCAGGGCGGTTACAATGAGAAAGATTAATTATTCTCCGTACCAGCTTTTTAAAATTATAACTCAATATCGAATTTATTTCAATCCAAATTAGCTTTAATTTATACCTTCATCCAAAAATGCTGAAAGGCGTGATGATAAAACTATTAAAATAGTGTACTTTTTGTAGTTATTTTTTGATTATAAGTATTTATCATTTTTCAATAATGTCTAAATTTAATAAGAATGTTAAAAAATCTGAAATATATTAGTTTGTAAGTGCGCAAATAAATACACAAATGGACCAATTTTCGTCAAGAAACACATGTACGTACATATTTTTTAATGATTTTATTGAAACTAAAATTAAAATTCTAATACATAACTCTGCTAGATAATGTATTGATTTATTTTACTGCATGATTACATTATTTGAAATGGGTGTGGTATAATACAAAATCTTTTTTGAAAATTTAACAAATCTGCCAACGACCTATGGAATAACCTTATTATACTAAAAATTTAAAAAAATTCTAAAAATTTATTACATAACTTCACTAGATAAAAGAACAATCTTTCGAAATCTATTTATAATTTTTTGTGGAAAAGAGTCAATACGTCAAAAAACTTTTTTGAAAATGACGTATTTCCGGCTTTCTCTGGTAATGCCCTCTTAACACAATCCGTTTAATAGCTCCAAGAAACATCCAACTCACAATAATTGCCCGTCGAGGGATAAGGTTCTCATATAGCAACCCGAACGTCGCGGGTTCAAATCGCGACGTGCGCTAATAAATTTTATTTGATTGATTTTGGTTATATCACAATTTATTCATTTACAATAGTATATCGACTGCGGTTTGGTAAAAAGCCTTCAAGCCACAAAATGAAGCGTTCACAAGAAAATAATTCGTAAAACTAATTAAAAATTTCGAAGTATATAATATCAAGGTATCTGTATGTTTTTTTTTAAATTTAATTTAAAATATTTCCATTCTGTTTGAATTTACAACACAAAACCAATGAAAAGTAACATTCCCAAAAAATGTGGCTTCGTGGGTTTTACTAATACACAGACGATGTATATATTTTTGTGATCATACACAATCATATAGTGGAAGGTCATTAGGATCACTTGGTGTAGGACCACCATTCAGAATTGAAGCATTGCTTGAAATGGCTTAAGCCGCGTCTGTTGACCAGTTCTGAATATCCAGGAACTACCTTACCATCCTCTAACCCACATCTTTCCCCACCCTACATGCAACCTCACAAGATACCACAATTGGGGAAGCCATAGTATCATGGCTCCAGACGGTTGGGAGGAGTTCACGAAATTCGAGCGTATTTATTAACGAAACAAAAAAAAATGGCAGCGAAATTTTTATGGTCTTAACATTTTTCCTTTCCGTCTAATTTATTCATTCTTGAAGCTTGAATCATCATAAAATTACGAACTCACTGGTTCTCGAGAATAACTCACAACAAGATTGATTTGTTGTTATTTATCTTAATTAATCCTTGAGGGTCGACTTGAAAAAACTCCAATTACTTTATCCTCGGCATAATGGGAAAGATTAAATTGTAATAAATACGCCCCCATAAAACTTATAAATGGGAAAAATAGGCAGAATTAGTATACTTAAAATCTCCAAGATACTTTTACTGCTAAATATAAAATATTATCAAGACTTTGAATTTTAAGAGCTTTATTTGTGGCCGTAGGATGGTTTCCCTTTACGAAGAAGAAGCATTATAAGTCATTATTTCCTAGCCAATGAAGAAGAAAAACAAATAATTGGTTTATTCCAAGGATTTTTTAACGTGGTATATTGTTTTAGTAAGAATAAACTAATTTAAATTATGGCTAAAAAGAATCAACAATAAAATGAAACCGCATTAAAATTATATTAAATTTTATTAATATTTAGTTCTGTTGAAAAAAACGTGAAAATATGTACTAATAATCTAAATTTATGTAGAGCCTATAAATAAAATTCACCTTCATAAGGTAGGCGCTGTAGGAATGAATTTATTAATGTGGATCTCGAAGAGGTCTGAATTATGTCAAACATACGCCGGCAGCTCGTTCCACAAACAAGCTCTCGCAAAACGTCTCGAAGAAACTACCCGTTCTCACGAAGCCAACATCAAATGTGAATGGGTGTTCCGCTCGTGTCCGTCGAGTTTTGCGCTCGTGCTCCGGTGTACGGAAGATCAATACTGCTAGCTCCTCAGAATTTTTTACCGCATTCAATCTACTTGTTGTGTATCTAAAAAGCTTCCGGCTTTTAGACATAGATGGCGGTGATAAGAACAGTCCCTGATAAGAATGTAGATTCCCCTAGATGGCAGGTAGCTTAGTACCTAAGTTGTCCAGAAGAGGGACGGGGGGCTGAGAATGGGTGTTTTCTGTAAACACTCGTTAGAACCAATTTAGCCAGCTCCTAGTTGGGTCGACTAACGACGTCAATATTGTAATAAGCGAAGTATTGAATAAAACCAGATAAACGAAACAGAATCTATTTATTCCCAAGAAGTAATCTAGTGTGTCAAATAATAATAAATAATCAAATAACAGAACACTATACTACTATGGTCCACCTCTTTTAGTTCCATATCGTCTTCTTCTTAAGTCGGTTCGTCATTGGTGAGGATTACGACTCTACACTAATATCCATGGGATAAGGCTCCTAAACTTCTCGTGGTGCTGCGCTGCGTGGAGAACTACCGACACCGACGTACCGGATGGCAGTGATACTTGGTCACTCCAGCGCATTGGTGACGTTCCTCTACTTCTTCTGTCTTCCACTTTGCCAATGACCACAAATTTCTCCAGGTTGGAGTCCTCATTTTGCGAGCAACGTGTCCAAAGTATCTCAAAATGCGTTGTAGGCATGTAGTTGAAAGTCTGCGGATACATGTGGATGCCCAACTCTTCCAGAATGATCACATTGGTGCGTCTGGCTATCCATGGAATCCTAGCACCAAATTTCGATGGCATCACCAAGTTTCTTTGGCCGGCTCTAAGTTTAATATCTTAAAACTACTTAATTTATGTCTTAAAAAAACAGTTTAACAAACATCAAACAGCCCAAATCAACATCCTCGTTTCACACTAATGACAGAAATAATGACGGGGATCAACACCTGCCGCAAGTACTTGTTCCTACCCGCGCCGATGAAGGTAGCCTATTTCCAGGTTAATCATCTGCTAAAGCATAGTGATTTAACGCATGTTCACAACCCGACATCCGGTCATCTGAAGGGTTAATGAAGGCCTTGGTAGGTCAACCAAATACTACTTGTAAGGGAAAGGGTTAAGGGAATGGGAAACCTTAGTCTGACTGACCCTCCAAGGTAACTTTTAATGTACCGAGGTGAAAACCGATAAACCTACCAGTTTTGACAGGCACGTCCCATAAGGGATCAAGTTCGAATTGCGAACGTAACTTGGTATTAATTTATAGGTGAACCAAAATCAGTAGGACATCAGGCATATCCACTTAGGATTTTAAGGAAACTGTAAACTGGCGTGGTGGTGTAAAGGTCTCTTATATACAAGTGTGGTTTTAAGGGACGCACTTGACTTACTTTAACCGGGGATGTTTGGCATTATTTGGAGTAAAAAATGAGAAATAAACTTTGGTCTCCTGTGAATTGAAAGTGTTTGTTTTTACATTTTTTTTTAAATTCAGTTACTGGTGACTTCAGCCGAGTGACTGACCAATCTCTAACCCCGCCCACATCTGCTCAATACCTACTTACTGATTTCTTTATGTTTTTAGATGAAAAAAAGCATAAAAAAAGTCACCGGAGATTAAAATTTCTTTTACATTTTTTAGTCCAAATAACGTCTAGAATCGATGGTTAAAGTAAGTCAAGAGCGTCCCTTAACACCCTTTATAAATTTATTATAATAAAACTAATATAAAACTTTTTTCCTCGGTTTAAGCTCGTTAAAGCCATCTTCAGACTGGTACAAATTATTCTTTAGTCTACGGTTTATATACATAACATATGGGGGAGGGGAAGAGGGGTGGTCTACAATTTTAATCAATTATATTAATTAAATTTGTGTCTAAGTAGTTTTAGACTAACGATTGTCTAGTTATTTTGGTAATTCCAGTAGGCTAATTATCATGGGTTTGTAGCTCACTTCAATATTACTCAGGGAAAATATTGAAGTGAGAAAGTAATATGCATTATTAGTGACAAAGTTGATTGTCTGTGGCGGACGAGCGGGCGTGCCATGTGAATTTGTACAGTTTATTACGAAGTTGATGAAATTTTCACACTTGACTTTCAAAACAAAAGAAAAGTCACCATTTAAATAATATTTCGAAAAACCACCCTTTTTTCCCTTCATCTCTTTTTACAACTGGCAATACCATAATGCCTTTTTTTGTATTAACCTCACACAGGCCCAGAGGAAAACAATTTCACTATCTTTTTAAGGAAAGGAAGGAGGGGATGTTCTGGGAAGAAAAAAGGTATGAGAGTTGGGCAGGAGTTAAGGATCAGTGAGTCCAAAAATGACGGACGTACGAGAATGAATCCATTCCTCCCGCTGCGGTGCAAGACGATGCGCGATGTGTCGAGAGAGAGACCAGCTGGAGATGTATAACAAACGTATAGGAACATGATTAAGAGCGTTTAACCAGCCAGCGGACGAAAATCCACATTTCGTCGAAAGTTGTTCTTCCGATCGTGCAGGGCGGTTACAATGAGAAAGATTGATTATTCTCCGTACCAGCTTTTTTAAATTATAACTCAATATCGAATTTATTACAATCCAAATTAGCTTTAATTTATACCTTCATCCAAAAATGCTGAAAGGCGTGATGATAAAACTATTAAAATAGTGTACTTTTTGTAGTTATTTTTTGATTATAAGTATTTATCATTTTTCAATAATGTCTAAATTTAATAAGAATGTTAAAAAAATCTGAAATATATTAGTTTGTAAGTGCGCAAATCAATACACAAAAGGACCAATTTTTAATGATTTTATTGAAACTAAAATTAAAATTCTAATACATAACTTTGCTAGATAATGTATTGATTTATTTTACTGCATGATTACATTATTTGAAATGGGTGTGGTATATTACAAAAACTTTTTTGAAAATTTAACAAATCTGCCAACGACCTATGGAATAACCTTATTATACTAAAAACTTAAAAAAATTCTAAAAATTTATTACATAACTATGCTAGAAAAAAGAACAATCTTTCGAAATCCATTTATAATTTTTTGTGGAAAAGAGTCAATACGTCTAAAAACTTTTTTGAAAATGACGTATTTCCGGCTTTCTCTGGTAATGCCCTCTTAAAGTAAATCGACTTTCTATTCATATCTTTAATCATTTTCGTTTTCATACAAGACGTGAGAGGAGGGAGATTTTTATTTTTTTATTTATCATTTTATTTTAGTAATTTGTACATCACAGTTTACAAATTGCTAATTAATTATAACATTACGTATTGCATACTATATATTTTCCAATTTAAAATAAAACAATAACTTTGTAAACACCACTTTTATTTTATATACTTAATGCCGACCGGGTTTCGCTACAACCGTAGCTTCATCAGGGCAGTATAATTCTCTACTAACATTAGGTTACATGTGTGTTATAATATATAATGGGCTGGACTCGTCAAGTGTAGGGGGAGGAAGAAGACATAGATGGAGAAATGGGAAGAGAACGGACGTGTTCTTTATCAATAGGGAACAATCTTAGTATGGGACTTTTATTTAAATTTAGTTGATTATTAATTACCTTACTATTAGTGTTTATGGCTTTCCTAAGTTCAAGTGCCTCTAAATTATCCAACCTTACACCGATATTGTTTTTATGAATCAGTTTGGCGCCGGCTGTTTTGTCAAATTTATGATCTTTTTCGATCAAGTGGTTTGCGAATTCTGAGAATCCAGAGCTGTGTAGACATCTGAGATGTTCTTTGACACGGGTGTTTATGTTGCGCGCTGTTTTACCAATATAAAAAAACTGAGCAGTCACTACATTGAAGCGAATAAATTCCCGAGTGAGATAAGCTATCATCCTTATCCTTATCGTTCATTAAAAGTTTACCTAGATTATTATTAGTGTAAAATGCTGGTTTGATTTCTGATGGGAGATTTTTAACACTATTTTGAGAGAAACTATTGATATACAGGTTTCTACGCCATTGATACGGTTGATTATTATTACTTGGTATATTATTATTATGAGGTGGACTGTTATATAAAAATTTACTTGTGGATAATTTCTTTAATTTTTTATTTAGAATGCTGTCGACTATGTTTGGGTTGTAACCGTTATTTATTGGTATTTGTTTGATCGTAGATAGTTCTATTGCAAAGTTGGTATTTGATAAAGGGACTGTAACTAATCTATGTGTCATGGAATGAAACGCTGAATGTTTATGGGAGTTGGGATGGTTAGAGGAATTGTGAATCGTTATATCGGTGAACGTCGGTTTGCGGTAGATTTTATATTCAATTTTATTATTTATTATCGATAACGTTAGATCTAAAAAGTTTAAGGTAGAATTGGTTCCTATTTCTATGGTGAATTTAATTTGTTTATGGAAGGAGTTTATTAGCAGCAGGAAGGAGTTGAGTTGTCTCTTGGTTCCTAACCAAACACAGAAAACATCGTCAACATATCTCTTCCATAATAATAAGTTTTGTAATAATGGTGATTTACTATTAAAAATATTATTCTCTAAATTGTCCATGAATATATCAGCGATGAGAGGCGATGTCGCTGCCCCCATGGCCAGGCCTTCTTGTTGTCGATAAAAACGTTCATTGTATTGGAAATAGTTTTGGTTAAGACATATATTAAACAGGTGAGATAAATCCTTAGAGAAATTATTTGGTAACTTTGAATTTTGTAGCAATTTAGATAATATATTTTTGCTTTCGGCTACGGGAATATTTGGAAACAGGTTAACAACATCGAAGGAGACTAACCTTTTGATGTAGTTCCTACAATACATCTTGAACCTTTCAATGGTGCGGACTTTAAAGTTTCCGGTGGCGTGTTATAAAACTTCACCCCTTTGTACAGTAAACTGTTCTGCGTATTCGCTTTGTCCTTTTTTTGTAGCCTGATTTCCTTGCACATGATTTAGGCAGTTTTTAAGATAACCGTCAATGTCATGTATAGTTGACTTCCTGAAACCAGTATATATCATGATTGCATTAAAAGTTTGATACAAATGTAAGATTTACCTAAACAAGAAACATAGTTGTTATATTTTACAATGTTTTAATTTATTTGAGAATGTATATTTACAGTGTTCTTCAATTTTGCAATAGAAACGATATAATTTATCATGATATATATTGTGATGACCGTGGCCGGTCTCTTACATTACTTTCTGGACTCCGTTGTATGGATCCAGATTCCTCTTGATTGTGCTCTCAGTTCAGGGTGGGATTGACAATAATAAGTCGTGGGTAGACTATTGTGGTTTATTCCGAGATTCCGTACAGAGGTGCTTCGTAGGAAGACTGAATGCAAAGAGGACGAATGGACAACATTCACAACCTTTTATACGTTACTCATGCTGTCTCACTCATACACGCATGTCTCTTTTATACCGCAAGACATACGTTCACCACATCCCTCCACACTTAAATCCGAAGACAGTTACACAACATGATGATTATAATAATATTTACAATACATACAATATATTATTAACAATACATTATCATGTTGAGTCGAGAGCTGAGTCCTGTCTTCCTTGACTCATCTGTGTGTCCGAGGTCGTAGTCGGTCCTTCCAATTTCCCGATGTGGAAGCCACTGGATCACTGGAGCTGGAAGGAGAAGGAGAAGCACCCATTAGTCTGTCATCCGGCACAAAGCTGGAGACATCGTAATCGTCATACGACAGTCTCTTCGTCTCAGACGCGATATAAGGATTGCTGTGTTTCTTTTCCCATGATACACATAATTTAGACAACTGATCAAAATGCCTTTTCCAATACATAAGTTTACCATTTAAATTTACCTCAATTATATAAAGTTTTTTTCCTAACTGTTTATATACTTTCCCTGGTACCCATTTATCATTGTTTTGGTCTCTGAAATCCCTAACCATTACTTTTTGATTAATCGAAAAACCCACCGATTCTTTATTATTTCTCTTATAATAATATTGATTGACTGATTTTCCTGACATTTCGACATTTTAATTTTAGTTTCTTTATTAATTATATTATCCTTATCTCTCCCCCCTCTCGGTACGAAACTGTTCAAGTTAGACCTTAGTTTCCTTCCAAACATTACAACTGCAGGTTCTAAGCCAGTTGTACAGTGTGGTGCATTTCTGTAATCCATTAAAAAATTTCCTAATTTTTCCTCATAACCTGACTGAAACTTATTTCTTATCATCATTTTTTTTAATTTTACACGTTCGAACCGCGTTTTCTGCTAAACCGTTTGATTGTGGATGATTTACCGGAGTAGTTAAATGTTTGATGTTATTCATCTCACAAAACTCTTTGAAGTCCGCTGACATGAAAGCGGCTCCATTATCTGAAACTGTTGTCTGTACACTCCCGAAATAACTAAATAAACCCTTTAATATTTTAATAGTGTTATACGAATTTGGAGAATTTACCTCTACACAGTCTAACCATTTTGAGGTTGAGTCAATAATCACAAGAAAATATTTATTTGCAATTGGGCCCGCATAATCAATATGCACCCTACTCCATATTTCTTCAGTTATAGGCCACGGAGTCAATTCGCTCTTTGGTTGAGAAGGTTGAACCTCTGAACAAATTTCGCATCATCTCGCTAAAAGTTCAATATTTCCATCTATCCCTGGCCACCAAAATATACCTCTGGCTAAACCTTTCATCTTTGCTATACCTAGATGAGATCTATGTAATAAGTTTAAAATCTTTTCTCTTAAAATTACTGGAATTATTAGCCTATGATTCCAGAAAAACAATCATCAATTATGGATAATTCATTCCGTTTAATCCAGTAAATCCATTTTGGATCCTCCTTGTTAATTTTATTTGGCCACCCTGTTCTGAGATAATGTTTAATTTCCAATAAAATTTTATCTGTACTTGATTCCGATTTAATTTCCTCAACATCAATAGGTAAATCTCTGTTATTTTTTAATAAACTTAGAATTTGAGTATCAAAGTCATTCTCTACGTGAACTGGTTCCTCATTCCCAATTAATTCTAATTGCACTTTACTTTTATTAAAACTACCCACTTTCTCCGAAAAAACCTCCTGGAATTTTCGAATTTTTTTATTCACTTTACTTCTACCACTCTCAAATACACTATGAGAAAAAATTTCACTACCCTCCTGGGATAAAATTGATTATAAATCACTTCTATCATTCTCAAATACACTGTCAGAAAAAAATTCACTACCCTCCTGGGCTGAAATTGATTGTAACCCCGTGAATCCAATATTAAACTTTATAATGAAATCACGCCCTAGAACAGTAGTTGTTCCATTTTTTACTACGCAAAATTCTAACATTTCCCTATAACCTTTAAAATCAACTGTCAATAAGATACAACCCAATAAATTCAACTTACAGTTAGCGTAACCTGTTAAGGTTAAATCCTTTGATTTTAAATCCAACTGTTTGAAATGTTTAACATAATCTTTGTCTGTTAAAATCGAGATCGCCGCTCCTGTGTCTAATAACCCGTTTAGTTCCACATTATTCACTAAAACTTTGCACAATATTGGTTCACAATATACTGAGTTTATCCGAAACATTTTTTTATGTTCCTGCGTATTAAAAAACACTGAAGAAATATTATTATTATTTAAGCCGCGACATGTTTTTCCAATATGCCCTTTGCCTCTGCATTTATAACAAAACACGTCTTTCAATTTACAATTTACTGAATCGTGATAACTCCCACAATGTTTACATTTCGTTCGGTCTGCTGATTTTGCTCTGAACGATGTAACATTCTTGTCCGTAGGACTAGAAAAATGTTTACCCGCCGAATTTTGTTTTTGTGACAAATTGTTCATTCTATTTTTAAATTTATTTACTATATCTACACTTTCCGTTTTAATTTGCTTATTAATTACCTCGAACGAATCCATAGCAATAGCACATTCTATAACTTTTTTTAATGAAAAGTTTTCAGCCTCTACATATAATTTCTCCTTAATAAGCCCCACTTGAAGACCGGTGACAAAAACATCTTTTAAATTATATTCAAGTCTGTCCTCGAATTTGCAAAATCTAACGAGATTTCTTAACCGTGCTATAAAATCATTAACCGATTCTGTACTTTTTTGTTTCGTAGCAAAAAAAATTCAACTCAATCTCGGATGTTGCCAAATGTGATTTTGGCTGCTGCGTAAATTAATTCCTTTACCGGCTGCACCAAATGTGATTTTGGCTGCTGCGTAAATCTTCTTCCTTTATAGGCTGCGCCAAATGTGATGACCGTGGCCGGTCTCTTACATTACTTTCTGGACTCCGTTGTGTGGATCCCGATTCCTCTTGATTGTGCTCTCAGTTCAGGGTGGGATTGACAATCATAAGTCGTGGGTAGACTATTGTGGTTTATTGGTTGACGAATGGACAACATTCACAACCTTTTATACGTTACTCATGCTGTCTCACTCATACACGCATGTCTCTTTTATACCGCAAGACATACGTTCACCACATATATTTTTAGTAGAATGGGTGTTATGTCATTGCATGTTTGGTAAATTTTTGAATAAGATATTTCTCGTTTAATACAACCATAAACAAGACGCTTGTTAAGGGCCATTAACCAGCCAGCGGCCGAGAATTCATATTTCGTCGAAAGATGTTCTTACGATCGTACAAGGCGGTTCCGATGAGAAAGTTTAATTATTCTCCTTACCAGCTTTTTTAAATAATAACTCAATATCGATTTTATTTCATTCAAAATTTGTTTTAATTTATACCTACATTAAAAATATATTTTTTTACTTATACTCCTGCAGAGCGCTCGCCCCGTAAACTTAATATTACAAGTCATTTATTTACTTCGAAAATCTCTTCAGGCTTAAACTACTTATAAATAATCCAATAATGGTGTTGGCATTAAATAGCAAAACTTACTTATTTTGCGTACTTAAATTCTTATCTTCAATTAAGTAACATCATAGAGATTAAAATAAGATCATTTTATTTAATATCGAAGATTCAAATCTGCGAGAGAAACAAACAGTGAGGTATATGAAATACAATACGAAGTATACATGAAAATAGAATAAGACACCGAATATAAAAATATAATGATCGCAACTGGGACTTGAACCCAGATGGTCTTGTCTTGCCAAAACCAAAACTCTTCTAATTAGGCTACTGAAGCTTTATTATGAAATTATGTATTTCATAATATTTCATTGTTTAAATTAACGACATTATTCCTAAGAATTATTTTTTCTAATGTGATTTTGAAATTCTTTAGAATGAATGCAACAACTATCAAACTTAGCGACCATGTCTGGTATGGAGTCTCAAAACACTATATAAAATCCCTTATCCAAAAACGGGCGATCTGTTTCATAACTCTCCTATCTTAACAAACGGATTACAATCTTTAGAGGACAGGCATCAAATGGAAATGCGTCATTGTTCTACGGGTATTTCAATGGAAGAGTCTCCGAATAACTAGCGTCATTGATCCCTTCGGCTTCGGTGCACAATCGGGAAACACGAAAAACGAGCGCATAACATTCACACATGGTTGACATTCTTCAAAAGAGTGACGTTTCTAAACCTCGATATTGACTTCATCAGGTCGGCTGTGGAAAGATTTACCGGCATTTGTTTTCTTCTCCCCTGTTTTACTCAAGACCCATGTTCACTCCATCCTCTCCTCAACAAGACCCTCCGATCATCTTTTTAAGGCCTTAATTAAAACATTTCTACTAAACCCGAAAAATGCAGTAAGGCCTCATATTAATACAGATTTTAAAAACATAAGATCACCAATGTAACAAAATACCCAAAACATAAAAAAATACCGGTAACTTTCCTAAATTATTTTTATTTCTCACTGTTTGTCTTACCCAAACTTTTTCATAAATATTAATGAGAATTGTTTATGCACTAAAGAATTTTAAAATATACATATCGTAAATGCGGTTTCTATAGACACCATTAAAATGTGTAGAAGATTTAACGTATTTTTTTTTTATTCTGGTCACCGTACTAAAAATCTGTAATTTTATAATTTTTCCAATAATAATTATCGATTTTAAAAACTGCACATTCCGAAACAGTTCCAACTGGCTTTAACGTCATTATGACATAGAAAACGCCACTGGCTGGTATGACGGCTGTCACCAACGTTGCCCGGCGTGACGTCAACGCCGCTGAATTCGCGAATAAAAACAAACATATCGTTTAGCGGCACATCGAAAAAGGCACATTTAAATCGTTATACAAAATTTAATCAATATTTTTATCGAAGGAAGCACATACTTTGTGGTGTGACATTATAATATATTAAATGAATAAACAAACTTTGTAAAACACCACTTTTTTTTTAATTAATATTTAACAGCCATCCAGGTTTTTGTGTTTTACAAAGTGCGTTTTTCATTTAAAAATAAAATACGTTATTATCGTAATTTTTTCTTAATTTTTTCCGGACTAAAAACACTGATAAAATCCCTAAAAGTTATAAAATATTTAACAAAAGTCGTAATATTTGAAAGTAAAATTATTACCGAATCCTTTTATCAAAGTTAAAATACTATGATATAATATTTATGGCTCTAAACTTTCGCCCTGTCTCTTTACACAGACGATCTCATATTCCAAGATATAATTATTAATAACGTCCTCAAAAATGCTGGGCACTTTGAACCTTGACCACGAATTTTCCCAAATACATATTTAAAGTGGTGCTTTAGAAAATATTTTCATTTACGTCATTTGCCGCCACAGCGTCTCTTGGAATATTTTAATGGGCCCTCTCAACGAGATGTCAACCTTAAAAGATGTTGTTTCCCGTATTTTTAACGTGACCTCAGTCAGAACCACTTGTTTTATAATAATCCAACAAAAGACTACCATTGCAAGGAAGAGTGATTAATTAACGTCATATTTTTTTTCGTGCTTTGTAGTTTTTGTCGTCTTCTCGTTTCATCAGCTTTAATAACAAACCAAACTTTATTTAGACATCTTGAAGTACCAATGTCAAGTACAGTGTGGTGGAAATTGAAAAGTTTCATGAAAAATTAAATTACTATAAAGAAAATTGCTCCTAATTATTTCCTAAATATGAAAACCAAATCTAAACTTTCTGTAAATATTATTTACAAGTATATTATTGAATTATATTTTATTTTTATTTTTACATTAGCTCCACACAGGATTCCCTAAGGAAAAAAAATGCCTCAGGGCCTACGTCATCATCATCAGGAGATTCTGTGTGAAGGATCTTATTAGGAAAATGAATGTGATGAAGTTCTGTGAAGGAAACAGGTAAGAGGGATGAATAGGAATCTTGGGGTTAATAAGCCTACAATTTGGGAGACGGGTATGGGTACCGCCGCCCCGGGAACCATTTATTGGATAACCAACACCTCTTCCGTAGGTCACCCCAAGTGGTGTGCTACGTTTTGTGACTTAGCAGGGGTGACCGGGTTCATGGGGTGAGATTTGACCGGGTCTTAGCGGCGGATGCGTCTGCCCACCAGCTGCATTGCAGGCCAGATCGGGAGAGAGTGATTGAGGGAGTCCCTTTGACTTCTCTAGACGTGCTCTTTCGGAACATTGCTTTACACCACATTGGGAAGGATGGATTCATACGTACGTCACACCTGGATACGCTGACCCCAGATTCCTACCCACCCCTAATATCCTTTTCCTTCCCAGAACTTCCTCTCCTTCCTTAATTAAAAAGACCCTCCATACAGCATCCCCAAAGATGACATGGGGGAATTATTTTCCTCAGGGCCTCCTCTTTGCCTTTACCTTTGCCTTTGCCTTTTCCTTTCCCATCTCCACACACTTACAACGCATTCGTTATTTTTATTTAACAACCAAAATATTCATTAGAAATAATTTATATGGCAAAACAACATTTATCGGGTCAGCTAGTAGTATAAATTATACAAAAATATAACCGAACAATGCCGCCAGCGCTCCCTCACGTAATATTGAACAGCACATATTTTAAACATATTGCTTACAAGGGAATCTAGTCTCCATCAATGAAAGCAATTCTCCAAATATGCCCTCCATTGATATGCTTGGTGTGAATATTGAGTGACCAGCTCAGGCTCCAAGGAGCTGGGCGTTCTGTACCGCACGGGGCCCGCAGATACTTCAATGTACACAACTACTGACCCTGTCCAAATCGCAAAAGAGCCCCACTGGTGAATTTGGCAGCCATCTCTGGTCTGGAGACCCGAAATACTTGGGAAAAAAACTTTGACTCTTTGCAAAAACGAGCGATTAGTTTACCCCCTCCTATTATAAGGATATCAATTTTTAAAGCGCAGGTGCAAGATAGGAATGTTGTCCTTGTTATTATCGGTATTTCAATAGAAGATTTTCAGTGGAATTAGGGTCGTTGATTCGACTCGCTCTTGTAATATTTAATAATAATGACATCTTTTAATATTTAATAATAAATTCTTGTAATATTTAATATTAATATTTTATAGCCGAACGATCTTCAGCATCTGTGTTTCCTTCCTTTCATCAGAAAGATCCTTCGCACAGTGCGCCTCAAGGGTCACATAGGCCCAAAGGTAAATTATTTTCCACATTGCCTCCTGTGTGGAGTTAATGTAAAGAAAAGGAAAATTTATTTTTAAATACGTATGTCTTTTAACCGGTTAAGTGAATTTTTTAACAAAGGGTTTCAAGAAACCCTTGAAAACTCGTTGGATAGCGGCTCTCTATGCAAAGCCTGCTTTTCCGCTGCCTCAAAGAAATCCCAAGTTAACATTCTAAGTCTATTTTTCCTTTTAAAAAATAATCAGTATCTCTGGTAGTTTGCGATTAAATGCGATGTTATCTCAAATGTCCTTATTTACATTTAAAAATTACCAAAGTAAAAATCGCCAAATTCGTGATCAAACTTAAAAGCAGTATTTTTATTTCAAAGGTACGGCACTTTGTACACTCAGACGAAATTAACAAACTCTGCCGCTGGAAAGGTCAGCAGACCTGTATTGTTTAAGGGTAAAAGGCTATATGCAAATAAGGCTGTGCCGTTGGTAAAGGCTCCGGGGGAAGTTCTGTCTGGGAGGCTTTCTTTTTCCTTTATACCTGCGACACATTTCACGTGGGCTTTCAACCGTCCCAAATGCACCCCAGCCGTATTTTAGCCCGGGCGATTAAACAGGAATATCAAATATTTAATTCAGCCCTTATAAATATATAATTCTTTTCCGAATCGCGGAACAATGTAACGTTTTGCCTAAAGGGCAGCCTTGTGAAAATCGAAGGCTAATTTTGTTGATTCTCTTTTCTTTACAGATCTAAGGGGATATTATTTTTTTTTTAAATATTTCTCTCAATAATTATTGCTATACTTATACATATAATTTGGATATATAATTATGGATATACAAAGCATACAAAATATTTTTCCCGAAGTGTTTCCTTTAGCTACTGCCGTGATTTTTTTTACGTATACTCTGACGTGGGGGCCTGGGCGGCCTGTTACTTTAAATGTTTATATATTAGAAGAACCATGAAAATTTTGAGGTCCAAAATATTATTTATTGGAAAATAAATATATTTAATTGAAATAAAATAAAATACTTTTTTATTGTTAAGTAACTTATTTTTGACAATTTGTCTGCATTATCTATTTAAGAAATCAGTCTGTATTATCTATTTAACTAAATAAAAACAAGTATCTCACTTTTATTATAATATTTCAATTGTGTCTTAAAAAATTGTATATAATCAGCTGTAGTAAAGTTGTTTAAATGAATTTATTTTTATATAGTAAAAATCAACTTTAAAAAAGTCACTGACGATGGATCAGATAGGCCCGCCAAAAATTTGAAACGAATTTACTTATAGAAATTTAATTTTAAAAATTTAAAATTTAAACTTACGGCTCTGGCGTCACTAAATTCAAAGCTACTGGAAGTGGAAGGGGAGTATTTCTATTTACGCACCAGATTTAAATGTCCGGGTTAAATTTTCCCCACAGGAAAAACTAAACCCTTTCATACACTTCCCAAATGATCATCTAGTGAATCCACTCTATGCAGATGCACTTTCATACATAAACAAGGCAAAGGAAGAGATAAGTTTATTACACACTAGCATTACTGATCCAGGGCTGAAGCTTACTAAAGATCAGATGACCAAATTACTTAATAAACTTTCCAACCTCTCCGGCACCATGTTGGATGTTGGTGTAAAAGTTGGTATCCTCGAGGGTCAGGTTAAGTCGTACGAACATATGGTCTCCTCAAAACTGATAGAATCAAACTCATCGCAAGAATCTTCAAATTCATCAAATTTATCAATGTGCGAAGCTGCTGATGAGCTCGAGGAGAGGAAAAAACGATCGAAAAATTTAATTATATTCAACTTTCCCGAAAGCTCAGCCTGTTCCCAAATCGACAAAATTACTGATGATACGATGAGAATCTCTACTACACTAACAAATCTAAACTCAACCATCACACAAGCCAACATTACGACCTTTCGTCTGGGGATCAGAAAATCGGACAAACCTAGACCTCTAAAAGTTATGCTTGTCAATCCCGCCCAAACCATTGACATACTGAGAAAAAAAAACAGCATAACCGAGTACCCTGGTATTAAAATTTATTCCGATCAAACTCCAGCCCAAAGAAACTATCTCGCCAATCTACGATTAACCCTAGATCAAAGAACACAAAATGGTGAAACAGGACTCACAATCAAATACAAAAACAATAAACCTACTATTGTAAATACTAATCCAAAAAACTAAAACCTATCATGTGTTACTACCAGAACGTCAGAGGATTAAGGACAAAGCTGAACGAATTTAGGATAAACGCCCCAATTACTTCACACGATGTCATCGCTCTTACGGAAACCTGGCTAGAACCTTCAATTTACTCAACGGAGCTTGGTTTACCCTATCATTAAATCTACCGGCTTGACAGAAATATCAAGACCAGTTCCAGATCCAGAGGTGGAGGAGTCCTTTTAGCAGTCTCCAATAAAATGTCTTCAAAAATGTTAAAAACCAAATATTGTGATGTCGAACAAATTTTCATTATGGTAAACGGTAAAAATCAAAATTACATCATTGGTTGCGTGTACATTCCTCCATCAGCTAATTTATCTATATATAAAAATCATTCCGAAGATGTCGAACTTTTAAAATCAAAATATAAAAAACATAAATTCTTAATTTTTGGAGATTACAACCTTCCAAATTGTAATTTCAACTGTACTAATTACCAATCAGTAACATTATGCGAAAGAGAAATCATTGATATGTCAATATTTCTGAATCTCACCCAATTAAATAATGTACATAATTCAAGTAATCGCATCCTAGATCTTGTTTTTTCAAATGAAGAGGACATAATAGTTAGAAATGCATTAGAGTCTATCCTTCCCATAGATAACCACCATCCTCCACTGTCAGTAATTATTCCAAACAATGCAAAAAAAAGTAATAAACTCACAAGTTCTAGTTTTAATTTCAAAAATGCCAATTATACTGAAATTAATGATCATCTCAGCAAGGTAGATTGGTCGTTTCTCAAGGAAAACAATATGATCCATAATATAGAATCATTTTATCATGAAATAAATGCCATTATCATAGACTGTATACCTTTAATTAAATTCAAAGAATCAAAGCATCCAAAATGGTTTAATAAGGAATTAATCCAATTAATAACTAAAAAAAAAATTTTACACATAAAATATAAAGAAGAGAGATCCCTATCAAATTATATTGAGTTCAGTAAAATAAGAAAAGATTGCAAAAATATGTCAAAAATTTGTTACAACAATTACATAAATAAGGTAGAAATGTCAATTAAAGGAGACACAAAACAATTTTGGAATTACACAAAGTCTTTGAAAAATGACGATATTAGCATACCCTCCAATATGTGCTACGAAAGAAAAATAGCCAACGACTCTCAAAACGTAGCTAACCTATTTGCCGACTTCTTTAAAAGTGTATATGTCCGTGACTCAATAATAGTCAACGATTACTCGCCTAGTTTTTCCCCAGATCATAACTTAAATTTAGCCAATGTAATAATTGAATATAAAGATGTACTGACTCAGCTAAAACAACTGGATCAAAGTAAGAGCGGTGGTCCTGATAATATCCCACCTGTTTTCTTAAAGAATTGCGCTACTACTCTTGCACATCCACTACATTTTCTTTTCAACCAGTCATTACAAACAGGACACTTTCCTGAAAAATGGAAATACAGTTTCCTCACCCCGATATTTAAAAAAGGAGACAAAAATGAGGTGAGCAATTACAGACCGATCTGCCTTTTATCAACTATTCCAAAATTGTTTGAGAAACTTATTTTAAATAAAATCAGTCACTGTATCAAGCCAGTAATTTCACCTAACCAACATGGTTTCACTTCTGGAAAATCTACTTTGTCCAATCTTTTAATTTACCAAAACTTTATATCCGAATCCTTGTCTAAGAAGTTACAAGTTGATTCAGTCTATACTGATTTCAGCAAAGCATTCGACAGAGTTAACCATGACCTGCTGTTAAAAAAGCTACATAAATTAGGAATAACAGGGTATTTATACATGTGGTTTAACAGTTATTTAAGTAACAGGCAATTGGCCGTTAAAATTGATGGGTTTACTTCTTATAAATTTATTGCTACCAGCGGTGTTCCCCAAGGATCACATTTGGGACCAATTTTATTTTTGATATTTGTGAACGATGTTCTTTCTATTTTCAACGATGTCGAAGTTTTAATGTTTGCGGACGATATGAAAATATACAAAGCCATAAGAAATATCAATGACTGCCAAACATTGTCAAATAACTTGTTTAAACTTTTTGTTTGGTGCCAAGAGAACTATCTACAACTAAATATAAGTCGACAAATCGAGGTTTGTGTCACCGCTAACATAAGAAACGCATTGTTGACGTGGTCCGTAAAAAATTACTTTTTGTTAATATAATCTCTTTTATCCAAGTAAGTTTACAGTGTAAAGTGATTAAACAACATTACCCTTCCGCACTATCTAACAAGCTCGGTGAAAATTGCCTTCAATATAAAAATATTGTGAATGTGAAATACGCTTGTCATCGTGATAGTTTAAAAGCAAAAAAACCAATCTTGTGCTGCAAAAGGATTTCATACAACACAATTCCGTGCTACAATTCAACGAATAGTTTATAAATCACAGTGCAAAATATAGTGAACTTAAAAAAAAATATTAATAACAAAATATTAAAAACTTTTCAAAATAAATCCTGTGTCACCAATCTTAAATATATGAGTAATATCCACCGTCGAACATAACGGGTAGATAGCTCTGTGGGTAAACACATCATTCCCAAGGCGGCGCCCTCGGTTCGATTCTCACACCGGCCAAAGTAAAAAATAAAAAAAAACTTTTTGTTTTTATTTTTTGATAGCAATAAGCTATTTTCATAAAGATAAATTTTATTGTTAATAATAATAATTTCAAAATATACACCTATCGACACAAAAATAAATATGGAGAACTTCACCTGCAGCAAGTGTCCAGAACCAATAATCACAAAGGAATCAATGTTTTGGTGCTCCTCCTGTGAAGAGAGTCTTCACTTCGCCTGCGGCGGCATTACTGAGGGTCAATACCGGAAGCTCTCCCAAGAAAAACGCGCTAACATCAAATGCAGTGGATGCAAGACGGAACCTCGTCGAACGGCGCGATCAACTTCCACATCGAGTAAAGAGAACGCACCTCCTCCTGCCAACGTCAGCAAACCAGGCCTAACTCCGGGGGAAACTCTTCTTATGGAGGAACTGCGCCAAATCAAGATGGAACTCCAAGAGTACAAGAGCATCCAATCAAAAGTGACTGTATTATATGAAGAATTCAAAGACTTCAAGAAAACGATGACCTTCTTTAACTCAAAAATGGAGGGATTTGAGGATGAATTGAAAAAGGCGACGCACAAAATGAAAAACATAGATTCCATCCAAAAGAAAAATATGGAACTTGAAGCTAAAGTAACAATGCTCGAGTTCAAACTCGACGATCAAGAACGCCAACAAAAAAATTTCGTGGCCGAAATAAGAGGGATACCAGAGGTTGAAGGAGAAAAGTTACAAAATATTATTTTCAACATTAGTCAAGAAATACGCACAACCACCACTATAAATGATATCGAGTCAACCTTTAGAGCTCCTGGTAGGCCAACCCCAACCAAAACCCGGCCTATAATTGCGCGGTTCAAAGAAATTCACCTAAGGGATGAATTCTTAAGTTGCGTAAAAAGATACAATTTGAACGCTACCACGAAGGAAGATAAACTCAACACGAGCTCCATAGGCCTCTCCGGACCGCGTACACCCGTTTATATATCAGAACACTTAACATCGACAAATAAACGCTTACTTTACCTGGCGAAGAAGACGGCTACGGAAAAAAAGCTAGCTTACGTATGGGTGAAAGCGGGACGTGTCTACGTACGCCAAACAACAGAATCACGAGCTATCCACATTACCTCTGAAAATACCCTTCTCACACTATGACTCACTTATACAAGCATACACATACTATTTTACTCAAACACCACACACACATCTGTATATTCCCAAAGTTTATCATTGTGGATATACTTAATTAACTTAAAAAAAAAGAAACTATAAATGATTCAAGTATCTTTTGACAGACCCGAAGAAACCTTGCTCACATGTACCAAAAATGTGATTGACAATCCTGAAGACATGAATAAATATTGTTGGGAATCGTACGGTCTGAAAATTATTCACCAGAACATAAGAAGTATTACCAACATTGATGACTTTCTCGTATTTCTGGACGAACTTAATTTCACATTTGATGTGCTAGTTTTAACTGAGTGCTGGATTAATAAATACTTCACCTCCAAAGAGATACAAAATTATACTGAGTACCACACAACGAGTATAATAAATAAAGCTGGTGGTATTGTAATTTATGTCAGGGACGGTATTCAGACGCAAGTTGACGAACTCACTTTATCACAAGCTAATTGTCTAAAAATTGTGCTTAACAAAAACCTATGCATTTTTGCAATCTATAGATCACCATCATTTCACAACATCGATTCCTTTCTAAATTCACTCCACTCTATCATTAACAACACAGATAACCCAGAACATCAAATAATCATTGGAGACTTAAATATTAATACAATTCTAGACAATCATCGCCAATCCGATGATTATTTATGTTTTCTCACTGAAAACGCTTTTACTCCGATAATTGATACCCCAACTCGAGTACAAGGTACATGTAAATCCTGCTTGGATCACATCAATGTTAAAAACATTGATTTTACTGACTCGTTTGTTATACACACAACAATTTCAGATCATTACACCACAGCGCTCGGCCTAAGAAATAAGCCTTCCTCTGCTTCTAAAAATAAATATATTTCTAAAATAAATTACAACGCACTGGTTGAGGAGCTGTCTACAGAAAAATGGCAAAACGTAATAGATCAGACTGACACTGACCAAGCAATGCAGCAATTTATCACAAAATTACAATATTACATATCCAATCACACTGTCAACAAAGTTATACCGAACAAACAATTTAAACTCATGCCATGGATCACCCCTGGTCTAGTCAAATCCATCCACAGACGTAATCAACTTCACAAAAATGCTAAAAGACAATCAGATAATATTCTAGTTCAAGAAAAATATAAGAAATATAGAAACTTATGTAAAAAACTAATTAATTCCACTAAAGAAAATTTCTACAAAAAATATATATACGAAAACACCATAACTCCAAAACATTTCTGGGAAATATTTCGTAAAATTACCAAAACAAAAAATAGCAAATCGTCTTTCATACAATCATTGGATATTAAAAATACAAGTACTACTAACCCCAAATTGATGGCTAATTTTGCTAATCACTATTTCACTTCAGTAGGAGCCTCTCTCGCAAATAAAATCCTTAAAAAATGTCAGAAAACTGAGTCTGAACTAGCCAACATACCTACAAATGTTCTTAATCATAAAACAGACGAGATTCAAACAACGACCAATGAAGTCATGAAAATGATAGATGAGCTTAAGTCATCTAATGCCTGTGGGCCAGACAAAATTTCCTCAAATCTGTTGAAAGTATTAAAACCACTCATAGCGAATCCTATTGCATACATTTGTAATCTTAGTTTCAAGACAGGAATATTCCCAAACCACCTTAAGCAATCAGCTGTTATATTGATTCACAAAAATGGAATCAAATCGGATATACATAATTATCGGCCAATATCTCTGCTCAACTCGTTCTCAAAAATTATTGAGAAAATCGTAAAAAATCGTCTCACCCTTTACCTAGAAACTCATAAAATCTTATCTAACAACCAGTTCGGTTTTCGACCAGGTCTAGGAACAGAAGATGCAATTGCTAAACTGGCAGATATTATTTCCAAAAATATTGACAGGGGAAATAAGTCTATTGCTCTCTTCTTAGATCTTGCCAAAGCTTTTGATACCATTTCGCATAAAATACTTCTAAAAAAACTAAAGGCTATAGGTATTCAGGGACAGCTACACAAATGGATGGGTAGTTACTTAGCTAACAGATACCAAAAAGTTAAAATTAACGATTCTATTAGTGATCCGGCCCTTGTAGAATTTGGTGTACCCCAAGGGAGTACCTTAGGACCTATTTTGTTCAGTATTTATATAAATGATTTGTGTAACAGCAATTTTTCCAATCACATTATAACGTTTGCAGATGATACAGTCTTAATATTTGAAGGAAGAACATGGAACGATGTACACTGCAAAGCAGAGGATGGAATAAAACAGCTAAAACTTTGGTTAGACTGTAATCTCTTAACACTCAATTCGGAAAAAACAAAATTTATACGATTTAGTGCGACAGAAGCCGGCCAACCCAAGGAAGCATATAATATTTTCGTACATAAATGCAGTGACTCAACTACCTGTAATTGTTATAAATTAGAATGCGTGGACAGTATAAAATACCTTGGTGTTATATTAGACAAATATCTTAGATGGGACGGTCACGTGGATCTAGTCACCACAAAGGTTAGAAAGCTCACGTACATGTTTATGGCAATCAGAAACATCTTACGTAAAAAAGAATTGAAACTCATTTATGATGCTATGTGTGGGTCACTTTTAGACTATGCATCCTTAGGTTGGGGTGGATGTGCAAAAACTGTTTTGGACAAATTAGCAAAAGCTCAAAAATCACTACTGAGGGTAATCCTCAAAAAACCATTTAGATATCACAGTGATGCACTATTTCAAGACTTACAAGTTCTAGATGTTAGGCAACTGTACATGAGAAAATTAATTTTAAACACCCATAAACAACGCCACCTCTACCCATCTATTAACCACTCTCACGACACCCGACACTCACGGAGAAATCCAATTGTAACTTCCACAACCAAAACATCTCTCGCTCAAAGACACTTCTCTTTCTTAGGTCCAAACCTATACAACTTCATGCCTGATGCTTGGAAAAAAGAAAGCACAGGTGTTCTTCGTAAATTGACCACTACTTGGTTTCAACAATTAGGGAGAAAGGAAAGTGAACTTTTACTACACAAAAAATGAAATCAAATACAAACCAAAAACAACAACAAAAATTCTCAAAAGATACCCTTTTTTTCTAATCTATATTATTATATGTATGTATGTACCTACCTATTACTTTTAAATTAGAAAGCTAACCAAGCAGCTGTTAATCTTATGTTTTAACCCTTCAAAAATTTGGCATTTTTTTCAGATGGTCAAAATATTTTCGCTTTACAATAAAACGCAAATATTTGGAATATTTCTGAGCACATTCAAAAAACAAAAACTGTTTTAGAAAGGTGATGAAATACGCTTTCTAAGTACAGAATTCGAAAAAAAACATTTTTTTATTATAATAATTTGTTTAATTTTTTTTTCATAAAAAAGTTTTCAAAATGGCTCACCTTACGTTTTTTCTAACTAAAGTTACTGATAATAAAAAAATAATAAAAACAGGTGCATATTTTATTAGACAAATGTGCAACAAACACATATTTTAACCTCACTTTTTGTCACTCTATGTAAAAATAATTTATAAAAATTCCCAAAGTCTCAAATTTTTTTTTCAATTTATGATTCAAAACTTTGTGTACATAAAAGTGTACATTTTACTCTTTTGGCGGCTATTTTTTAGATTAGAATATAAAGCGTGGTGTTTTTCCTTTCTAACACCGATTAGAACATATTTCTAACTATGACAGCAAGGGAGTTACAGCGTTTTATATGAGACCTATGTGCGTTGGGACAAATATGGTCTCCTGTGATTAAACGGGTTAATTGAATATTTTATTTTATTCTTTATATCTCCTCTCTTTTATATTAATATTTATACAAAATATGTACATATATATGTGTACATATGTACATATTTTGTATAAGTACATATATATACCTATTATTTTAATAACTGTGCTAAGCAAACAACAGTAATAATTAGGTATTAATTGTTTATTTTATTTTACTATATTTTTCTGTTCTCACTATATAAAATGTGTACGTAGGATTATAATATGAAAGGCAAACACCAGTTACCACCTTATATTTTAATCATTTGCTTTTAAGTACACACATATATAACTTTTATTTATTTTTATTATCTTTTCAACAACCATGCTAAACAACCGACGGCTATTATATGTTTTAATTGGTTGTTTAATTTTAATTTTATTCTTTCTCTTCTCCTTTTCTTTCTTTTTTTTCTACAACACATGTATGTAGGACTATAATATGCAATGCATACAAAAGTTACCTAAATGTTTTAACCCTCTCAATTTCTATTAGTTACATACAAGTACCTATTTACCTTTTCTTTTTTAAATTTATATTATTTTAATAACTATGCTAAACAAATAACAGTTAAGTACCTACTAGGTTTTAAACTTTTTTATTTTATTTTATATTCTTTTTGTTCTTTTAATTTCATCAATTTTCTTTCTTTTTTGTACAAATACAAATCATGTTCCATTTTACCCATAATAATTCGACTGTCCTAAAACGGGAATACTCCTAGTTGGGCAGTCAAAAAAATTAATGAATTATGTATATACATGTATAATCTTGTACTAAATAAACAAACAAATAAAAAAAAAAAAAAAAAAAGTAAATGTCTAATTATGAGATTTCATAGAATAAAAAATCCAATAATTTACGAATACTCCATCAATGATGTAATGCTAACAGCTGTAACCGAGGTGAATGATTTGGGTGTTAACTTTGATCAAAAACTGAATTTTATAAACCATATTGAAATTACATCAAATAAAGCCTTGAAAATGTTGGGATTTGTAATAAGAATTTGCAGTCAATTTAAAAATATTCAAACCTATAAAAATTTGTATATGTCTTTGGTTAGGAGTCAAATTGAGTACAATTCTACAGTATGGGCACCTAGTTACGCTAGCCACTCGCTCACGATAGAAAGAATCCAAAATAAATTCTTAAGATTTATTAATTTTAGAATGGGTATTACAAGGGATTGTGTCAACTATGATTATCTACTATGCCAACTAAATTTATTAAAATTATCTGAACGTAGAATAGTTAATGACCTAACATGTTTATATAAAATCATAAATTCAATAATTGACAGCCATGAACTATTATACTTGATTTCTTTTCATATACCTCGCAAACCAACATCGAGGCAATATCTACCGTTCTATTGTGATAACTCCAACACAGAATCACAGTTGTACACCCCCGCTCGCCGTATACAAAATTTGGGTAATGACTATAAAGATGTTGTTGACATATTCAATACACCATTCACCAAATATAAACAAGTCATTACCCAATTTATATTGAAAAGAAGAACATCAAATTTAATTTAATTAACCGAACAAACTACGTAGCTCAGCATTGACTTATGAGACCTTACCAATGTATTGTAATTTTCCTACTATTACATTTTTCCATCTTGCATGGCGGAGTATTTAGTTTCGATGTTATTTCGTCTTTTACTTTGTTTTTGCTTTAGATGTTGTTTTTGATTTTGTCTTCTATTTTGTTTTCGATTTTGTTTTTGATTTTGCTCTGATTCTGTAATGCTTAACTTAGATGGTCTTTGTAATAAATAAAAAAAAATAATGTGTAAAAGCCCAGCCGGGCGGGAAATTCATAATAAATAAATAAATATTTTACTATAGATTCTCAACTAGGCACTCAAGTACTTCAGATATCTTTACTATCAGACTGAAGAGAGATAGCTTTTAAATGTATTATTTTATTAAAAATTATTTTTTTTTAAACCAAAACTATTATTAAATATTTAACTGACAGCCCTGAAACAGTTAGCTAATTAGCAAAACCTGCTTAATAATTTCAAACAAAGATAAATTTGAAGGTAACAATAAACTCAATGCAAATTTACTCTATTTAGTGCTTATAAATACTATTGACAACTTTTTGACAAGTCCCCTTTGTTTAGGTACATCTTTTTTATTCTAAATAATCCATCTAAATTTTATGTTCTCGGTTATTATAACATTGATATATTTTTTTGGTATAGTAACAGTAGTTTAGTAACACATAATAGTATCCTTTACCTAAATACTTGCTACTTTGTTAAATGTTCATTTCTACTTTGTTATTATCGATAATCTCCTGTGTACCACTGTATACTTATAATACCATGTACTTACTCACTTCAATGTAAAAGCCATGCTATGGCGTTTAAATAAATAAATAAATAAATAAGTATTATAAATACAAAACAATACAAGAACAACATGTCAACCTACCAGAGACCAAATGGGAAAATAATTCACCGACTCCAGATATTTTCATATCAGAGGGTTCGGCTCTGTGGAATTCCTAATTGAACCTATAAACCCTGCTGATCCCTCAATATAAATATTTAAAAAATCTTTTGTAATCCTACACGTATTTAAAATGACTGATTTTTGCATTTTTATATATAAATTCTTTGACAAATCTAATATGCCTAAATTTTGAATAAGAGACCTAGGTATAATGCCAGTAGCTGAAATAACAAATGGTAATATTTTTATAGTCTGAGAAAGCCAAATTCTTTTAATCTCATTTCCTCAATCTGTGTATTTTCTTATTTTTTCAGAAACAGTTTTTTGAATATTACAAGAATTTGGAATAGCTACATCAATGATATAAGTTATTTTTTTAATTAATGAGATTATTATTTAAGACACAAAGGTAAAAAATTATAAATTTTTACTAAATTTAAAGTATAGATTTGCAGGCAGTGATGGAAATCGTGTCAATGAAGCGAGACTCTTTCAAGAATCAACAGAATTTCCTGTCCTTGTTCATAAAATTAAAATCCTTCAATTATTCATCAATTATATATACACATATTAAAAGAGCCTCCTTAAATTCGCTTAATAATATAGTTGGTCCAGTAGATAAAAAAATATATGCTACCTGATCACTAACTCGAATAAATTACATCCAAATCGCATTCATAATTAAATAATTATATTATATGCTTCCAAATGAAACGGGTCAGAGGCTCACGGTATAAATCGAGCTGCCATTCCGAAAAAGCGTACTTATTAGAAATGGAAATTTTAATAACGGCTTTTTAAGGGTTGTTCGAAACGAATTTAAGGTAGGAATTCAAAAGGGTAAACGCGGCCAATTACGACCCAGATGTATCGTGTTATGCCAACATTACATCCGGGATAGCCCGCCTCCCCTCATCGTATTTTAACCAGTTTTAAAGCCAAAGTTTAATCACGTATCAGGTTTTTTTTCAGGTTTAATTTATAATTTTAACTGCCGAGTTTCCGGGAGTTTTCACGTTTAAGAGCGTTTAACCAGCCAGCGGACGAAAATCCACATTTCGTCGAAAGTTGTTCTTCCGATCGTGCAGGGCGGTTACAATGAGAAAGATTGATTATTCTCCGTACCAGCTTTTTTAAATTATAACTCAATATCGAATTTATTTCAATCCAAATTAGCTTTAATTTATACCTTCATCCAAAAATGCTGAAAGGCGTGATGATAAAACTATTAAAATAGTGTACTTTTTGTAGTTATTTTTTGATTATAAGTATTTATCATTTTTCAGTAATGTCTAAATTTAATAAGAATGTTAAAAAAATCTGAAATATATTAGTTTGTAAGTGCGCAAATAAATACACAAATGGACCAATTTTCGTCAAGAAACACATGTACGTACATATTTTTTAATGATTTTATTGACACTAAAATTAAAATTCTAATACATAACTTTGCTAGATAATGTATTGATTTATTTTACTGCATGATTACATTATTTGAAATGGGTGTGGTATAATACAAAAACTTTTTTGAAAATTTAACAAATCTGTCAACGACCTATGGAATGATTTATATAATATAATAATAATATAATATTTATATAATTATTTATTATACTAAAAATTAAAAAAAATCTAAAAATTTATTACATAACTATGCTAGATAAAAGAACAATCTTTCGAAATCCATTTATAATTTTTTGTGGAAAAGAGTCAATACGTCTAAAAACTTTTTTGAAAATGACGTATTTCTGGCTTTCTCTGGTAATGCCCTCTTAAAGAACGATCGGTTTTGTAAGGATTATTATAAATCATTGTGAAACATTCACTTTTCTTCAACAGACTTAAAATTTTATGGAACACTTCGTTCATTTTGGTTATGGGTACCGCCGACCCGGAAACCATTTACAACACCTCTGCCATTGGTCACCCAAAGTGGTTTGATACGTTTAGTGACTTAACAGGGGTGCCCGGATTCACGGAGTAAGGTTTGTTCAGGTCTTGGCGGCCGACAAATCTGTCCACCTGCTGTTTGGCAGGCCGGATCTAGAGAGACTGGTTAAGGAGGTCATATAAACTCTCGAACTCCAGAATCCCTCGACCCGTTTGCCTTGTGCCGCATTTGGAAGGATAGATCCATACGTCCGGTCACAGTGACCCTCAGATTCCTACCCACACCTCATACCTATTTCCTTCCTAGAACTTCCTCTACTTCCTTTCCTTAAAAAACCCTCCACACAGCGTCCCCTAAAATGACATAGGCCGTAGAGGAAATAATTTTCCATAGGGCTTCCTGTGTGGAGCTAATATAAAAAAACACCCCCCACATTTTTTGTGGTAGAATATTGGTTTTTATTTTATATTATTTTGCATTTTAACATGTTGAAGAAAATTTTACCAAGTTCTTAAAATTTATATGAATATTTAAGTTTGATTATTTTTTTACTTTTATTTATTTATTTAAACGCCCATAGGTTTTTTACATAGAATGCAGTACATGTTTTTTTTATTACAGTGAAAGTGATGAGTTTACAAAATACAAGTAACATAATATATTTTAAAAACAAAATACAGGTTACATAAAATATAAGCGTTAACAAAATACAGGTAACACAAAATATAAGAAACAAAATATAGTCCATAAACTATATAATGAAACACGGTAATTAGACTTGAACAGAAGAATTTATTATCACAAAGTAAAACATGTAGGTTCACTGAGCTACACATAACAGATCCTAGATGGCGTTAGGTTTAACATTATTTTGTTATAATCTAACACCCTCTCGTAACAAAATAATCCAAATTTCATATAAACAAAAAACAATAAGATTTAAACTTCCGATATGCCCATTGAACTTAAAAATTTATAATGTTTATTTATACACAGACTTTTCGTCAATAAATCAGCTGGCATATTGGAGGTTGAAACGTAATCAATTTTCACTTTATTATCAAATACACATTCTCTAACAAAATGATGTCGTACATCAATATGTTTAGTACGTTTATGAAACAGTGGATTAACAGCCAATTTAATAGAACTTTGACTATCACTATACAAACATACAGGTGTATTTTTATTGATAGAAATCATATCTGACAATAAACTCTTTAAATAAATAGCCTCTTTGCAGGCCTCGGATAAAGCCATGTACTCCGCTTCTGTACTTGACAAAGCAATTGTTCTTTGTTTTCTGGATTCAAAAGAAATGACACATCCTGACATTATGAAGCAGAAACCAGTATATGACTTTCTATCTAAAGTACATGACGCCCAATCCGCGTCCACGAAACCATGTAAAGGGTAATAATTTTTCTTATAAACTAAACCATAGCTTTTAGTTTTCTGTAGGTATTTTAACAATCTTTTTAAATGTTTCCAATGAGTTTCATTATAACAGTCATTATACTGACTTAAATAACTTACACTATAAGCAATATCTGGTCTTGTCAATACAGATAGGTACATGAGACTTCCTATCAGCTGTTGGTATGGATATTTTAAAATATCATCATTATTATTTAAATCTTTTTCCAACTTTAAATTAACTTCCATAGGGGTTTCTGAAGTATGACAATCTGACATATTGAACTTATTTAAAATATTGTTTACAAAATGTTCTTGGTCAACAGTAATACAATCATTTGAGCATTTACCCTCATTCCTAGACATTGTTTAATTTGACCTAAATCTTTTATCTTGAATTTATTGACAAGTTCAGTCTTTAACTGTTCATAATAATTTTCTGAATTATAAAATACAAAGAAATCATCCACAAATAATGCAACAAATATTTTAACATCATTATTACTTTTTATAAACAGACAAGGTTCATATTTGGATTCTTTGTAACCTAAATTCAATAAACATTCTTCTACTCTAATATACCAAGTTCTAGCAGACTGTTTGAGACCATAAATAGCTCTTTTTAATTTTAATACTTTATTTTTACAATTTACAAAATGAGAGTATTCTGGTAACTCTGTAAAAACATTTTCTTTAAGAAAACCGTTTAAGAATGCTGTTGGTACATCAAGGTGATTCATTTTAAGATTAAGTTGTACACTTAAAGCAAATAATAATCTAAGGGTAGAATATTTTAACACTGGCGAGAACGTTTCGGTAAAGTCTATGCCCTTTTTCTGGGAAAAACCCTTTGCAACAAGTCTCGCTCTGAAACGCACTTCACCGTCACTGTTATATTTCTTTTTAAGCACCCACTTTTTTTTCACCACTGTGCCATGCTGCGGCCTGTCTACTAGCTCCCAAGTGTCATTTTCACTAAAGGATTTTAATTCCTCCTTTATTGCATTTTTCCATTCCACTTCTTCAGGTCCAGTTATAGCCTCGGTGAGAGAAATCTGTTCACTCGACACGTCTTCTATACACATGCTCGTGTAACCGTAATAGTCTGGTTTACGTTTGACTCGTTTTTCCGGAGCAATGTTAGTATTTTCCGGAAAAACATCTGTGTCGGCCGGGGTTAACGTCTCATATAAACTGTCTTCTGACTCACTAGTCGATTCCTCAGGAACATATGTAATATCATTCACATTTTCCTCTTCATATGTGCTGTTCACCTGACTTTCCTCCGTGCAGTCAGGTTGCTGTGTGTCTTCGACGAAAATAGTTGCTGTTGAACTGTCATTTGTATTTTCCATGACAACAACATCTCTAGCAATAATTAATTTTTGTGACTCTGGATCAAACAATCGATAGCCTTTGGTGTTTTCCGAATAGCCAACAAGGAACATTTTAGTTGCCTTTTTATCCCATTTTTTGCGCTTTTCTTTCGGTATATGGACCATCACTCGACTGCCAAAGATTCGTAAATGGGAAACATTTGGCTTTTTTCCTGTCCACATTTCATAGGGTGTAGTACCACGGCTTAGTCCCGCCGTTGGTGACCTATTTATAAGATACACCGCCGTATTTACAGCCTCTGCCCAAAACTTCTTTTCGAACTGTGCATCAAATAAGAGACACCATGCTTTCTCCACAATTGACCTATTGTATCTTTCGGATAGCCCATTTTGTTCTGGAGTATATGCGTTTGTTTTCTGATGCACTATACCACACTGCTTCAAGTAATTTTTCATTTCCGCTGAGCAGAACTCGCCGCCGTTATCAGATCTTAATATTTTTATTTTCTTTGATTGCTGATTCTCAACTAAATTTTTAAATTCCTTGAAGTATTTGAATGTTTGATGTTTTGACTGTAGAAAGTATACAAAACACATTCTGCTATAGTCATCCACAAATATTAAAAAGTATCTGGCCATTCCAAGTGAATTATTCTCCATTGGCCCACACAGATCACTATGAACCAATTCCAGCGTTTCCTGACTCTTGCTAGTACTCAGAGGAAAAGGCAACCTCGCCTGCTTTCCCTCACAGCATATAGTACAGCTGGATTTATCAATTTCACAATTTTTTTGTTGAAATGTCACACCTTCAACTGCTCCGTTCTTCATAGCATTCAGAGTTTTACAATTAATGTGTCCCAACCTTCGGTGCCATATTTCACTTGTAACATTTGTTGCTGTACACGCAAACAAATGTTCTGACTTAATATTTAATCTGTACACACCATTTACTAAATTTGCAACACCTATCAGTACATTTTGTCGATTGCGTATTTTGCAAACTGTTGCTTCAAAGTTAACTTTGTTTCCACTTTGAATCAGCTGACTTACTGATAACAAATTAGTTGATAGATTCGGCACGCATAAAACATTTTTGACAGGGATATCAAACTCCGAATTATTCACTACTGTCGTAATCATCGTATTCCCTGAGCATATAACCGGTATTTTCTCGTGATTTGCAATAACAATGTCTTTCACTTTGTGATTAAACGATACATCCTGTAAACAACGTTTATCAACAATCATATGTGAACTTGCAGCAGAATCCACATACCAATGTGAATTATTGAATGTTCCATTCAAAAATATTGCACTAAATGCATTGGTTTCACTTTTTTTCTGTGTATTATTCGGGCACTTATTCATATAATGACCGAGTTGTTGACACTTGTAACAGCGGATTGTTTTGACAGAATTCGAAGATGGCGGTGGCGTCGACGTTTTCCATTTTGCAGGGCTACCAATGCTGCCATTTCTTTTGCTGTGTCGGTGCTGCCAACTTTTTGACAAAAATGCACTATTTGTTCCAGAGCTGCCAACTTCGGAACTCATGTCCAGCAATTTCGATTTTATGACATCTGTGCTGATAATCATACCACTATGCTCGATCGCCATTACTAAAGGAGCAAATTTATCCGTTAGCCCAGCGAGCAGAAGAGATCCAATCCACTCATCCGTTATCTCGAAACCGGTACTTTTAAGTTTCTGCGCAGTATCAACCATCTGAGTTACATAGGCACCCATTGATTCTGAGTCTTCTAGCCGAATAGATATTAGCTTTTGGAAAAAAAAGGTGCGACTTGTGAAGCCAGAGTCGTCATATAAGGCCTTCAAACGTTTCCATACACCTTGTACTGTTTGCTCGTTTTTGATGTGAACATAAATAGAGGAGTCAATCGTCATAATAAGTTTAGCTTTTGCCTTTTTATCATCCAAACTCGTACAATCAGATGATTCTGGCTTGTGAATATCGACACCATCCTACATCAAAAAGTGTTCAGCAGCATATTGCCATTCATTAAAATTCTCGCGGCCCTTCAATCTTGGTATATTCACTATGTAACTTCCCGCCATATTGAAAAATAACATTCCGGGACCGAGAATGCGGTAACAGATTGTCAATCCCAAAAACAGTTATTATTGCAGCGATTTACTCTGTTTTTCTGGAGTATATGGTACACTGGTCACTGATTGTCCACTTAAAAGTAATTTTACGTGAGAAAACCTTACTTTAACCCGAATTATAGCTACTGGGCCCATAACCTAATGAAACACGGTAATTAGACTTGAACAGAAGAATTTATTATCACACAGTAAAACATGTAGGTACACTGAGCTACACATAACAGATCCTAGATGGCGTTAGGTTTAACATTATTTTGTTATAATCTAACAGTCAACCTACCAGAGACCAAATGGGAAAATAATTCACCGACTCCAGATATTTTCATATCAGAGGGTTCGGCTCTGTGGAATTCCTAATTGAACCTATAAACCCTGCTGATCCCTCAATATAAATATTTAAAAAATCTTTTGTAATCCTACACGTATTTAAAATGACTGATTTTTGCATTTTTATATATAAATTCTTTGACAAATCTAATATGCCTAAATTTTGAATAAGAGACCTAGGTATAATGCCAGTAGCTGAAATAACAAATGGTAATATTTTTATAGTCTGAGAAAGCCAAATTCTTTTAATCTCATTTCCTCAATCTGTGTATTTTCTTATTTTTTCAGAAACAGTTTTTTGAATATTACAAGAATTTGGAATAGCTACATCAATGATATAAGTTATTTTTTTAATTAATGAGATTATTATTTAAGATACAAAGGTAAAAAATTATAAATTTTTACTAAATTTAAAGTATAGATTTGCAGGCAGTGATGGAAATCGTGTCAATGAAGCGAGACTCTTTCAAGAATCAACAGAATTTCCTGTCCTTGTTCATAAAAATAAAATCCTTCAATTATTCATCAATTATATATACACATATTAAAAGAGCCTCCTTAAATTCGCTTAATAATATAGTTGGTCCAGTAGATAAAAAAATATATGCTACCTGATCACTAACCCGAATAAATTACATCCAAATCGCATTCATAATTAAATAATTATATTATATGCTTCCAAATGAAACGGGTCAGAGGCTCACGGTATAAATCGAGCTGCCATTCCGAAAAAGCGTACTTATTAGAAATGGAAATTTTAATAACGGCTTTTTAAGGGTTGTTCGAAACGAATTTAAGGTAGGAATTCAAAAGGGTAAACGCGGCCAATTACTACCCAGATGTATCGTGTTATGCCAACATTACCTCCGGGATAGCCCGCCTCCCCTCATCGTATTTTAACCAGTTTTCCAGCCAAAGTTTAATCACGTATCAGGTTTTTTTTCAGGTTTAATTTATAATTTTAACTGCCGAGTTTCCGGGAGTTTTCACGTTTAAAGAACGATCGGTTTTGTAAGGATTATTATAAATCATTGTGAAACATTCACTTTTCTTCAACAGACTTAAAATTTTATGGAACACTTCGTTCATTTTGGTTATGGGTACCGCCGACCCGGAAACCATTTACAACACCTCTGCCATTGGTCACCCAAAGTGGTTTGATATGTTTAGTGACTTAACAGGGGTGCCCGGATTCACGGAGTAAGGTTTGTTCAGGTCTTGGCGGCTGACAAATCTGTCCACCTGCTGTTTGGCAGGCCGGATCTAGAGAGACTGGTTAAGGAGGTCATATAAACTCTCGAACTCCAGAATCCCTCGACCCGTTTGCCTTGTGCCGCATTTGGAAGGATAGATTCATACGTCCGGTCACAGTGACCCTCAGATTCCTACCCACACCTCATACCTATTTCCTTCCTAGAACTTCCTCTACTTCCTTTCCTTAAAAAACCCTCCACACAGCGTCCCCTAAAATGACATAGGCCGTAGAGGAAATAATTTTCCATAGGGCTTCCTGTGTGGAGCTAATATAAAAAAACACCCCCCACATTTTTTGTGGTAGAATATTGGTTTTTATTTTATATTATTTTGCATTTTAACATGTTGAAGAAAATTTTACCAAGTTCTTAAAATTTATATGAATATTTAAGTTTGATTATTTTTTTACTTTTATTTATTTATTTAAACGCCCATAGGTTTTTTACATAGAATGCAGTACATGTTTTTTTTTATTACAGTGAAAGTGATGAGTTTACAAAATACAAGTAACATAATATATTTTAAAAACAAAATACAGGTTACATAAAATATAAGCGTTAACAAAATACAGGTAACACAAAATATAAGAAACAAAATATAGTCCATAAACTATAGGAGTTGACATAAAGTAGGTAATGTTTAAAATTGTTGTTCTCATTAGTTTATGGGATAGGTAGAAATAAATAGTTGGCACATATGGCGTTTGAAGTTTGCTAAGTTCAAATTATTGTCAAATACATCCATATTGTTTAAGTATTTGAGCCCTTGCCTGGAATAATGTTGTATCCAACATTATTCTAGTTTTGAGAAAAATTGAAAAAAAAAATTGTGTTTCTTGGGCACTGACTATGTAACAATTTCTAGACATTTTTGTTTTGAAGAGTTTTAATTTTAATGTACATTTGTTAATTGTTAATTTGTTTTTAATTTTTTTGTTAATCGAATCGAAATCGAAAATTAATTTAGTTAATAAAATAATAGCACCATGTAAATCACCTCTACTTACGATGTTTCCATGTAATTTTGACTCCTCCCACCATTCTCCCCCTCCACCAAATTTCCCACTCCCACTACCCCCGCCTAATTAATTTTTGTACTTGTATAGAATTTTTAAGTTAGTTTTAAGTTTGCTCGTTAATGATATGGAAATGTCGAAACCGGTCGCAAAAAATTTAAAATGAAAGTAACAAATGTACATTGAAAATTAAAACTCTTCAAAACAAAATGTTGAAAAAACTAAACCAGTTATCTTTCATAACATTTCATATTTAAAATACATAAAACATTCAATTCATAAGAGTTTTAATTGAAAAGTCGTCTAGAAAAGCATATTATATTAGTTTATTACTAGAATTATATACGAACGACTTCACATAAAACGTTATTCCACAATACGTTTTTTTTTAACTCTTCATACCTTACAGAAAGCAACATGCTCTTCTAACATAAATGTTCACATCTCATTGATGTATTTGAGCTTGAAAAGCAAAAAACTGAATAAACGATATAAAAAACTGTATGAATAACCATTTACGTTCTCGATATTGCCTTGAGATCAACATACAACATTATTCCACAAAACTGTTTCAACGGCTAAAAAGCAGGCTTAATAATATTTTTCTGGATAAATTCTACTTTCCTACATTCTTCAGCTTCTTGGCTTTGAAGACTTTCTAGTTACATTTCTAGTTGAAGCCATAAGACGTTCGTTTTCTCCATTTATTCCCATAAATTAAACCATGCGCCATGATTTTAATAAATGGCATTATACCACATTCTTCCATAAACCAAACATTAAAAGGCTGCCGCAGACCAAAAAAAAATTATTACCATAATCCATACCTTAAAAGATGCGTATTAATATACCCAACATTATTCCATCAATAACGCAATATTGATAGTTTTGTTAGATACAACATTATTCCGGGCAAGGGCTCATTTGTTACCAAGACTATGTAAACGTTGTATTGGAGAATGCAAATCATAGTTGGAATGAGATGTACGTATATAAAATGTTAATGTTTGTCTAGTTGTTCGTGTAGGTACATGTAAATTTGATAGTTGATCAGTTGATCTTTTGTCACTGTGGAAGTGTGTGGATGAACGAAATTCCATAAAAGGGTTTAGTGTGAGAAGGAACAAAAATCTAAAAGGAGTAGTAAAAATATTATAAATAAGATTGTAGACATTATTTTTAAATCAGGTTCTTAACAAATATTCACTTTATTCACCAGAAAAGAATAAATCCCTAAAACTTCTGTTAATGTCGATTATTTTCCAGTTCCTTTATTGGCGTTCGCAAAAGTTGCAGAATTTTACATATGAGTCCTATAATTTTAATACCCGCTATATCCGATTTTTTGACAAAATGATCTGAGTATAACATCTTGTTCATATTTTTGCGAGGAATAAGACTAACCTAAAATTGAGTTTCAAAACCTCCCTTATCACGACCAAAAACCATGATACAACTGCGAGTGAGAAACAAAACCCGCCATATCATTCAAGAAGTTACTATCAAAACTCGATATATTGGAATTCAACCAATCACGAGCAGTCATTTTGCCAAGATGGCGGGTCTAGAAACACGCCCCTCAGGTCAGTTGAGTTTCAAAAGCCTCTATATTCCGTATATATCACGAAGTGAGTATCAAAATCCGCTATATCCGTTTTAATTATCCAAATTACTTAAATATTTCTAGACACATACATTGAAAAATGCACACTTTTCGAATGCATAGTAATCCAATTCATCATATAAAAATAAAAAATGCAATTTTTTATTTAATCTAGATATGTGACAGTTTTTTTGCAGTTTTCTCCGAATCAGTGAAAGTTGATATAGCGGATGTAGAAATTGAACGACTAATATAACAGTAGAACATTATTACCCGTAAGAATTTTATTAGAGACCATTAAAATATTAAAGACTTCAAAAGGATGCAAGTCAATTATTTTATTTTAGTCAATTATGGTAACTCATCTCTACAGCAATATCATTTTACAATCCAAATGATTTTTCTGCGAAATCTTGCCTTAGAAAACTTGAAAATCGTGTTCATTGTAATTATTTAAAAGAGGATTTTGCAACAAAAGATCTTTTCAAACGGATTTCGCTGTTGATTAATTTAGTTAACTGAATTGGTCTTCTTTTTATTTCTCTGTGAGTAATTTTGTTAACGAAAATATTTATTATTAATGGTTAGGAATTATCTGTTCTTTGAACCCAGAATAAATTAATAAAGATAATTAACAAAAGTCCGCCGAACGTATCGTTAATTTTGTATAACTTTTTTTTTCTTCCATTATTATGATGATAAAGGCAGAATTAAAAATAAATATAGTAATGAAAGTTTGTTATGTGAATACCGCAAGAGGCCTAACTGCTTCCAATCACCTGGAGCCAGGGAGACCATGGCATCCCCAATTGGGGAAAGTTATGAGCCTAATTAATTACTAACCTTAAAAGAATGAATAAGAATAATGATTAACCCAAAAAAAATAATGAGTAATATAATTATAAGAATAAAGCGAATCCTAATAAGAATATTGCTTAAATTTATACGATGCTTTAACTAATAAGGATAATCCTTAATATTATAAGAATATTGCTTAAGTTTATAAGAATAATACTTGAGGTAATAAGATTAATGCCTTATTACTTTAAGTAAACCTCGTAAAAATAAAGCAAACCTTATAATAGTAAATAATAACGCTTAACCTTGTGAGTAAAAAAGCTTAACCTTATAATAATAATGCTTAACCTTGTAAGAATAATGCTTAACCTTGTAAGAATAATGCTTAAGCTCATAAGAAAAATGCTTAATCTTATAAAAATATAACTTACCTAATAATGCTTAACCTTATGAGGAAAAAAGCTTCACCTTATAAGAATAATCTTACCTTATAAGTATAATGCTTAACCTTATAAGAATAATGTTTAACCTAATAATATAAATAATGCTTAATCTCATAAGAATAATGCTTAACCTTGTAAGAATAATGCTTATCTTTATAAGAATAATGCTTAAGCTTATAAGAAAAATGCTTAATCTTATAAAAATAAAACTTACCTAATAAAAATAAAACTTTCCTAATAAGGAACTCCAACTATTAAAAAGTTATATGAGTAACAGAACACAGCAAGTAAAAATTAACAACCATATTAGCAAGCCACTACCAATTACATATGGAGTTCCACAAGGAAGCATACTAGGGCCCGTTCTTTTCACTATTTACATTAATGAACTTTGCAGCATGAAAATAGACGGTGAAATAGTTAGTTATGCAGACGACACAGTTTTACTCTTTAAATCTAAGGATTGGAAAAATGCATACAACATAGCGAATTTAGGAATCACGCGAGTGAAATCATGGCTAGACTCAAACACGCTTACTTTAAACATATCGAAAACAAAATTCACAACGTACAGTATAAATAGCACAGGACAGCCAAAAAATAACACAAACACCATAAAAATACACGAATGTTTAAACACCAACATCTGCATTTGCCCTCCTCTAGAAAAAAAAAGAACAAATAAAGTATCTAGGAATCATAATTGACCATAACCTTAGATGGACAGATCACATCAAACAAGTCAACAAGTTTTCCTAAACATAAGAAACATATATAAAATACAACAAATGAAAACAATATATTTTGCTCTATGTCAGTCTATAATAGAATATGGAATATGGATTACTTGGGGAGGAGCAACAAACTCAGCTATCGAACACCTGGAAATTGCGCAGAAAACGATCTTAAAGGTAATACTTAAAAAACATAGACTTACTGATACAGACCAAATATTCAACCGTTGTGACGTACTAGACATACGACAATTATACGTTAAATCGCTACTAAATTACATTTTTGACCAAAAAAACAACCTTCAACAAACACAAAATATCACAAACAGACCAGTTAGACAAGCATACAAAGAAAACTTAAGAACTCCGACGGTAAATACAAGCTTTGGACAAAGACACTACCAATATCACGCTATAAAAGCATTCAACAGTCTAACACTTGAAAATAAAATTGAGGAAAACAAAAATAAATTCCGACACAAAATCACAAAATGGATTAAAGACAATACTACCAAAATATCATAGCATAAAATAAAAAAAATTTAAGTAACACACAAAACCAACTTAAAACATAAACACACAATACTTATTAAAAATATCGTTTTTAAACTTATACATATAATATTATTTATTTTCAAATTTACATTAATTTTAAATCTCTACTTTTTAAGTTTAATTTATCTTAATCATATGTTTTTTTATTAACTTTATTCCGTTTTTTCACCAATATTATTTATATGTATTGTATAATTTTGTGTATAATTTTGTATATGAAATGGAGGCCTCAGCACGGGTAAACCACCCAGTGAGGCCAACATCATTGAATTGTTTTTTATAATGTAAATATATTGCATCAAATAAAATAAAATAAATAAATGCTTAACCTTATAAGGAAAAAAGCTTCACCTTATAAGAATAATCTTACCTTTTAAGAATAATGCTTAACCTTATAAGAATAATGTTTAACCTAATAATTTAAAAAAATGCTTAATCTCATAAGAATAATGCTTAACCTTATAAAAAAAAACTTTACCTTAAAAGAATAATGCTAAACCTTAAGAATATTGCTTAACGTAAAAAAAAATTATACTAACATATAATAAATACGAAAGTGCGCGAGTTTGTTCGTTATGCAATCACACCTAAACCACTAAACCGGTTTTAAAAATTTTTTCACCAATAGAAAGCTACATTATATGCAAGTAAAATAAGCTATACATAATGGTGAGCTCTAGCGTTATAAAATTATAAATATGAATATACTATATTTGAAAAGGACACGAAGGTAGAAACAATTTCTTTATTAAATAGCATAGGAACGCGTGCCGGGTTCTAGCTAGTTTTATTATAAAATATAGGGGTGGTCTCTCCATGTAAAAATACTTTCCGAGTGACGTCTACATAATATTTAAAACAATCAATTTCACAGCTAAATTAGAATATTGGGCATAAATTGGATCGTTTGTTTATTTGATTTTACGCCTAGATGGACTTTTACATACATACCTAATGAGCTATGGAAGTTAAAATAAGTGAGGTTACTTAGCACATACTTAATATGGCCGGGAAAGGTTATAAAAGGTAAATAATATAAAATACAATAAAGCTCTTGATGAAATCTGTGACGTCAGCACATTTCGCGAGTACGAATAAAAATCCTGCAGAGAATTTTCCTCATTCATTCTTCATCGCATGAATCGACAAAATACTTGTTCTGTATTCCTCTTTGTCCGTTTGTACCGGAACGGGTATTAGTGTCATTCCAAATATCGAATAACCGGCTCGCTGGGCATTTCACAACTGAATATTCACGACCTTGTGTTTTTTTAAAGCGCTGGAGGCATTTTTGTTCACTTTATGTCGATTGACAAACGGATGTCATATCTGGATAAAAGAGGTGATGCAGGCACTGCGGGCATTTTTTGTTTTATTATTTTACCTAACTCGACGGTAAGCTGTGTCAGGTTAAATAAAAATATAAGTCTACGAGCTTTATAGATTAACATACCTATCTAATTATTTGTTAGGGTGAACGGTGGTTTTATGGGGTGGTTTGTCATCACAAAAGGTGTTAAGCAAGGCTGCGTAATGTCACCATGGTTATTCAATCTATACATGGATAATTGTATATAAGAATTGAAAGAGGTGGGATTGGGCGTGAAATTGAGTAATCTAAAAGTATCTTGCCTGTTGTATGCTGATGATGCGGTGCTGATTTCTAACACTTTGGAAGATCTACAGTCTCTCGTGTCTAGGATGAACGAAGTATGTATGAAGAATGAGTTAATGATGAATGTAAGTAAGTCTAAAGTCATGGAGTTTGAAAGAGATAGTACGAAAACAGTATGCAATATATTTTCGTTATTTGTTTTTGGGGTGTTATGCCGTGTTGCGCTACCTCCTTGAGCCAACGTTTCGGACAGCGTAAACACTGCAACGCTGTCCTAAACGTTGGCTCAAGAAGGAGGTAGCGCAACACGCCATAACACCCCAAAAACAAATAACGAAAATACTTTTGGCCGTAAAAATCTTAAAACGTATCAGTATGCAATATAGTTGTGAATGATGAATACTTGGAGCAGGTGAATGAGTTTGTGTATCTGGCTAGTATGTTTACGAGAGATAGGAAGGCTGATAGAGATATTGAAAGAAGGGTAAATGCAGTTAACTCCATTAACGGAGGGCTGAACGCGGTTGGCGCCAACAAAAAACTGTCCAAAGAAGCGAAGCTAGCCGTCCATAATGGAATACTGTTCCCTACCCTGATGAATGGCAGTGAAGTAAGGAACTGGCAGAGGAAGGATGAAAGTAGACTGAATGCTGTAGAAATGAGTTCCCTGAGGCGACTGTGTGGTAAAACCATGGACGATCGTGTGAGAAACGTGGAGATCCGCAAATAATGCAAGGCTGATGTAAGCGTAATGATTAAAATTAAGAAAGGGACGCTCAGGTGGTTTGGGCATGTAGAACGAATGAACGAGGAAAGGTGTTTTGAAGACGCCGCAAATGTGAATGGTAGAAGAAGTCGAGGACGCCCAAGAAAGACATGGCATGACCAAGTGAATAAGATACTTTAGTTAGGCCATGTCAAGAGTCAGAATTATAGAAGAGCATGTATGAGACGATGTAAGAATGTAAACGAGGCAAGGGGTGTGTGCCAAAACCGAGTTGTTTGGCGGTCCGTCCTCTCTGCCTACCCCTGCAGGGAAACGGGTGATGGTTAGTTAGTTACTTATCTAAATAATTTTTTTCACCATAAATTTTATTACAATTTAATAATATTGATTTACATCATATTAGATATACTCTCTTGATAAGCAGATACTTGTGCTTAGGAGAGGAGAACTTACATACTACAACTACTTTCGAGCGTTATTGTGTGAAAGTTAAAGTGAAATTATAAAGTAAAAAATTATGGTGAAACGTTACAAAGTGAAATAAAGTGAAAAGATTGACATGGAGGTTCATCAAAACAAAATATTTAATATTTAATTAAATGAAGACAACATAAGCGAAACTCAATCGAAAACCTGAAAACAGAAAAATCAGATAAAGATATTGGCACCTCTGGGACTCGAACCCAGGACCTCTCGCTTTCCGGGCAAACGCGCTACCACTGCGCCAAGGTGACGATATCCAATTCGATCATTTTTAACTATATCATACTTCGACTAAGAACCATCCACATTATCTTAATTTTCTTAACGCATATTTTATTGGCTGCTAATTCAAACCCGAACTAAATACTTTCTGGATAGTGTTTGGATAAAACTTTATCCATTTTATTTTATGTGCGACATCTATTGACTTTTCTGCAAGTCTGGGGTGAATATTTTATCATTTTTATTTTAACTTTATGAGTAAAACCCCGAATTGTAATATTTAATTAAATGAAAACAATATGAGCGAAACTTAATCGAAAATCTGAAAACAGAAAAATCAGAACAAGATATTGGGACCTTTGGGACTCGAACCCAGGACTTCTGGCTTTCCGGGCAAACGCTGCGCCAAGGTGTCGATATCCAATTCGGCCATTTTTAACTATATCACACTTTTACTAAGAATCATCAATATTATCTTCATTTTCTTAACGCATTATATGGCTGCTATCTTTATGTATGATTGCAAGATTCAAACCCGAACTATATGCCATCTAGATAGTGTCTGGATAAATCTTTATCCATTTAATTTAATGTGCGACATCTATTGTCTTTTCTGCAAGTCTAGGATGGATATTTCATTTGTTTATTTTAACTTCATGATTAAAACCTTAAATTACAATATTTAATTAAATGAAGACAATATAAGCGAAACTCAATCGAAAATTAATTGATATTAAATAATAATTATTATTGTAGAAAAACAACACTTTCAAAATATTCCCTCAATTAACCCGCTCCACAATAATCTACTGCTTATTTTCAAATCGCTTTCGAATATTCTATCGAACCGATTTTAAAATCTACCCAATATCTTCACAAGCTGAATGACGGACCCGGTAACAGAGTTCCACTTGCAAAGCAAACCCCTCGGGACAGTTCCTGCAGTGGATGGAGTAACTTGTACTCGTGCTGTTCCGCAGAGAAACGCCCAAGTGCGGTAATCTCAATTATTTACAACTTCCTCCTCGGGATGGCCGCATATTTCAGCCCGCCTCGAGTGCATTTTGGCCTTAGCTCATTTTCATTGCGCCCTCCGAATATTAATTCTACATTCTATTTATGGGGGCCCTGACCTTATTTATTGTTGCATCTTCCGCTAAGGAATATTATAGAAGTTTTGTTTTTAATGTTAAGTACAAATTTTGAAAAAATTCGTACACAAACACAAGTTTTTGATGCCTAAACCATTTTGTTAAGGGTCTTCGAGTACAGTGCTGTACGAATTAATGTGAACACGTGATAATTAGAACAATTACACTTGTTCTTGCAGTTGTATGTAGCATATTGTAATAGCGGCCATTTTGTGTTCGTGTTCTATCATTCAGTGAGTTACGAGACACACCAAGCTACAGATGCGTTAAATTTTGTAATTTTTTAGAATTACAGTTTTATTGCAGAGGTAAACTTAACTAAAGCTTTTTGTTTCTTATTTTTAAAGATGGATATTTCTCTTTAAAAACGTACAAAGATTGTTAATATTTAAAAGACAAAAAAATTACATTGAAAAGCCTGGTAACTTTCCGGATCCTAATCTAATTGAAAATCGGTGGGCTATAGTTAAAGCAAGACAAGCACAACAAAAACAAAGCTGATTGAGGCAGTAATTTAGAGACACGCAAATATCATAAAATCGTAAAAAAATTGTTGATACTATGCCAAACCATGTACAAGAAGTTATAAAAGTTAATGCAGGACACACTACGTATTAAAAAAAAATTGTAATTGTTTCTCTATTTTTTTCTTCAATAAAGAATATATATTATTTTTTCTATTTCTACATTTGTGTTCACATTAATTCTCACAGTACTGAATATATCCCTGTTTCAATCTGGTTTATTATTGAATTCACGTGTTTACAATATTTATTTATTTATTAACGCCCTTTTTCGGGGCTTTTACATATGAATAGTAAGAAATATACACTATTTATTGTACATAACCGATCTAACTCAGTAACAATATTTAATATTTTTTTAAAGGTAAATTGGAGATGTCCACTGACTTGGTATAATTGTTTCCCTCCATAGTGAAATTGGGCAAAGAGGAATTCATATGTATAGTATTAGGTCCGGAAGCTTATCAATTCAAGCGATATGAGATATGGAGCTGTTAAATAACACTACCAAAACCGTTGACATCTTTAACAGTAGCCTTGAAGATTTTCAAGAGGCATTTAAGTGCCACTCATTACCCGCTATAATATGTATGTATCTTATGTTACTATTTAACATTTCTTTTATTTACCCATGAATGTGTAGTCACATATGTATTGTAAATGGACACACATTCTGTTATACACAAAAAAAATTCCGGACAATCAATTAAATCATTTAGAATTTTATAAAGAAATACCAAGTTAGTGAAAATTCTTCTGTCTGACAATTTGAATATTTAAATCATTTAAAATAGTGTTGTAGTTCAACATAATTGCTGGAATGTCTATTTTTAAATTTATAAAACGTAAAAATTTGTTTTGTATTCTTTCAACAGCTTGTACGTGTATATTATATGTAATATCGGTTCCATACAGGAGAATTGTACTCAAGTTGACTCCTCACATACGCAAAATATAACAGTTTAATACCCTTTATACATATTGTTCAAATTTCTAGTTAGCCTTTTCGTAAATCCCAACATTTTTAAGCACTTATTAGAGATTCTTTTGTTATGTGGTTAACAAACAAAAGATTTGATTGAAAAGTGATGCATAAGTCTTTAATTTGTGTTAATGTCTCGAGAGTACAATGTTGTAATAATAAATCAAGAGGTTTTTTTTTTCCTTATTTGTTTTTGGGGTGTTATGCCGTGTTGCGCTACCTCCTTCTTTAGCCAACGTTCTGCCGGATCTGCCCTGATGATGGACACTGCAACGATGTCCGAAACGTTGGCTAAAGAAGGAAGTAGCGCAACACGGCATAACACCCCAAAAACAAATAACGAAAATGCTTTTGGCCGTGAAAATCTTAAAACTTATCCGACTGGATTTTTATTCGAGACAATCTAACTATTTGACATTTTGAGATATTTAAGTAAAGTCTATTTTCATTACACCAAATTATTTGTTGATATTATCTTGGAGAATGTTGCAATGTAAAATATTTTGAAAAATTCTAAAAATGCTGAGGTCATCAGTAAAAAGTAAGATAAATATATTATGAAATATTTTTGAAAGATGATTTATAAACAAGGTAAATAAGATTGGGTTAAGATGTGAACCCTGTGGAACTTCATTTGTTGCATAAATTTTTTCCGACAGGAAATATTATTTTTTCTCACAATTTGTTTTACTGTGGGTCAATTTTAATTTTAATGAGCTTCACACGATTAACCTTGACTTTTGAATTGTATCTGAACTGGCTGATGAGCGATGACCTTCCCCAGAGGCAGCGGCCGTTCGGGCAACCTTGGTAGCATTTGTGTCTTTGGCAATTCGGAATTTGATAGAAGCTCTTAGCCTAACTGCGTCTATTGATATCAACAAAAATCATGTGTCGTTTCATAATACTACAATAATGCACTAAAGTACCTACCTGACTGGAACTATCCCTTTAGGAAACTTCACGCAAAAGGGAATGAAATAAGATGGGGAAGAGGAAGGTTGGAAATTATAATTTATTTTGAATTGTTTACAAATCATTTTTAAATCATTTTGAGAAAACCATCCACTATTTATCAGCGTATTATAAAAGCTGGTATTATTATGCTTATGTCTGCATAATTTCAGATTATTGTAAACGGAAGTGGCGCCCTATGTTATTTTCAAAACAAACCGTTAAAGTTTTCAAACAGCATCCGGATGAGAAAATGTCGAAAAGAAAATTTACAAAACGAAGAATTTTTCAGTTTTTCAAAATTTTATTCAATTTCCCGATCCATTTACCAAAAAAACTAAATCTTAATTAAAAACATTCCGAGATCAAAAATTATTCAATATGAAATATTTTCTAACTTTACAGACAGAAATATTGATGACACGTTTTCCAAGTAAATTTTTCCGTGCAAAAATTTAACGATTTTCCAATTCTCCCGGAAGATTTCTTTTAAGAAAAATCAAAATTTCCGAACTTCACGTAATACCTAAAAGATATAGATAAAGATGTAATTCTAAAATTTAAGCTGTTCCAATGAACAACAAAAAACTAAAATGGTGTAGGTATTATCAATTCTAAACTAAATGGTATTCTTGAAATTTTAGAACTTTTAAATCGAGGTGGATAAAGGCGATTAGTGGTGAGATTATCTAGAATTTTATTTCAAAATACACAATTTCGCCAGATATCTTTAATTTCTTATCGTTAGTCTTACCGCCGCCCGGAAACCATTTATTGGATAACCAACAACTCTGCTATAGGTCACCCCAATTGGTTCGCTACGTTTGGTGACTTAGCAGGGGTACCCGGATTCAAGGGGTGAGGTGTTGTGGTTGAGGGAGTCCATTTGACTTATTCAGCCGTACTTTCTCGGAACATCGCCTTACACCGTACTTGGAGCGATGGATTCACACGTCCGTCATTCCTGGACACACTGACCCTATATTCCTACCCATCCCTAATATCTTTTTCCTTCCCAGAATTTCCTTTCCTTCCTTTTTTAAAAAGATCCTCCACACAGCATTCCCAAAGATGACATAGGTCCTAAGGGGAATTATTTTCCCCAGGGTCTCCTTTTACACTTTAGAACTAAGAAATTCAATCTGTCACATGCACAGATCATCTCATTCCTTAATTTGGTCTTTCAATCTTAAAATAATAAAATTGATCGTAATATAACCTCAGTCAAAACCAGAGCTTTTTGAACTCCAACATGTGTTTTAGCTACTCAACAAAAAACAAATTTAACTTAAGACAAACATCCATATACACATATCTTTGTTATATTTTTATAATGATATCGTATGCCAAAAAATCTTATTACCTAAATTCGAAAAAAATTCCAAAATAGCTCAAAATTAGAAAATAAAATTACGTTTGTTCCTTAATCTACAAAGAAAATCCTCACGAATGCTTTTATAGACAATGCATTTCTGTACTATTTTCCCCCTTTAAGTGAATAAACAACAACGCAGACTTATTTGCACACGGCAGACAAACTGCAGACAGACAACACACAACAGATATACAACAGAAACACAACAAGTACACAATAGATATACAACAGATATACAGCAAACATGTTAAGTCTTACCTTTAAGAGCGGTTCACTGAATATTGCATGTGAGCAAACACAAATACACGGATTACGTACAACATGGAATAAGGGATTTCCATTCCTGCTTCTTGGCGATATATTAAACATTTTACACTGGCTTTGTTTTTAATAGCATGTTGTTTTCCTTTGCCTTAACACCTGTGTTGTAAGTTCGCTCTAATTGAATACCTGCAAACTGTGCTTCGCTTCGCTTATGCTTTGTTTATTTATAATGAAAATCAAATCACTTTGTTTAAACCACTGTTTACCGAATTATCTATGCAAACATGTTTCAATAACAACGTTATCTTCATCAAGACGAGATGTTAATTTAAAAAATAAATTAAAAACAAGTATAGACAAATTAGAACAAATTATAACAAAGACAAAAAATTAAAAAGTAGAAGTGATTTTTTGGTTAAAAAATCTCATAAAAATTGTTATATAAAATAAAATATAAAAATTATTTAAGAATATATGAAATTGCATTTAGGTAATAAAATACTAAAATACAATTAGATAATTTAGAAATTTTAGAAATTAAAAAAAAAACGTTAATAGTAAATTAAATATTATAAATAACCAATTTTTTTTTTAAAAATAGCAATCTTATAAATTTATTTTCTTATTATTACTTAATATAATTATATATTTTTTATTTTGTTATTTAAACTACCTGTTTTTAAAAGTATTTTATTACCTATATGCAATTTTATATATCCTTAAATAATTTTCATATTTAATTTTATATAACAATTTTTATGAGATTTTTTAAGCAAATAATCACGTGTACTTTTTAATTTTTTGTCTTTGTTATAATTTGTTCTAATTTTGTCTATACTTGTTTTTCTTTTTTTTTAATAATATCTCGTCCTGATGAAAATAACGTTGTTATTGAAACATGTTAATATTTATAATTATATAGTGGTTTAAACAAAATGATTTGATTTTCATTATATTATAATGATGCCACAAAATATGTTAATTTTGAAGAAACTTTGTTTATTTATTTATCTTTCATTATGTAATCAATATTTATTTATTTATTTATAAACAGAAACAAACAGTGCATTAGTTACATTGGTGAAAACAATTCACAATTATTAAGTATGTTTCATGGTGGGTATATATAATATGTTTCTTTGTAGTGTATTTTATTTAGTGTACATTAAGTAATTACCAGGTGATGTGCGTAGTGGGAAGGTGTGTGTATGTGTGTGTGTGAGTATGTATGTATGTGCATTGAACAAATTATATGATTGACATGATGCTCTTTTTAAATTTAGGCAGTGAATCGGAGAAAATTTCGATGTTATAATTTAGACCAATATTATTAAACATGTGAAGAACCCTCGATTGGCGAATTACTTGCTGCATTTGTCTCGTAATTAAACGTATGGAATAATTTAATTTAATAATATATTTCTTAAATGAAGCTTGTTTTTAAGAGTACATGTTTTTTATTTGTTTTACATTAGTTTCGATATTATATTATATTTCTTATCTTATTATCTCGAAAAAAGGTTTAATAGAATTTTTAAAACATTAGCTCTTAAAAAATTTCCCTATGGCTTATGCCATCTTTGGAGATGACGCGTGGAAGATTTTTTTTTATGGAAAGGGAGGAGAAGAAGTTCTGAGACGGCAAAAGGTATGAAGGGTGGCTAGGAATCTGGGTGTACAAACCTCACCTCATGAACTGGGGCACCACTGCCAAGTCACCAAACGTACCACTTGGGGCCACCTGTCGCAAATTTTTGATATTATCTTTCACGTGCTGTGAATGTTCTATTGAAGTTCTGTGATTATTTCAGTTTTATGAAGCAACTGGCCTAAAATGATATAATAACAGAACGTGAAAATTGTGAACGTGAATTGTTAAAATTTTTTGAAACAACCCATCTTAAATCTGGTTTAACGAACTCATATTTGTTTTGAAAGTGTCATTTTCAAAATTGGAACTGATAGTGTGAAAAATTCAGACAAGTAATAAAGTACCTACCTTAAATTATACCTAAAAGAAAATTATTTTTGTCGTTTTTAAATTTGGAAATGATTTGTAAAGATTTCAGATTATTCCGTGATTTTTGACGAGTCCGCGCTATTATCAATAATATTAAAAATGATTGCAAATAATGCAAATGATAATAAAGATTCTGCGTGTACTCGTTATTGTTTTTTTTAGTACAATATACCAACTAAAAAAAATGCAATACAAGCACTTCGAATCTCCCCCAGACATAAATTCATGAAAAGCTCAGACATAAAAAGCTTCCTTTCATGTCCTACACTTCCTAAATCATACTTCTTGCGCCTCCTGCCTCCTTTCAGCGTGTTTCTTCTAACGTGTGACTCCTTGTACCTAACTGGATTTACCATGTAACCCTTAGCAGAGCCGGCACCATGAATTTTTTCGTATTTCGTTAATGTGCGTTTTTTAACATTAACTCCACTTTCAAGTTGGGATGCGGGTTTTTTTACATTACTCCATCAATTTGGGAAGCTGGTATGGGTACCGCCGCCACGGATACCATTTAATGGAAAAACCAGTATTCCTGCCGTAGATGGTTCGCTACGTTTGGTGACTAAGCATGAGTGCCCGGATTCATGGGGTGAGATTTGACTAGGTCTTGGCGGCGAATGCTTTTTCCCACTTTCTGTGTGGCGGGCCGGATCGGGAGAGACTGAGGGAGACCTAAATTAGACCTCTCCAGCCAGACTCTCTCGATCCATCACCTTGCACCGCAGTAGGAGGAATGGATTCATAGGTCCATCACTCCTGGACCCATTGACCCCCAAATTCCTACCCCTTACACCTTTTTTCTTCTCAGAACTTCCTCTCCTTCCTTTCCCTTAAACGACCCTAAAAAGACCCTCCACACAGCTTTTCCAAAGATGACATAGGCCTTGAGTTGATATTTTGCCTTAGGACCTCATGTGTGGAGCTAATTTAAAAAAAAACACAGGAGGCCGGAGTAAAATAATTTTCTTATTTTTAGGGATACTGTGTTGAGGGTCTTTTTATGAAAAGGAAGAAGTTTTTTGTTATTAAAGGGAGGAAATACAGGCGTCGGTAAATCGTTTCGTATCCGAGCTTTTGAATTCAAGAACAAGTCGTAGGAAGGACCCGTTCTAATTTGACTAAAGTCAACTGTGGACAAAAGTTTGGTGCGCGTTTGGCGTGTTGTGCGCGGGTGCCTAAGGCATCAATCAATAATGCTAGTTCCTCGAAGAATATTCCGTGGAAATACCGGTATAACAAGGACAGTATTCCCATCGGACGCATAAAGATTATCCGTTTGTTAAGACAGGCGAATCTATCAAATATACCGCCCGTTTCTGCACAAGTCGAGGATTTTTTCAAGTATTTTGGAGTTCCAACCTGTGATTGCCAAATTCATTGCCAATGATAGCAGTTGTGTTCTATCTGCAGTATCTGCGGGCCTTATACAGTAGACCTCTGAGAGGCTAATTATCTCTGGCTTCAATAGAGCCTCCGTACAGTCCCGTTGTTCTGGAAGACAATAACCACCACTTCAGGATGGTGTACAAGCCAGTAGCTTATAGCCAGTACAATGCCCCGTCAAATAGAAGTATGCTTCATTAATTTATTAACGCTGTGCCCTTGCATTACGTTTTACTTTCATGTTGGACTTCCATGAGTAGATTATTGTATTTTATTTCAACAGATTGTTTGAGAAGTTTTCAAAGCTGTTCCAACTTCTAAATAAATAATAAACAGATATGCGGTCTATCCCTTCGAATATTTTCTTATCTAACACAACATAACATGAGACACGCTCTAAATGGAATATGGAAATATTATTAATTGAATTTATGTCATTATAATTATGGTTTTATAATACAATAAATAAATAAGGCACATCAACTATAAAAAATAAAAACAAACAAATCCTTTGGACAAAACCACTACAGATACGAGACCATTAACTTTGCACATATGTTTTTTATTTTTTATTTATTTAATAAATTGTACCAAAATTAAATGTTTTTATGTATTCTATAAAGTTTTTTCTTTAAAAAATATATTATTTAATATTTATACATATCCACTTCTAACAAAATTTAAAACCTCTACACTTTCACGATACAAAATACATAATCTATATCGAAATTATGTTTTTTGTTTCCCATCATAAAATTATTTTGGTTTTGGAACTTGTTTAAATTGCCATAATGTTATTAATTTAGATTTATCATAGATATATGAATATATATATATACCTGCCCTGAGTGATAAAAGCGTATTATTTCCCCCTCCCCATACCGGTTCCATGGAGCCGGCTGTGCTTACGAGAACCTCGCTTGAATTTAAAAAATGTGACGTCATCATTCTTGTCCTGACCAGCGTCGAGCTCACATCGTACATTTTACAAAATAACACGGCAAAAATGATAGCTTGTGCTATACATTATACCCTAGAATATGTCGATCATAACGAATGTGGGCGGTTCTCCAGTGAGCTCGTCGCTGGTTACAAGGGGTAAGTAAATTATGAAACATTTGTAAAAGTGTCTTAACTATGTAAATACGGCAACAAAATATTCGTCTGTGAAAAGCGGCGAACTTTACTTTGCCGCATTTGGACTTCGCAAATATGTTAATAACGTGGCGAGCAATTCGCGCTTCCATGTAAAAAGGTCTATTCATTCAAAGGCTGATTTTGCATTTTAAGAACTAAATGGTGATATCACAATGCGAAATGCCTATATACTGTATGATTGATTTTTTAACGAATCAGAGTCATCTTTCCCCTCTTCGTCCCCCCATAGTTTGGTTTTACTCCTCATCTGTATCTTCTCGTCTATTAAATTTGGATGTCTATGACATTTATAATACATATAATACGAATAACTTCAGTCTTTCTACAAATCAACTTACACTTGTAAAATGTCCTCCACAACACAGGTGAACTCCTACCCCAGAGGTTGAAAATAACTCTATGCACCAATTTTTTTTGTGAATACTGTAAAGATTCCCAACTGCTTCCAACCGCCTGAAGGCGGTGAAACTATGGCATCCCCTATTGGGGTGTATTGAGAGGCGAAAGGTAGTGTGGAGGGGACGGATATGAGGAAGAAAAACGTGGAGAAGTACCTGGCTATTCAGATCTAGTCACCAAACACGGCTAAAGCCATTGTTCTAATTCTGAATGGTGGTCTTAGACCAGGGCGATACTGATAGTATCTTCCACTCTGTAACGTGCTATATTATTTTTTAATGATAAAATGTGATATAATAAAAATCAATCAATACAAGTACGCCCGGATTTGGACCCGCGACCTCCGGATCGTTGGCAAGAGCCTAACCCCTCGACTAGCGTATCACTCGACAACCGTACATTTCGACACCTCGACAACCGTATCATTCACGAGCAGAATTAAAACTAGTTTTAATTCTGCTCGTGAATGATACGGTTGTATCGAAACAGGTCGCGGAAAAATTAAATTTAAGTAACAAATGTACATTTAATAAAACTCTTCAAAAAACAAAATGTCTAGAAATTGTTACATAGTTAATGCCCAAGAAATACATAAAATCTTTTATCGGTATTCAATTCTTATAAACATACAAAATATTAAAAATATACGAAGTCCTACGTGCGCCGAAGCGTTTTATTCTTAATTTGAAAAAAATTTCCTTATTTTCAGTGATTCGCCTAAAGCATAGGTTCTCAACGTGGGCGATAACGCCCCCATATGGACGTTTAAGACTTTTAGGGGGGCAGTAGAAGACGTAAAGAAATTTAGGGGGCGTTGAGATAGCACAGGGGAGCGTGGGCAGGTAAAAAATAAGGTCTAAAAAATACGCTAATCACATACTTATAATCTTACGTTTATTATTATTATTATTAAGAATTGACACTATTTCATAAATAGAAGAGTTTGCAACCCTATGCTTAAAATAATAAAAAAAAGCTTTATTAACTCACTAAACACCCTTCCCCCCCTCCCCAAAAAAACGAGTTGTTGTTCGCGACAATAGCTATTTCAGATTCGCGACAGATGGTAAGTAAAAAATTTGGCAGGCACTAGAAAAAAATATTCTTAAATGGTGGGCAAAATAAGGTTAAGAACCTATGGGCTAAAGGATATGATAGAATTTTTTTTTAACATTTGCTCTCAATCCATTATTTGTTTATTTCATTCTTCTTTTTAGCGCCCTGATGCGAATGTCCCAGCCACCCTCACCCTAGTTTCGACCCTGCCCTACGCCTTGTAGAAGTAAAGCAAGCAAAGTGCCGCCCCAGCCATAAACCCCGAGGTCAATGAGCCGCCCGAAATCGCAGTGCGGATTGACGATGTCACAACTCACGCTTTCGCACTCGGGCGGACGTAATGACCTAACTCCGCTGAATTTAAATTGATACATCTTGTTAGGAACTGGGGAAGATCCGTAGCCGAGTTTCTGGGGAACTGAAAACTGCGCTAAACTTGTCCCCGGCTAAATGGACGTAGTTAGATGACGCCGATAAGTAATTTCTTACTTTATGGGCGGTACGAGGGATATCTGCGAGAATTTATCCGAAAGATTATGAGGCGTTTAATGATACTGGTTCCAAATGAGATAAGCAACAAAACCTAGAAGACATTTATTTATTATTTATTTATTTATACATTTTCAACGCCCTGATAGACTTCTGCATAATTATGAAACACGTGATTATGCTTCTGAGACACAATGTTTAAATAAATTAAAAACTAAAACTGAAAGAAAAGAACATCAAACATCAAGAAGAGAGAAAGAAAATAAAACAGGAACCAGTTTTTAAATCATGGATGGCATGAAAATAGTAACTTGGTGTAGGTTAATAAAACAAAATTTACAGGTGAAAGTGCGTGATACTTAGCAAAGTGCGTGGTACATTGATTACATGACAAAGTGTGTGATACATGGCAAAGTGCGTGGTACATGATAAAGTGCTTCATACATTTATGTACATGACAAAGTGCGTAAATCATGGCAAAGTGCGTGATACTTGATTGACATGACAAAGTGCGTGATTCATGGCAAAGTGCGTGATACATTGATTTACTTGACGTAGTGCGTGGTACATTGATTTTCGTGACAAAGTGCGTGATACATTGATTTACATGACAAAGTGCGTGATATATTGATTTACTTGACAAAGTGCGTGGTACATTGATTTACATTGACTTGCACGACAAAGTGCGTGACACATTGATAAAAGGAAAGTGCGTGATACCTTTTTTTATTTTTTATAAATAATACATTAACAGTATAAAGAAGCTTTAACTGTCCAACTAGGAAGGTCTCCCGTTCTAGGACAGTCAAATTGACAGGTTTCATTTATATTGGATATGTAGGTACATGATTATTCATATTGTAGTATTTAGTAAAGTTAATATTCACAGATTCCACTAACATAATTATAATATACGATACAGTAGGATAGTAGTAGTAGACTAGATTCTAGAAACAATTTATAATCGAATATGTAAGAAACAGTGTTTAAGCAGTGAGTATAGAAGAAAAAACAATAAAGGAAAAAAATAAAAATTTGGGAAACAAAGAAATATACAGGGCTTTCGTAATTCATAATTATCACATGGCAAATTTTTATAATATTTCTGACTCTGTCCTGCCTAAATTTAGTGACCGTTTGGTTATTTTTAGATACCAGAAAAATAATATACACGAAAGGCAGTAAAGATTTTTCTGGTCGATTCAGACGGTAGCCGATGGTTTCACCTCTTCCTCACACCCCATAACTGCTGGCGTCCCGCAGGGATCGGTTCTGTCTTCGACTTTCTAAAAACTGGGCGAACTGTACAGGGCCCGCAGATACTTCAATAGTACACAACTGCTAACCCTGTACAAATCACAAGTTGAATTTAGCAGTCATCTAGGTCTGGAGCTCCAAAATACCTAATAAAAACCCTCGACTCTGTGCAGAAACGGGCGAACCTACATTGATTTACTTGACAAAGTGCGTGATACATTGATTTACATGACAAAGTGCGTGATATATGGCGAAGTGCGTGATACATGGCAAAGTGCGTGATACATTGATTTACATAACAAAGTGCGTGGTACATAAAAAGAAAAGAGAGGAACGAGTTTTCTCATTCGTACATAAATAGAAATAATTTACAAAATATATACCACAGTTCCAATGCCATGCTTCTTAATTATGAAAATACAAATTTCATCAAAAATATCATTCAGGTTATCATCTCTTAAAAACTGTCAAACTTATATTAAGTGCATATTTGTGGTCGTTGGTCCCTGAATTATTGTTGCAGAGTAATATATTTTGTCTAGTTGCTCGATTTGGTATTTTGAAGTCGATGAGATGCAGGAATTCGTCATAATATTTAACAAAAAAGTTAAGTCATTTATTTTTCTTCTGTTTTCTAGGAAATGTAACCAATTATTTAAGTAAATAAATTGGTTACAAATAGTCCCATTTAAAAGAGTTCCCCTTCCCTACACCCAGATTTATCCTCTCTCTCTTACATATCTCATCAAGTGACGTTCTCTCTTCCTCTACTATGTTTACTGCACACTGTAGCTGTGTAATTGATCTAGTCTGTTTTTTTTTATATAGATCAAGGATGTAATGGGCATATAAAGGCATCTGTGAAATAGAAAAGAATTGTGTTTTCTTTTATTATACAAAAAACTCCAATCCGACCAATACATATGTTGCGCAATATTCAAAAATGGTATTTAAGCTTTTATAAATAACATTACTTGATCAATTTTATTGATTACACCTATTTTCAAAAAATAAGACCAAAAATAGACTAAATGGAAATTAAAAATATATTTATGTGACATAACCTTAGCAAAAGACCAGATGGCTGACAATAATGCTCCAAAATAATATTACAGGCACAAGATGTCGCTCAAAGCAATTGATGCCTGTGCGCAACGTACGGAGGTCAGTTGTGACTGATGATCGTATACGCATTTGGTTAACTTACATTAACTCCAGACCAGATGCTGTGTAGTGGGTCTTTTTGAGGGAAGTAAGGAGTAAACATGGGCCATGTTGTACGAGGGAAGTTCCTCAGTAGTCGGCGAAGGGTCGTATAAACGACCTGCTCTCATGTGACACGCGTCAATCATGTAAAAAATTAAGGCTTGTTATTTGAACGTCCGTTTCGGTTCCAAGATGGTAAACGTTTTGATTTTTCAGAAAAGATTATTAAGTATCAAATCATTGTGTTTATTTAGGTGACCGGACAACTCGGAATGAAATCAACTCAGAACCATCTCAGAAAAGTAATAGAGTGTTATCAAAAATCTATAAAAAAAATAGTTGAATAGGTTACGTTGGGTTCGGTTATGGGCTATTTTAAAATTATTTTTTAATGGCTTTTAATGACTTTTCAAAAAAGGTGTTGAGTTAACTATATTCTCAGTCGGCATGGAACCGTTCGTTTGTACTTTCGTATTCGCATTTTTACAATATTAAGGTACCTACCTGCCTGAATTATCATTACGAGAGTAACATTTCTTTGAAAAAATTGTATAATTCCTTTTATTATTTTTTTTTATTTTTTTATTTCACAGTTTGATAATTACTTCAGAGGGTGAAACATCTGTAATGCGTAACAATAATTACAAAGAAGAACTTGTTTATAATAAACTGTTTTTATACATTAAATAATAATATTATTGAATATATAAAAAATTTAAATGCAGTTCTACAAAATAAACTTAAAAACGATAAATATATAGTGTAATTCCTTATTTAAAATATTAAAAAAATATTTAAAATACATGGTTTGTGATTTAGTAGGTGGATATTTAAGTACCTACTTATAAATCTTAAGATTTCAGAGGATTTATGATTTTGATTTTTTAAATAAGAGAACTAGAAACATACTTTCTTGAACGCGAGGCTCACTGTTAACAGAACTACTAGTTTGTGTTAAGTACGTAACTCTCCATTCTGAACATTACTCTGTCCCCTGTCTATCAACCCAACCTACATATACTGAGACCATGATATACTTTTGTAATAATTAAATTTTCTTTTATGCGACTGAATTTTAAACCATCGACCTCTGCGCCCAGGGCCAAAGGGCATCCCGGGCAAAGGTCGAAGGATATTTTTTGCGGTTACGAAAAAAATGCAAATAGATATCTAACTAAGAGCAGAAACGTTTTTGGTTCATTTGATCAGTAGAAACACATCATTAAACTTTATTATTTGTTCTTCTCTTGTTGTGTGTGTCGCTTTCTTCCACCTTGAATTCCCAATCTTCCCTTATTTCATCCTACCCCATTTTTAATTCCCGGGGGAGACATTACCTACCCTAACATGCCCGATTCGCGGGAACAACTCAACCTTAGAATCAAATGTCAATCACATTATTTTACGACCGAGCCAAACAAGAAAAGGTGTTTTGTTGTTCACAATTCAGTGAGTAATGGCTTTTATAAAGCGGTAAAAAAATAATGATTGATTTCACGTCAAATTACGCCGCGAATATTTTTGTGGAAAAATCCGATAACCCTAAACTATAGGACAATTTATTTTACTTTTATTAAGTTTTTAATCTAGCAGAACTGATTGAATGGTTCCATCGCAGTCTGTCATGTTATTTTATATGAGATACATTTACGAGGTAAAATAATAATTATATTTCGAGACGATCTAAACATTGAACCACTGCTACTCTTTATAGAAAAATTGCAACTGAGGTGGCTTGGACATGTACTAAGAATGTCTGATGACCGAATTCCGAGGAAGATACTGAGTGCGATTCCAGATGGTAGACGTCCAATAAGCCGCTCCAGACACAGTTGGGCTAGGCGACACCATAAACTGGGTCTGCCATGGACGGAGGCCGAACAATCAACACAAGACAGAGACGTATGGAGGAGCCTTGTCGATGCAATGGATCCCCGACCCGAATAGTACAAGGGGAAGAAGATGATGATGATATTTCAAGAATAAGAAAGAAAAAAGAATGTCCGTGTGTTATTCACTGGTTCGAATTCGTTTTTTAGTTGGATTTCAGAAAAAATAAAATGAGAAATGCATTTATTATTTTTTTTTTAATGGTAATTAGACCGCTAAAATGAATTGAAAATCAGAAAACATACCTAAAACAGTTTATTAAATGATTTTTTTAAATAATTTAACCTTTTAACATTTGTTTATTATTAAAAATATATACTTGACAATTTTTTTTTTTAAATCTCGTTTTAGGAATAACAAGTAAGTCAACAAGAATGGTGATTTTATCCAGAAAAGTGTTATTTTCCCCTTTTATATTTTCAACAAACACTTCACATATGTTTCAAAAAAATAATTTTTTTCGTCCTTTGTACTGCAATTATGGAATAAAAATTAACTTTGGTACAAAATATAAAATATGGACCCTTTGTTTTATTTTTATTCCAAATCACAAAATCTTTTTTTTTTCGAAACTTCCGGCCACTTTAGCGACCTATTTCTTTTGGACAAATATCAATGGTGACTTTGAGTTACGAAATTAACAAACACATTATTATGTCTATTGAATTAAAAACTTTTAAACCCTTTAAATACTTAAGATGAATATACACGTGAAATCCTATTTACATACTATTTTGATTAATTTTTACGACGAATCGGCTTACAGTATGAACATCAAAAAATAAGCTACGGATAAATGGAAGCTTTTACTAGCTTTTCTATGTATTGGAATTACAATAAAATGATTATTTACGTAACAAAAAATATAAGCGTAAACCATCAAAAAAATGTTTTTTCATGACTTAACTATGTAGTAATACAAGAAACAATTTTTAAAAAATACCCCTTTATGGCTATGGGTATTTTTGAGGTTTTCCGTGTTCTAACTTTTTTCGTTCTTATAAAATTATGCACAAAATAAATAAAAACTACTTTTTCGCTTACTTGCCACGTGCAAAAAGACGCTCGATTTTTAAATTTTGCAGGCATGAGATTCGAAATATTTCTAGCGTTTATATTCCTCTTAATACGTGCTATAATCCCCAATGGCAATAATCGTCCATTGTCCGCCGCAACCACTTCTCGCTAAAATGTCAAGCCTGCTGATCGCTAAAGTCACGCATCACTGGTCATGACATGTTATATGTCACTTCCAAGTGGCGAAGACCATTTGACATTTTCGCGCCGCGCCACTAACTGGCGTTGCTTTCGCATCGACTTCGTCCACCCAAAACACAGGGTTAAAATCGTATGAATTATATTAGGTCCTTACATATGAAATTGGCGTTTTGCCGTACTGGCAACTTTGATCTCAAATATCTTCTCTTTGGTTAGGAATTCCGAATTCAAATTTATACAGCTATTTACTCATGTATTTGTGATACGTAAATTATAATTAATTTGTTTTTTCCTTAATTGTTTTTTTTTCTTTGCGTCACTTAGTTTACAAAATTGAAAACTTTAAATATCGCATTAGTACGAGTTCTACCGTGGCACCAGTGCTGCAGAAGCGGCTCGAAGGATTAATGATGTGTATGGCGACGGTGCCGCAAAAGAAAACACAGTGCGTTTTTGGTTCCAACGTTGTCGTTCTGGAAATTTCGACCTGCAGAACAAGCCCCGTGGACGGCCGGACACCAAAGTTGATAATGAAGAATTGAAAGCTATTGTCGAAGCGGATCCATCGCAAACAACGTCCGAGTTAGCTGCAGGCTGCGGTGTTAGTGATAAAACTGTTTTAATCCACTTGAAGCAAATTGGGAAGGTGAAAAAGTTTGAAAGGTGGGTACCTCACGAATTGAGTGAAGCAAATCAACAAACGCGCGTTAGAACGCTAGACCACACACTGCACAACAGACGGCTACCAAATTAGAGGAGCTTCAATTGGAATGTCTAAGACATCCACCGTACTCTCCGGACCTTGCCCCAACAGATTACCATTTTTTTCGAAATTTGGATAACTTCTTGCACGGGAAAAAATTCAACTCCGATGGGGCAGTCCAAACCGCCTTCAAAGATTTTATTGATTCCCGTCCGAATGATTTTTTTTTGTAAAGGGATCGATGAACTACCTATGAGATGGAAAAAGTGCATAGATAGCATTGGTACATACTTTGATTAAATAAATATATTATAAAAATATTATAAAAAATCGACTTTATGTTCCTCCCATAAAAAACGCCAATTTCATATGTAGGGACAGACATGCATTCACGCAGATACAAGCCTATTAATACTGTTTGATCCAACTTCATTAAACCAGAGATACGTCACAGACAGACCGACCAAAATTAGTATGTTTGATGGTATTGTAAATTCTGAATTTAATCAATTTTGTCTATTTCTGATAGGTAAAGTGAAATAATTTTAATAAAGTATTTACATTAGTAAAGGCATTTTTCGCATTTCTAAAAGCGCTAACGTAAAACCCCACAAGTAATGAGTTTACCGAGATTAATTTCCTAAAGAACTCCAGACGACTCTCAAGGAGGAAGCACTGGGGATATTTTTAAGGGGATATCAGCAGAGAAATATACCTGAAATTTTGGATTCCGTCCAAGAGGTTTGTCGGGAAAATGTACAATGAATTAGCCGGGCGATGCCGGATGCTTTTATGCCATCGTTAAGGGTGTCCGAAGAAAGAGGCGAATGGCTTCTAAAAGTATTTATGATCTTGTATTTGCTGAAACGGGGTTATGCAGGCGAAAGCACTCAGACGCGTGGAAAAAATCCTAAGTGCTGCGTTTTGTTTTATGTTTACTTTTCTTGCAAAAAAATTCCTGCTAATATTGTAATAATTATTTGAAATTATTATCAATGAATGAAACAATGTTACTTTATTTGAACCACTTATATATTTGAGTAAAGCCGACCGGTTTCGGAACGACCGTTCCTTCTTCGGGGCAAACGTATACTGATTTGACAGTTACAAAATAGTGGATTGGAACAATATATTAATTATGGTAGGGGTGGAGCCGTTGCTAGGTATTAATGAAGAATGGGTGGGTAGGGGAACATATCCATGATTGGGCTGTAAGACAATATTTTTGTTTGTTGATAATAGATTCATTATTTTTAATTGATTTTTTTGATTTCCAAGGCTTCCAAGTTATCTAAGCGTTTTCCTCTATGATTCATAATATGAAGAATATGTATCCCCGTATTTTTTTTAAAACTACGGTTATTTTCTATGGTATGGTTAGCGAACTCAGAAAAATTATTATTATTAAGACACCTTAAATTTTCTTTGATTCTGATTTCAAAACTACGAGTTGTTTTTCCAATATAAAATGAGGGACAATCAATACATTTGAGTTTATTTATTCCAGAATTAGTCAATTTATGGTCTTTATCTTTAGCGTTTTTCAAAAAATTACCGATATTATTTTTTTACTGATCTTCGTACTAAAAAAATGTCTAATTTTTATATTTTCATTCATAATTTTAAATTTAAGAAACCGTCTACTTATATACCTTTTATATACTCAATTATATTATTATTTAACAAAGATATTGAAATACAAAAGACGTGATATGATACTATAATGATACTATGATGTCCACGCGACTGTTGGCAGACTGCTCTCTAATAGGAGTAGTTTGCACACAAAAAGATTTTTTTATTTCGTTGATATTTTTAAGGTGTGTGGTTATCAATATAGTTTGAATACGGAAATAATTCGTTCATTTAGTTTAACTTTCGTTTAGTTTATTCGTTTAGTTAATTCGTTAAGAGGGCATTACCAGAGAAAGCCGGAAATACGTCATTTTCAAAAAAGTTTTTAGACGTATTGACTCTTTTCCACAAAAAATTATAAATGGATTTCGAAAGATTGTTTTTTTATCTAGCATAGTTATGTAATAAATTTTTAGATTTTTTTTAAATTTTTAGTATAATAAGGTTATTCCATAGGTCGTTGGCAGATTTGTTAAATTTTCAAAAAAGTTTTTGTATTATACCACACCCATTTCAAATAATGTAATCATGCAGTAAAATAAATCAATACATTATCTAGCAAAGTTATGTATTAGAATTTTAATTTTAGTTTCAATAAAATCATTAAAAAATATGTACGTACATGTGTTTCTTGACGAAAATTGGTCCATTTGTGTATTTATTTGCGCACTTACAAACTAATATATTTCAGATTTTTTTAACATTCTTATTAAATTTAGACATTATTGAAAAATGATAAATACTTATAATCAAAAAATAACTACAAAAAGTACACAATTTTAATAGTTTTATCATCACGCTTTTCAGCATTTTTGGATGAAGGTATAAATTAGAGCTAATTTGGATTGAAATAAATTCGATATTGAGTTATAATTTAAAAAAGCTGGTACGGAGAATAATCAATCTTTCTCATGGTAACCGCCCTGCACGATCGGAAGAACAACTTTCGACGAAATGTGGATTTTCGTCCGCTGGCTGGTTAAACGCTCTTAAGGCGCCGTATCTCCGCTCAAAAAGAAGAAGATGGAGAGACATGTAATTACAAATGTTGGAAAAAGCGCGCTAATATTTAAAACGATAAAATTGAAGCGAAAATTGTAAAAATGTTTAATAAAACACGACTCGTAAATAGAACCAAAATCTTGTGGGGAACATCCAAAAGAGCATTTCATAAAACACTGTGAATTTTTTCAAACATATAACTTCTAACATAAGTGAAATGAACGTGTTTATAATAATTTTCGGAGCATACTTTGCGATTTTTTTTATCGAGGGAATTTCATATAATTTCATATAATTTGTGATATTATCTTAAAAAATAACATATATTTTTTTAAGAGCTTAAAAACTTAAATGTTTAATCGGAATAAATTTAGGTAGCGGCGGCTAATTGTTAAACAATATCGGCGACACCTAGAAGCACAGATAAACGCCCAGTAAAAACTGTGGATAGCACATCTCTTATATTTCAGTATCTTTGTTATTTAATCTATAAAAAAAGTTTATTATAAACAAGTTCTGCTATGTAAACCTTACATAGCAGAACTTTTTTATAATAAACTGTTTTTGTAGATTAAATAATAATGAGATTAAATATATAAGAGAAATATTTTTTTTTAAGTTCTACAAAGTAAACTTGATAACAATAAAAATTTAACACCCTCACATTCCGAAACGGTCCCAACTGGCTACAACGTCATTATGACGTAGAAAACTCCAATTTCTTGTAAAGGCGGCGGTTGGCGCCGCGACAGCGACACTAGACAGAGACCGGAGACGGTCACAGTACAGACAGACAAGTGTCTCGGTCTCTTCTGTACCTACTGTCGGCGGAGACGCGACCGCTCGCGGCGCTGGCTGGGAGCTGCCGGCCCGCGGCCGCCTCAGTGTAGCACAGTCTGTCGGTGGAGGCGGCTGTGTAGTACTCTCATTAATTTACACACGCGCCGCGGTCGTTGCGCGAACCGCCGCCAAAGGCCTTTAATGGAAACCAAATTAGAGTTACTAATGGAGGAAGAAGAAGATGATGATGTGTACTTATATTATTATTACAAATCTAAAAAAAGGTTACCCATTAACGAATTATATGCAACTAGAGGCCAAGAAGGATCATTTTCGCTGTTAGTGAAAAATCACCTATTGTTTGATGACAATATGTTCAGAAATTATTTTAGGCTGAATAAAACACAGTTACAAATAGACAATGTTTACAAAAGGAAGAATATCATTGAAAATAAATTTAATTTAATTTAATTTTAAAATTAATAATTTATTAATTTTTTAAATTTGTTAATTTAATTAATTAATTTTTTTCGGAATCTAATTGTGCATTGTATATGCTGTCTGATCAGTTCAATCAGTTTCTTACAGTATTAGTCAGAAAAATCGGTAATTTTTTACAACAAACACACATACTTTTCAAGCGCGACGCGAGACACTACTTGTCCGGGGCAGCGACCGTCTTGCTGTCTCCCGTCTCCCGTCTCTGTCTCCTGCCTCGGTCGCGCGCACGAACTGGCCCCCATACAAAGCTATAGGACAAGTACTCGATGCGGTCGCCTGTTTGCGTCACTGGTCTGTGTCGCGTGCCGCGGTCGCTCGCGCGAACCGCCGCCTTAAGACGGCTGTCACCGACGTTGGTCTGCATGACGTCAACGCCGCCATATTCAATAATAAAAACGAAAAGTACGTCGCTTTGACAGCAAATAAAAAAGCACGTTTTCAAACAATATTGATTTTTTTCGTTAACGGAAAAATAATATAAAAATACCTTCATTATCTTTTTTTCAGAATAAAACAACCGAGTTCAATTTACACGCGGTAGAAGTAAAACCTTCAGAAAACAAAAGTAGACAAGAGTGGGGAGGCTACGAAGACCGATTTTACTATTTCATTCTCTCGCAGGTTCAATCCTGCAGACGTATGTGTTTGATTTTTTTTTGGTGTCGCTATTTTTCGTTTCATCGAGTTTCAAATCACAACGGTGCTAAACAAGTTTTCACTTTAAAAAAATTAGTGATGATATCCTATTGGGTATGTTTTGAAGCTTAATATATGTACGTAAAAGCCTTCAATTAATTACAAATTTTAATTTTTCTTTGAAATGCCTATAGAATAGACTTTTGCAAAAATAAAAAAAAACAAAATAGGTGTTTAATGAAAAACATAATTTTGTAAATGTGCATAATTACGAAATGCACATATGATATTAATTCCATTGTCTTTTCATAATGCAATTATAATTAACAATATTTTTCTCTCTCTTTCAGTTGCCTCAATAGGGCGGACATAATCAAGGTGTTTGATGGAAGAAATTCTTTATCATCAGTTATCACATTTCTGTGTAACGAAGGATCAGGTGAGAAAAAAAAATTGTTTCGTAAGCCGAAACAAAAAATTAAAAATAATGATGTCGGTGTTGTTTCTTTAAATAACATCTTTTCAATGACCTCTAGAACTGGGATATGTTTTGATTTTCAAAATTGAAAATATTTCTCAACGAAATTAGGTATTATAGGTACCAAAATGTTGTCTCTTAATTTCCAATAATTCAACTTAAGGTTAGTTGATTTATTAAATTATCGTAATTATTACAATGAATATTAAACTGGACAAACGTCCTTACTAGACTAGGCTCTAAGTAGTTGTGCTGCTCTCGCTAACCAATTGGAGGTGGTCATCGTAAGGTTCATACCTAAGACTCGAACGACGATAGATGGTACTCTTCTGAAATCAAACTTAACTGCCAACTGTTGGGATGTAGCAAAACTTTGTATTACAGACTATGCTATCGACTTCCATTAAAGGAATCTGAAACTACATGAATGACCGAAACACTACATGAAATTCTATTAACAATTTGAAGTTTGCATTTCTTTATTTTAATAATTGAAAGATAAATTCTTGATCGTCTGTTGAAAGAGAATGATCCTTCCGCCAATTAATATAAAATGAATAGAATTACGACGATAGTTTTATAAAGACAATATCATCCTTTTTTGTATTTCCAGAGATCGAGATATTATCAACTGGTTCGGATCTGTGCGTAGAATTCACTGCAAACTCTGATTGGCCAGGTCAAGGGTTCAAGGCGAGCTTCCAGTTTCAGCCGCTAGAGGAGATCGCTAACTCAGGTAACACAACACTTCGTAATAACGTTCATCACTTTTCATTAAACTTTACTTTTCAAGCAGAGACCAATTTCTTCGACAAAACAAAGGTTTACTTATCATCATAGATTCTCAACCTTATTTTGCCCACCGCCCACTTTGAGAGTATTTTTTTTTTCTAGGGCCCCCATTTTTTTTTCTTTTGGGTGGGGTGGGGTTATTGTTATATATATTATACATATTACACCTATGTTATTCCTTCTTGTTTAGCAAGTAAACATAGCAAAAAGGAGAGGGGGGCTCAAATTTCACGCATTATAACTTCGTTATTATCATATATTTTATTGTTTGTTTGTTTATTTATTGTTTGTTTATTTATTGTTTGTTTATTTATTGTTTGTTTATTTATTGTTTGTTTGTAAATATTACATAATACAATATAATGAACTTAAAATGTCCAACTAGGCATATGCCCGTTTTAGGACATTCCAATATGATAATGTTTTTACATGTAAATTATAGTAAGTTATAGTGTTGACTATTCTGTTGGTAAAATAATACATATGTACATTCATATTCTAGAATACTTTCAGTTTTACCACGACATTTTTTCAATTGTTTAGCTGACATAATAAACTAAAGAAATATTAATAGATAAAACAAGAAAAATGAATTTGAAAATGAAAATGAATGAAGAAATTCTGTTGGTAAAATAATACAAATATATATTCATAAACTAGTATACTTTCAGTTATACCACGACATTTTTTACTATTGTTTAGTTGACATAATAAACTAAAGAAATATTAATAGATAAAACAAGAAAATGAAAAATAAAAAACTGAAAGTAAAGAAGGAACTTTTCCTTTAAGGAAAAATATCACGAAGAATTGAGCAATTTTCAAACTTACTTTATGTAAAAATACAGTTACTTTAATGCTTATATAATACCAATATAAATTAAAATGTAAAGAAAAACAAAGAAAAACAAAAATTACAATTCAATTACTGTTGTTTAGCATATTCTCGCATTCAGCTCTCCCCAAGACCAGAAGCCAATTATTTACCTGCATACGCAGAATATTAGTACTCTTTGCCTTCCATGCATCAGGTATGAGATTGAGCAATTTAGGGCCTAAGTATGAGAATTGTCTCTGTGCTAAAGATGAGGAAGTGGTGGGCGGAACTATTGGGTTTTTTTTTGCATGTCTTGTATTATGACAGTGGTTTGCGGAAGCGTAGTGGTGCCTCTGTTTTTGAGTATGTAATATGATTTTCCTCATGTATAATTGTCTTACATCAAGAACACGAAACTCTGCGAACAATGAATCGCTGGGGTATCTGAAAGGTTTTTTCAGTATGACTCTTATAAGCGATTTCTGTGATTTAGCTAAGGGATCGAGTATAGTTTTAGCACAACCGCCCCAACCTAAGGAAGCATAGTCTAATATGGAATTACACATTGCAAAGTAAATTCGTTTCAAATCATTTACGCATAGAATATTTCTTATTGCTATAAACAGATGTGTACGTTTCCTGACCTTTGTGGAAGTAAATGCTATATATTTATCCCATCTCAGAAATTTATCAATGATAACTCCTAGGTATCTTATATTGTCCACGCATTCTAAGATATTATTTATTTATACCTATGTTATTTGTGGTACCTTCTTGTTTAGCAAGTTTAAAAGGCAATTTTATTTATTTATTTACTTATTGCTTCTTCGCAAACTAAATACATTTTTAGCATGTAATTATTAACCCCGCTAGGGTTCGCCTGTATCGGGGTTAATAATTTCACAATTTATTAAAGTAACACACATAAATATCGGTTGCGTTTTAAATACCGGGTTGCTACCTTCTTCCTTGTTGTATTCATGATAAATTCTCAATAATAATCATTCACGATAGTACTCGTATGTGATAAGCATGTTTTTTTGTCTTTTTTAGACCATTTTTTTTAACTGCCAACGCCTTCACTGTGCCATCTCAACGCCCCCAAAGTCTTCAGCCGCCCCTCTGAAAGTCTGAAAAACCCCCTAATTTTCTCTGGGTCTTCTACCGCCCTTCTGAAAGTCTTAAACGCCCACAAGTTATCATTATCGCCTACCTTGAGAACCTACAATATACGATATATGAATGTTCATTCAAACCAATATTTATAATCTTAATATAAATAAAAATGAATGTTTCTTTGTTTATCCCTTATGCATTCGTAAACAGCCTTCTGTTCTATATTATATTTTAGTTTTAATGATTCTTGTTTAATTGCACCGTAATTTTTTATCAATATCTATTTTCCTGTGCCAAAACAACACTGTTATTGTTAATTTTGTTCTCTTGGCATTAAGTAGTATATGCTGTGTATTCTTTGTTTTATACCTCGTAAGAATTGTAAGGACTCATTTTAGGAACACTATAGATTTTAACTTTATTAGAGTTAAGCCCACTTGAAATGAAATAACACAAAACTACGCTATATAAAAATTTCGTTATTATTATTATTATTATTCCCAAATCATTAAAACGATTGTGTTGAAAATTTGGTGATTTGTCGTACGCAAGCCCGCGAAGGTTTTTACAAATAAAAGTAAAAACTGGCGTTATGATGTTATTTCCTATTCCATTCATCCAAACTTTGTTGATTTGTTATGCGCATGCCCGCGAAGGTTTCTGTATGCACTGGTGAGCTCTGGCGTTATAAAATTTAAATAATAATTAATAATAGGCTCATTTTAATAACAATGCTCCTAATGCCGACTCAACACTGCTTTATTAATGAAAAAATACATAATAAATAAAAATAAAGCGTGGGTGGCTTAACTTTTTTTCATTGACTTGCTTTTACTCTCGACTAAACCATTCACATAATTTTATTTATTTATTTTTATTTTATTTTATTAGGAACATTTACAGGTTAATAACATTACATGCATTAAACAAAACAATAAATTATAATAATTAGGTTACAACCCAATAACAAATGTTCACATCATGCCCAAATAATAAATAAAAAGTTAATAATTATTAACTTTTTTTGCCTAATATTACAGAGATAGGAACTATATAAACAATCTAAACATAGACTATAGGTATATACTGTCTAATACTGTGTGATACATAAAAGATACAGATAAGAAAAGATAAAAAACAATGAAAGTAGAAAAAATAAGTATATAAAAATAATGATGAAAACTGAAAAACAGTAGATGTAGGATCGAGAAAAAATATGTACATTAATAATAAAAAAAAGTAAAAGTAAGATAAAAGTAAAGTGATAGTACTCACAAAAAAATAGTAAAATATAGTGTGCCAGTTTTATGGCTATTTAAAAAAAATAGCAAAAAATATTTATAAAACATTTATAAAACAACAACAAAAAAATTAAAAATAAAACACCAGACTTAAAGTGGAAAAATATTATATATACGCACATGTACGTATATATACATACACGTATTACATTATTTTAAATTTAAAAAAAAACATAAAAAGTAATGTAATAATTATTTAGTTTTGTTAAAGTGAATTAATCTACGAGTATTTGGTAATGAATTGGTTATTATAAGGCTTCATTAACTATATGTTTGAAAGAGCTTAAAGTACATGACAAGATATCACCATCAATACATTTTTTGTTATAATGATTACAAGTTCTCAATAAGAAAGAATTTTGCCTGAGACTAGTTGAAGCAATTTCGACATGAAACAATTACTTGTCCCTAGTTTTCTTACTCGGAACTCTAATATTAATTGATGACAAAAGAGCCGGACAGTCAATATGACCATTCAAGATTTTATGTAAGTAAGTCATATCAGTAATATCTCTCCTACTTTTTAGAGTTTTGAGTCCATAGTGTTTTATAGAGCTGTCCGTGTCATAATAACGCACATGTCTTTTGAAGTTCAAGTGATGTACAAATTTTCTTTGGACAGCTTCTATGCGTTTTGTAAATGTAATAATAATATGAACCGTTCTACAAGCGCTGCGATTTTTTAAACGTAGCTTTTATTAAAATACTAGCTGGTTCCCGGCATGCGTTGCAACGCCATATTCAAAGAAATATATTGTTCCTCCCTGCATGTCCTTTCCCGATCGTCCCCGTTCCCCTCTCGCATCCCCTTTCCCTACCGCGTTCCCCTTCCACCTTCCCGCCTGCCCTCTCCTCTCTCCCGCTCCCCCGTCCCGCCAACCCCTCTCCCGCGTTCCATATATTCATTCCCGGTAAATTAAGTTTTGAAACAGCTCGCGTGCCACCTATTATAATTTTTTTATTCAAATTTTCATTTTGCATATATATAATATTTTTGAATATTATAGGAACAATCAATCTTATTTGGTACATAACATAGGTTGCATTATAATATGCGAGCCTGAGGTGTATAAATAACCCCAGACCCTCTGAGCCTAATACTCACAGATTTGATTGTGAAAACTCTACTTGCGCTTACAAAAATATCACAAAGAATGGCAGAAAGAAAACTCCAGGGAAAATATCAGATCCACCAACCTTGTTTTGTAATTTTTGTAGCTTGGAGGAATGACAAGAAAATTTTCCATAAAACAGACGATGTCAGTTATTCACTTTTTTAGGTTCTATTTTTAAAAACAATCCATTTAGGTGTCTCTGTTAAATCAAAATAGTGAGTAACTACCATCTTTGTGAAATAAATATATTTATTTGAATTTTAATACAAACAAAAAATATTACAATGCCTAACCATTGGTATTTAAATATTTATAATTTATAAAAATCCATAGACAATTCTTTTGTTATAAAAAAAAATCGGCTGCCTGCTAAATTCACGTTCATCAAACGCGCGAACTGTCGTTTGACAATGCAAAGTTAAAATAATCGTTAAATTTTCTGAAATTATAACCTTCTACAAAGTATTAGAAAACTTTAAAATGAAAGATGAATGAAATAGGTAAAGTCGTTCTGAAGTTATGGCGTGACCAAGGGAAACGGGATTCATTTTAGATGTTCTTTTTTTTAAAGAATAAAGATGTTCTTTTTTTCAATCTTAAAAATTATTTATTTGTCCTCATTCACTTTTCCTGTTTTCATTATTTTTTACAATGGCAGTCAATTTCCAAGAATAAAAGAAACCGTACCTTGACCAATTTTTTACCCTTTTTGATAATCCAATCATGTTTTCCGCATCTATTACCATTGAGGTATGTCTCTTTGAAGATGGAAAAAATAAGATATGTATTTTTCTTAGAAGGTGGAATTTCGTCGAATTTTATTTTCGACTTACCACGTGTGATATATTTATAGTTTTACCAATTTTCCCGTCCCATAATATCATATCATCCTATCCTATTAATCCTATTAATATTATCAAGGAGAAAGTTTGTATGGATGTATGGTGTATGGATGTTTGTTACTCTTTCACGCAATAAATACTGAATGGACTTTAAAAATTCTTTCACTAATAGAAAGTTAAATTATTTGCGAGTAATATAGGCTGTTTATATTGGTTAGCTCCGGCGTTATGAATAAGCTCTGGCGTTATGAAATTATTTATTATACGTTTATTTTCCGGACGAAAAGCAAAGCGTTGCTAAGTAATTGTTTAACGTGCGCTGGCATTTTGTTATTTGTTTAGTTTACTGAGATTCCTTTGATAGTAAAAATTCAAATATGTATAAAATAGGTACTAATCTACATTTTGACCTTAGCCAACAGCAATACTAATGTTATAAATGCGAAATTGCGCGTAAATGAATGTAACTGGTATGGAGGGTCGTGGGGGAGGGGGGTTGTGGGGGTGGGTGCGGGGGGTGGTGGGGGTGGGGGAGGGAGGGGGGAGGAGGATGAGGGAGGGGGGGCGAATATGCGAGCTAAGCCGGGGGTAAAAGCTAGTAATATATAATAGAAAGATTTTTTTTCACTTTTTTTCTTTAAGGTAAGTGTAAATTACGTTGGTCGATATTACAAAACCCATTCCGATAACGCCCAATATTTTTCTAATGGGAAAACTAAAAATTATCTCTGTTGGAAGTTTCCACTAATTCGCTGTTTTTGAAATCAAATTTTGTTTTATAATGTTGTTATTATTTAGTTTTGCGGTTATGCAATGGTAATTTGTTCTTCTGTCATTGTTTTGTAAATACTGTATATTCTTTTATTATTTTCTCAATATTATAAGGAGCACTGTAGGATTATTGTTAAATTTATTATAATTAAGCGCACTTGAAGTGAAATGTCACAAAACTGCGCTATATAAATATAATATTATTATTATTATTAAAAACTATAATACTTGCGGACCGTACACAATTATAAGAATTAAAAAATGAATGTTTCTTTGTTTGTCCCTTACGCGTTCCCTAAACCTTTCATCCAATTGCAACAAAACTTTGGTGAGCTATTGTGCGCACGCTACAATGGTTTCTATATGTAATGGTGAGCACTGGCGTTATGAAATTATTTATTTTACTATTTATCCGATTGCGATGAATCTTTGGTGAGTTGTTGTGCGCACGCCCGTAATGGTTTCTATATATATATATATATATATATATACACTGGTGAGCTCTGGCATTATGAAATTTGTTTTGAAAATTTGCAATAGGTGGCACGCGAGCTATTTGAAAACTGAATGTACCGTGACTGAATATATGGAACACGGGAGTGGAGAGGGGAACGAGGTAGGGGGTTCGAGAGACGGGGGAAGCAGGAGAGGAGCGAGAGAAGGCAGGGAAGGTGGAGGGTGAACGCTTGGGGGGAAGGGGATGCGGGGGGCTAAGGGGAGGCTGAAGGGGAATGGGACGAATGGAAAACGACACGCAGGGAGAAACAATTTCTTCATTAAGTGGCATGGCAACGCATGCCGGGAACTCGGTAGTATTGTATAAATTTTGATTTAATAAATTTTTTAATCGGGTTCTACGAATTAAAATTGGTATTTTTCAATGAGTAGAAGATAAGTTCTTATTCTACTTATTAATAATTAGTTTTTTCTTACTTTGACCTAGTGAAGTCAGCTTTTTTGTCTTCACACAAGAAAACCACTCCCCGCATTAATGATACTGCATCAATTTCGTGTTAGAAGAATGTTGGAAGAAGTTGGGGAAGACATGGCACGACAGAATTAAACAATTGTAACAGATTGAATCGGGGCAAGTAAAGAAGTTAGAATAATTAATATATGTGACGATAGTATGAATCTAAATACTTAAAGCAAGAATCGTTTAACAATACAGTGTTTTATGTCGGTATAATGGTCAAGAAGTTAAAACCTTTCACCGTCACCTTTACAGCGAGCGACAATTTAAATAAACTTGTAAGCTTTTTAAAGTAATTTGAAAAAAAGAATCTTCAGTCTTAAAGAGTCCTGAATTCTCCAGTCTTTCAAAATAAATATCAACTATACTTTTGCTGCTAATTTCTTCATAAATGTAATATCTATAATATTGAAAGATAGCGATTGTAAAATCTTACAATATCCAGAGTTTTAAATATATGTAGTAAACTGCATGTAAAGTCGTATCTTTTCCAAGCATAATTTTTCTAATAAAAGTGTTTGTATTTATCGGAAGTGATCTACCAGGTAAATATGTTCTCTGTATCTGTTTGCAAATAATAAAATTAGATGGAGCCTAAGAAGTCATAATAAAATTTACAGCGCCCTCGAGGTGATTTTTCATTAAAAAGGCGATTTACAAATTATTATTGTGTATTATTATTAACCAGTGTGCGCCAGTTTGAATTTAAATCATTTTGTCTATGATAAGAAACTGAATAACTGCTTTGTTCCCTTTCCATTTCCTACCTATAAATTGCCAAAAACAAAATAGCTTGTTCGCTTCACTTGTGCCTAAATTATTGTCACACAAAAACTGTGAACCACCCTGTGATATACGCAAATTTGTTATTGTGTATTTGTTCCGCCGGCAATTGCTGCATGTGTTTTTGGTTGCCCGCTAAAGGAGTGTTATATTACGCAGTACGATTTCCTATGAAGTTTTTCGGCCCGCTATTGTGTCCATTGTATATATTGGATTGATTTACCCGCCGATTTTGCTCGTAATATCGCCCACCGCATGCGTGTTGAGTGAACACCGTGTCTTTTAGTGGAATTGGACCCGCAACTAAGTTCAATTGTTAAACTTAGTAATTAAGTTTCCCGCCGCGGCTGTAGAAACCGCCGTGTTTTGTGTATTGTGAATTGTGGAGATAATAGAGATTAAAACTAGTGGCCTAAATGGACTATAACCTGAAGCGGACTATACGAAAGTGCAGTTTGGTGAGTTTTTGGCATCCTTTTAACCTTCATTCATTGGGCAGTTATTTAGTGAGCTTTATTTATTTAGCATATGCGCTCATCCCGCTTTGCGAACGAATGGAGAAATTGTCGCAGCCATTTTCGTACGCCCAACCAACTCAGGTATTTTGTCATTGTGCAAGTTTTTTGTCTTAAACGAACTGTCAGATTTATAAAAACTTTGTGTTATTTCCGCTTTGCAATATTTCTAAACGTAGCCGAATACTAAACACTGTTTTTGAAATGAGATGAAATAAGCTTTCAAATTGAATTATTACAAATACATATTAACATTTCTATATATAAAATTTTAGAATCCAAACATAAAATAATTGTAAAAATGACTCATGTGATGTTTTTATGTGAAAACGGTACAAAATCACCGAATATGTAAAAAAAAACACTTATTCTGTCGTTTAAATGTAAAATAAATACTTTTGTCACCTCACTTTTTTACCATTTCATACAAAAATATTATATACAAAAATTAACAATGTCTAACGGCTCCTTATTTGGCGGGTGAAAACTGTTTCTAGAAAATAAGCCTTATGTCTGTAATTCTATGGACAACTTTGAATATAGATGTGAAGCTTGATTAATGTGGATCTTCTATTTTTGGTTTTAAGGTTGTCAATAGAACAAAATGGAGTAATAACGATTTCTGTGGGAACACACGCGTTAGCTTGAAAACAAGCTTATTGTACTTGACTCCTATTGTTATATTGTCGTGTAAACAAGCTTTAGGGTCGAAGTGGTTAAACATTAGCTGGTTCCCATATTCAGAGAAATACATTGTTTTTCCCTGAATCATCTTTCCCGTGCGTCCCCGTTCCCCTCCCGCGTCCCTTTCCTAGCTAGCTTTATAAATTATAAAAGCCTACATGTTATTCTAATGTGTGAGCTATGTTATTGTAAAGTTTCGTGAAAATCCATTCAGTAGTTTTTGCGTGAAAGAGTAACAAACACACACACATGCATATAAAAATATTATATAAAAATTATTTAATATAATATTTTTATCCCGGACATTTAGTCCGGGTTAAATTTTCCCCACAGGAAAATCTAAACCCTTTCACACACTTCCCAAATGATCATCCAGTGAATCCACGCTATGCAATTGCACCATATAAGTATTATAAATACAAAACAATACAAGAACAACATGTCAACCTACCAGAGACCAAATGAGAAAATAATTCACCGACTCCAGATATTTTCATATCAGAGGGTTCAGCTCTGTGGAATTCCTAATTGAACCTATAAACCCTACTGATCCCTCAATATAAATATTTAAAAAATCTTTTGTAATCCTACACTATTTAAAATGACTGATTTTTGCATTTTTATATATAAATTCTTTGACAAATCTAATAGGCCTAAATTTTGAATGAGAGACCTAGGTATGATGCCAGTAGCCGAAATAACAAATGGTAATATTTTTATAGTCTGAGAATGCCAAATTCTTTTCATCTCATTTCCTAAATCTGTTTATTTTCTTATTTTTTCAGAAACAGTTTTTTGAATATTACAAGAATTTGGAATAGCTACATCAATGATATGTTATTTTTTTAATTTTGTCATGTAAAACTATATCAGGTCTATTATGACTAATTGTTCTATCTGTTAGTACAGTTTTATCATAATATAGGTATTTTATAAAATTAATTTTCTAAGAATGAATTTGGTTCATATTCATAATATGGTACTACATTACGGCAATCAATCAAGTTATGTTTAATTACCAAACTTTGGTGAATTATTTTTAAAACCTGATTGTGCCTAAATGTATACTCGGACGGCGCTAATATAGAACATCCCGATATAATATGTTCTATAGTTTCCGGAAAAGCCAAACATTTTCTACATAAATCATCAATTTGATTTATATCTTTGATTATATGCTTCCTATAATTTTTAGTATTAATGACCTATCTTGAATGGCAAGCATAAATCCTTCTATTTCTGCGCTCAACTCTCCAATACTCAACCATTTTTTTGACGAAAGTTTGTCAACATACGTTTGGTTGAGATAATTAAAGAGTTTTGCGTGAATAATTTTATTTGACCAGGAATCTAATAATTCCTGGTTAGTATTTATAAGAATGTTGGCATTCCCGTCATATAAATTTAAAGGTGTAATATTTCTATCTGCCTTGCAAATTATTTTGTGCATTTCTGAGCTATTAGCTTTCCTATGGAAAAAAATTCTAAGCATTTCTACCTGATTGTGTTTCAAAGATGTTATTTTGACTACACCTCTACCTCCTAAATTTCTAGGTAAATGAATTCGTTCTATAGTTGAATTTGGATGATGGCAATTAAACTTTGTTAACGTAGTTCTAATTAATCGTTCTAAACTATCTAAATCTGTATTGGACCATTTAATTATGCCAAATGAGTACGTTAGTAGAGGTATTGCCCAAGTATTTATTGCTTTTACTAAATTTTTAGCAGATAGATAGCATTTTAAAATTTTTCTGATCCTAGTTTGAAATTTAATCCTAATATCAAAGTGATAATTATATTATTATTATTATATAAACTTTCGCTTTTATAATATTAGTAAGATTCCAATTATGATTTCCTTCAGAAGACTGTATTTACACACGAATCACCAATATCCATACTTTTTCGCTATTTGAACTCTCCTCGGGAATTTCCCATGGACCGCAGTAATCTTCTGTGTAATTTCGCTGAGTTTATTTGCATTCAACGATTCCGGAAGAAATTCTGAAAATATTGTATGATAAACAGAAATATGAACTGAAAACTGAGACCAGGTCGAGGAAATAATATTTTGTGTTGGATATTTTGAGAAGGAGAACTCAATAAAATGAAATTCTTTGTGAAAATTATATTTTTTAGTTTATTGTTTCTTCGTGTGATAATGTGAATGCCGCAGAAGAGTCCCAGCTACTCCCGTCTGGAGCTAGTGAGTCTACGTCATCTCCGATCGCGATATATTGTGAGACTAAAGACATTGGGGAATCGATGCAGATGGAGAGAAAGAAAGTGGGGAAGTACCCGGCTATTCAGATCCGGTTTCCAAAGACATATAAACACTATAGAAATTACTCACTAAAAAAGTATTTACCGATTTTTGGCAGACATTCTGGCCAAAACTTCCTTCAAAACACGGCACAAAGAGTTTTTTTTTTTTTTTTGTATTTTTATTGAAAGAATAGTTAATACTTATCAACTAACAAGTCTTGATGCAGATGCTTATGGTTTAGTTACATATACAATTTCCGATATCCAATTCTTCACCACATATTTAACCTTATTCATAGAATTACATTGCTTTATAGTGTCAAGTAATAAATTAAATATCTTCAGTATTTTTTTTTTTTTTTACATGAATACCGCACAAGAGTCCCAACTGCTCCCGTCTGGAGCCAGTGAGACTATGGCATCCCCAATTGGGGTATGTTATGAGGCTGAAGGTAGTGGGGAGGGGAAGAAGGTGGGGAAGAGGAAGGTTGGGAAGTACCTGTTTATTCAGATCTGGTCACCAAACACGGCTAAAGCCATTTTCAAGCAACGTTTCAATTCTGAATGGTGGTCTTACACCAGTGCGATACTAATAGTATCTTCCACTCTGGAACATGCCGCAAATATACTATATATTATTTTAAATGAATTAATTGTGAAATAACACAAATTAATCAAATAAAATTTATTTGCGGATGTCGGATTCGAACCCGCGACCTCCGGATTGTGAGTCAAAAGTCTTATCCACTGGACTACGGAGGTCGTCAATGATGTATTCAAACGTTCTCTGTCCGTACTTATTGTTAAATTTTGGAACTATTATGTTCTAATTTCGCAGTAACATTGAAAGCTGTTGTAACTCCATTTTTTTAACATAACCTACAGTTTCTGACTGTTGATAATATCTATAGCGGGAATTTAAAATACTGTGAAAGACAGTAAATCCAAAAATGATTATATATGTCATCCATATTTTCTTCTCTTTCGATCTGGGTAGTCGAAATATTTCTAGTGCATTTTACGAGGTATTTTTTCCAAAAATTTAAAACAATTTAAATACTGTCATTCAAGATTTAACCAAAAAAAAATTTTTAGGCCTTGAGGAAAATAATTACCCTCAGGGCCTATATCATCAGAGATGCTGTGTGGAGGATCTTTTGGAGGAGAGGCAGGAATGAACATTGGCCTTGAAGAGACCCATGTTGTAGGAAGGAGGAAACACAGAGGCCAGCAAATCGTTCCACAGCTGAGCTGTTAAACTCAATAATGAGTCGAAGAAGTGACCCGTTCTCGTGGGACAAATGTCAACCGTGACATATGTTGGGCGCGCATTTGGCGTGTTTCCCGACTACGCACGGGAGCCGAAGAGATCAAAGACGCTAATTCATCTGAGCATCTTCCATAACCGAAATACCGGTAGTAGAAGGAAAGTATTCTCACACGACGCCTGTGCTCTAAAGATTGATGCAATCCGTTTGTTAAGGTGGGAGAATCTATCAAACGGACCGCCCGTTCCTGCACACAGTCGAGGGTTTTTTTTCAGGTATTTCGGAGCTCCAGACAAAAGGTGGCTGCCAAATTCAACCATGAGGCGCACGTGCAGGAATAGCAGTTGTGTATAATTTAAGTATCTACGGGCCCTGTACACTGTACAGAACGCTTAGTTTTTGGGAGGCTAATCTAACTCTGTCTCCGATGGAGCCCCCATATCTGAGCTGGCCACTTAGAGTAACACCAAGCACATCAATGGAGGGCCTTTTCGATAGATTACTTCCGTTGAAGGAGACAAGATTTTCATGTTGATATCTTTTAGATATAATCAGATATGATTGGGTTCAAATATTAAGTATTCTGAAAGATCTATTCAATTTTATTTTATAATAAAAATTTATAATTATAGATCTACAAAAATAGGTGTGAAAAAATGTGTTTTTTTAAAAAAACTTTCTTTCCGCTCTCCTGAACAATTAACATATTGTCCTTTACAGCTTTTCGAATTTCCTTGATCGATATATATCATCCGCACATTGTAAGATTTTGTGGTTAGGTATTAACTCAGTACTTTTGAAATAATGAAAATATAATGTGATTGCATAGACATATAAATATATATACCTGCCCTAAGTGATAAAAGCGTATTATTTCCCCCTCCCCATACCGGTTCCTTGGAACCGGCTGGGCTTGCAAGAGCCTTGCCTGAATCTAAAAAAATGTGACGTCATCATTCTTGTCCAGATCAGCGTCGAGCTCGCATCGTACATTTTACGAAATAACACGGCAAAATGCTGGCCTGTGCTACTTTTTTTTTTTTTTTTTACATTAACACCACACAGGAGGCCCTGAGGAAAATAATTTCCCTCAGGGCCTATGTCATCTTTGTAGATGCTGTGTGGAGGGTCTCTTTGAGGAAAGGAAGGAGTGAACATGGGTCTTGAAGAGACCCATGTTGTAGGAGGGAGGAAACACAGAGGCCGGCAAATCGTTCCACAGCCGAGCCGTTGAACTCAAGAACGAGTCATAGAAACGACCCGTTCTCATGTGAGTAATGTCAACCGTGTACAAATGTTGGGCGCGTGTTTGGCGTGTTTCCCGACTATGCACCGGAGCCGAGGGGATCAATGATGCTAGTTCCTCGGAGCATCTTCCATTGTAATACCGGTAGAACAAGGACAGCATTCCCACCTGACGCCTATGCTCTAAAGATTGCAGTCCGTCTGTTAGGATGGGAGAATCTATCAAACGGACCGCCCGTTTCTGCACAGAGTCAAGGGTTTTTTTTAGGTATTTTGGAGCTCCAGACCAGAGGTGGCTGCCAAATTCAACCGTGGGGCGCACTTGCGATTTGTACAGGGTTAGCAGTTGGGTACTATTAAAGTATCTGCGGGCCCTGTACAGTACACCCAGTTTCTGAGAGGCTAACTTAACTCTGGTTTCGATGGAGCCCCCGTACCTGAGCTGGTCACTTAGAGTTACACCAAGCATATCAATGGAGGTCCTGTTCGGAAGGTTGCTTCCGTTGAAGGAGACTAGATTTTCATTTCGATTTGCTATACATTACACCCTAAAATATGTCGATCATAACGAATGTGGGCGGTTCTCCAGTGTGCTCGTCGCTGGTTACAGGGGGTAAGTAAATTATGAAACATTTGTAAAAGTGTCTTAACTAAATACGGCAACAAAATATTCGTATGTGAAAAGATGCGACTTTACTTTGCCGTATTTGGACTTCGCAAATATGTTAATAACGCGGCGAACAATTCGCGCTCCCACGTAAAAAGGCCATGTATTCAAAAGCAGATTTTACTTTTAAGAACTAAATGGTGATATTATAATGCGAGATGCCTATATACTGTCAGATTGATTTTTTAACGAATCACAGTCATCTTCCCCCTGTTCGTACCGCCATAGTTGATTTTTCTCCTCATCTGTATGTTCTTGTCTATTAAATTTGGATTAAATTTGGATGTCTATGTGTGATTGCTATTCTACTAGTGCCTTCAAAAAGGTGAAGGTGTTTAAAAGTATATAAGTTCCTCCAAACATTTATAAACTTTTGGCTCTGAAACAAACACCTGTGAATGAAGTTGGTACGAACTAATTTAGTTGTAAAACGAAATTGAGCGTATGATAATGTCTGTGAAACTACAAGTATGCCGGCTATGTCGCCCCTGGGGAGTTGAACCGAGGCCAACGGAGCACGAACCTACTTCGCCGTTAATCCGCCACTAGGCCGGGTGGAAAATTGAAAGATCGTAAAGCAATTTGTTCTTAATTTCAATTTTATACTAAATTATTTTGCCCACTTTATAACACTAGTGCAGACCCATTAAAATATAGACTAGATTTTATTCAACCCAACAATATGTACTTAGTTACATAAACGTTTTTGGAGTGAAAACTTCTCTAGCACCGTTGTGATTCGAAACTCGATGTAACGAAAGCGAGCGACACTGAAAATAGGCGAACACATACATCTATAGGATTTAGCCTGTGAGAGAACGAGATAGCAATCAAATATTTATTTATTTTACAAATACTCGGTTCTAATACAATACGATAAATCCACAGTCCCGCGCAAGTCTCCTTTGGTCTGGTGGTATATAGTTTTCTGAAGGTTCACTTGTACCGCGTGTGAATTGCATATTCTGTTTTTTTTTAGTGAAACTTCTTTAGCATCATTATGAAAAATAGCGTTACGAAGAAGAGACAAACACATACATCTACAGGATTTAGCCTGCCAGAAAATGAGAAAGAATAATCGGTCTCCTCTATGTGCGGTGCTTCGAAGCCTCCCCACTCTTGTCTACTTTAGTTTTCTTAGGGTTTCACTTCTACCGTGTGTAAAATGCACAAAGATATTTTTTGAGGTGAAAACTTCTTTAGCACCGTTGTGATTTGAGACTCGATGAAACGAAAAAGCGACACTAAAAAGAGACAAACACATACATCTATAGGATTTAACCTGCGAGAGAACGACATAGAATAATCGGTCTCCTCTTTGAGCAGTGCTTCGGAAATAATCGCGCAGTGCTTCGTAGCCTCCCCACTCTTGTCTATTTTAGTTTGTTGAAGCTTTCAGTTCTACCGCGTGTGAACGGGACACACGTTTTTTTAAAATTATTTATGTACCAAAAAGTACGAATTTAGTTACACAGAAGCGTTTTTAAGTACAATTCATAGTAAACGAAGAAAGGTTATGTCAAAATGAAGCAAATCTCTTTCTTTCATCGATTTATTATCACCTCACATCGATAGCAGAAATTTGAAATGATGTAAAGGCCAATAAATCCAAAAATGAGTTAAATATGTCATTATTCTCCTTTATTTATCGCTTTCGACCAGCCTCGTCGAAATATTTATAGGAAAATAAATGCTTCTTTTACGACATGTATTTCAGAAGATTTTTTTTCTGAAAAAAAAAATAAAAACAGAATACTTAATTTACAAACGGTAGAAGCGAAACTTTCAGAAAACTAAAGTAGACAAGAGATATGTACATGTCTTTGTGTATGTCTCTTTTTAGTGTCGCTATTTTTCGTTTCATCGAGTTTCAAATCACAACAGTGCTAAATAAGTTTTCTCTTCATAAAATTTGTGTACAGTTCACACGCGGTAGAAGCTAAACCTTCATAAAACTAAAGTAGACATGAGCGAGGAGGCTACGAAGCACCGCACAAAGAGGAGACCGATCATCTTGTTCTCTCAGGCTAAATCCTATAAATGTATGTTTTTCATTGCTTGTCTCTTTTTAGTGTCGCTCTATCGTTTCATCGAGTTTCAACTCACAACAAAAATGTCTTTTCGCTCTCCTGAACAATTAACACATTGTCCATTTCAAATTTCCGTTATCGGTATTGCATGGAATATCATTTCTTTTATTAAATCGTAAAAGTCCAGAACTTATTTCACGGCATAAACCTTCCGGCCCCTCTCCTTCTGGACATAATTCGTATTTTCCCATAAAAAGGCCTATCGCACCGTAAAACAGCGAACCTCGCGCATTAAATCTGTACATTTGCAGATTTAGTACCGGGCATGAACCCACCATTGCGATGTGCATTATTTGTTATGCAGGAGGATAAAAACGGTATCAAAGCTACAGGAATCTACGGTATAACTTCTGTTAACCTGTTTTTTGTAGGGATTTTGAATGGAATTATTTAAATGAGCAGCAAAGTGGTTTTGAACTCCGAATTTCTTACGATAATCTTCGTGTCATTGGTTACTTGGAGAATATTTGATTACGGCCAGAGAAATGCAGGGAAAGTTTGCCGGAAGACGGGACCCTGGAAGAAGGAGAACCTCATGGCTGAAAAACCTGAGACTGTGGTTTGGCTAGTCTACCGTAGAGCTGTTTCGGGCCGCAGTAAACAAAGTCCGCATAGCCAACATGATAGCCAAGGTCCGTTGAACGGACAGGGCACAAGAAGAAGTAGAATACCAGAGAAATGAGTTTTATGGAAGACTATTTTATTAACATGTATTTTTTACCAATGTATCTAAAACTATGTCAACTAGTTTCGACACTGCCTGTGACTTCATTAAGACAAACTGAAAGTTAAAAAAAATAATCAAACGATTGGAGCGGCTTAAGTCAAAATGTGGACCATTTTTACTTTTCTGCGATTAACAGCTGTTCAAAATTCTGCCACATCTTTTTTACCAAAGTTTACGATTTTATAATATTTTTTTACAAATCCTACGAATATGTGATAATCGACAAAATATAGGTGATTTTATTGGTTATATAGAACTATAATCAGTTTGTATGTCTCCATATTGAAATTCGGAGATATGATTTTTTATGTGGGCGCTGTCGCTCGAGTGGTAATAAAGTTTTTTTTTTAAATTAGCTTCACATGGAGGCTCTGAGTAAAATAACTTCCCTCAGGGCCTTATGATATTTAGGAATGTTGTGTGGAGGGTCTATTTAGGAAAGGAAAGAGAAGAAGTTCAGTGAAGGAAAAAAAGGAAGAAGGGTTGGGAAGGTATCTGGAGTGACGGACATATGAATCCATCCCTCCCAATGCGGTGCAAGGCAATCTTCCGAGAGTCCTATTGGATAGGTCAGAAGTGAAAAGAAGGATTTGCATGATAAAGGATCCCATGAACAAAATGCAAAAGATATATAGTGACAGAGACATGAGGAAGATCACCAAGATGAGGTTTGTTCGGACATTAGTTTTATTTTGAAGAGTTTTACTTGCCATATATTTGTGGGTATGGAAACATGGACAATCAGAACAAGCGAAAGAAAGCGGATAGAAGCCGTCGAAATCTAGTGTTTGAAAATTTTTTTTAGGATTCCATGATCAGCCAGACGCACAAATTTACCTTTTGGAAGGCCTAGAAATGCACTATCAGACTTTCAACTCTCTGCCTACAACGTTTGTAACGTGGCTCGCTAAACTTAGGACTCCAACTCGGAGAAACTCAAAATGTTAGGCAAAGTGTTAGGCATGAGAGCAGAGGGAGGTCACCAAGTGACCAAGTAACTCTGATCGTACATACGTTAGTGTCCTTGCTTCTTCACGCAGCACAGAATAGCGAGGAACAGATTAGCCTTGTCCTCCATGGAAATTGGAATGGGGGTCACGACCCTCAGCAGTGAGAAGCCGAACGATGAAGAAAACAAAGCTTCATTGAAAAAAAAACTGACCAGACAATACGACCAGAGAAATAACTTTTATGGAAGACTATTTTATTAACATGTATTTTTATCCAAAATGTCTAAAACTATGTCAACTAGTTTCGACACTGCCTGTGACTTCATTAAGGCAAACTGAAAATTTAAAAAAAATTGAAGAGTGTATAATTCACACGCGATAGAAGTGAAACTAGAAAGTCGCTAGATGTCGCTTTCTTTTGCCTTTTTTATTTTAAAGTGGTTTGAAGATAGGATATTGATTTACAAAAATAAAAATGTTAATATTTTTTGGATTTCATAGGATTCGAACCTCCGTCCGCTGGATTTGGCCACTGAGATTTATACACCGCTGCCCTTTGGGACGCGCCCGTCGAGGCTCGAATTTACGTATTATATTCCGACGACCCGTAAACAAACAAAGCGGCCGATGAGCGCAGACCTATCGTCGTTTCCGTATTATATCTCAACCAATAGGAGCCTTAAGCGCAGTTTGATGCTTCGCAGATGCCGTAGTGCGTCATTTCTATTTCATCCGAATTTCAAATCACTCTAACGGGGCTAAGAAAATTTCACTTCAAAAATACATAAAATATTACTAGCTCTGACAGCACTCTTAACAACAACAGCATACAAGCCTCAATTACGGCTGGCAAATAAATTAGGGATCCACCTCTGGGCTGGGGCTCCAAAAAAATAGACATTGTTTGGGTACACATTTCCACGACTGGACATATGAGCGACCTTCAATATTAATAAATAAGCATAAAATATGTTTATAATGTTATTCATATGAAATTTTTTGCGTATGTCAGAAATTAATAATACCTATGTGTGTATTTTGTTCCTTCTTAAATGTTGTGATGATTGTTATTGGAAAGTTTGCTTTATGTACTCGTATATAAAGTATTAAAATGACTCGCAAAATCTTCAACAAACACGTTTATTTACAGTTCAGTAATACTTAATACAATTACAGTTAATTTTTACTAAGAATATTTACATTTTCCAAGCAGGCACGAAACTCCAATAACTTAACAGTCCGCTTAAGGTACAATCAAATAATTCACTTCCTGAATAATTGTACAAACATAATAAAAAAACATTTACTTACAGATTTTAATTGTTTGATCATCTTTAAGCCCCCCGGCTTTTTCTCATTCCTCCCACGAATTTTCCCCATTTCTCCCATTCTTCTCCCGTTATTTCCCCATCCCTTGTGATAATTATAACACAAAGTTAGTTCAATTCAGACTTAAAAAATAAAAATCGTTCTTCGAGAACTGAAAGGAACTGTAAAAGGAAAATATTACTTTTCTTCTCTTTTATTTGTTCGCTCTGTGAAAATATTTGAATATAATAAAATGTGTTTACATGAAATAAAGCAAAATTCTTGTCAGCCTAAAATTAATGATCGTTATTGGTTTTTCTAACTAGACAGAGTAAAAACTTGATCTACTTTTCGAAATAGATTTTTAGAGTTTCGGATTAAAAAAGTAAAAAAAATGTTGGAGTAACACGGTCTTTGTGACAATGCATTTAAATAATTATACCTAAGCTAAAAATCTTTCATAAAATATTACAAAGTATTAGCGAGTACCCGGCAAGCGTTGCAAATCCCACACAAAGAAATAAATTGTTATTCCCGCGTCCCCTTCATTCCCTTCCCCTCCTGCCTTCCTTTCCTTTGCTAAACTATATGAAACTCGCACACTTTTCAAACAACTCGCGCACCACCTTTTGTAAAATTTTAATACAAATTTCATAACGCCAGAGACCACCATTATACAAGGTGTTAAGGGACGTACTTGACTTACTTTAACCAGTGATTCCTGACATTCTTTGGAGCAAAAAATGTAAATGAAATTTTGTTCTCCGGTGACTTTTTTTTTACTTTTTTTTTTCAAAATTTTTTTCTTCAAAATCAAACAAAAAAAAATTTCTTCCGCACGTCGTCACTGATCACTCAGCCGGGTGTCTGACGAACCCCTTACCCCGCCTTCAACTGTTCAACATCCATTTTTTTATGTTTTTGTAGAAAAATAAAAAAAAAAAAAAAAACATCAAAAATATCACCGGAGACCAAAATTTCATTTACATTTTTTACTCCAAATAATGTCAGGAATCACTGGTTAAAGTAAGTCAAGTACGTCCCTAACACCCTGTATACATAAACCTTCGCGGGCGTGCGCACATCAAATCACCAAAGTTTCATTGCAGTCAGATAAATGGAATACGGATGCTTGCGGGACAAACAAAGAAACATTCACATTTACATTTTAAGATTGGTAAAAAATACAATGCCCAGTGGACTTTTTATAATTTTAAATATTCATTCAAATATTGACAGTTGATCAAGTAGATGTTAGAATAAAGTTTAAATTCGTTTAAATGTACACATTTTATTTTGAAAAATCTTAATCCCAGTAGACATTTACACTTTTAAAAATTCATTCCCATGTGTAGATTTCAGGAAGACAGATTCGCACCAAACTTTAAAAAAAAGATTTTTAAAATCCTTTAAATATATGTGTTTTCAAAAAAATCTTAAGCCCAGTAGACATTTTACACTTTTAAACATCCGTTCCAATATTGACAGTTAATCAGGGGATTTTGGGGAGACAGGTTCTCTGTGACAAAGCTCCAGTGACAGTTTGATGTCGCTAGAATAAACAATATAAACATGTCGCGCGGCGGACGGGCCCGGAATACTTAGCGAGCCGAGTACGTGAAATGTGCCGGGAATATGTGCCTACTCTACACTACTTACGTGTGTGAATATTATACACTGGATTGAGTTGAACATTGATGTTTTTTGTTAAATTATTTATACTGTGCAATAAAAACATCAATTTTGTTGGAGTCCATAATAGTTGTCTACAACATATTTAAGTGTTTTTTTTCTTTATTACTAGCTAATAATGCCATTATTAACAGAAAATAGTTTTTTTTTCTGGTTTACATTGCACCTGCAAAGCTACTACAAGTAACTTGTCGGCAGGAAAATAGTGTGGACAAAAACATGATACAATATACAATGTTTTACAATAGAAGAAAAAATATTGCAATTTAATAAAAAACATAATAAAAACATAAATAAGTATAAAAAAAATTATAAACAAAAAAATTATAAAAAATTAAAAATTAAAAATTAAAAATTAAAAATTAAAAATTAAAAATTAAAAATTAAAAATTAAAAATTAAAAATTAAAAATTAAAAATGCACGAGGAGTCAAGTCAAAACATAAAATCTGATTCCAATAGCCATGTTCTAAACAATAGTGCAAATTTAGGTGTCGAGCAACATTTTTTCAAATCATATGGCAGCATATTAAAAATAAGTGGTACAATGTATTCAAGAGTTCGCTGGCCATGTTTATTAGAAAATCTAGGTAATATCATCCCTTCATTTTGTGTAAGCCTAGTATTGTACACGTGATCCACAATTGTTTTGTATGGGCTATCTAAGATATGTTGCATACAGATTTTATGCCAAAAAAGAGCTCTAATAGGTAACACATTTATGGATTTATACATATGTAAAAGCCCCGAAAAAGGGCGTTAATCAATAAATAAATAAATAAATAATTGTGATATTTTGCCGCTGGTCATAAACTGCTTTGCTGACGAGTAATTTGACCATGGCGTTTTGAATTGACTGTACATGTTGGATGTTTGTTTTACATGAGTGCCCCCAAGAAGTTATACCATATCTCAAATTAGATTTAGCCAGGGACAAATAGATTAGTTTCATGGTTTTGATGGGTACATAATATTTAATTTTATACAGTTTGCCTACAATCACAAAGAAATAGATTGATTCTCCGTGCATGTCCTTTCCCGGGCGTCCCCGTTCCCTTCCACCTTCCCGCCTCCCCCCTCCCTCGTCCCTTACCTCTCTGCGAACCCCACCTTCCCCCTACCTTTCCTCCCTGCCGCTAAAATTATGAAATACACTAATTTTCATTTATACAAATTTCATAACGCCAGAGCCTACCATTATATTCCATGTTACTCGCTGATAATTTAGCTTTCTATTGGTGAAAGAATTTTAAATCGGTTTAGTGGTTTAGAAGTGAAAGCGTATAATATTTATAATATTACTAGTATGGATTATGGCGAGCCACAATGTTAATACTTTTTACAAATATGTATTTATACTGTTTGTTGTAGTGTGTTGTATAGTTCGTTTGAAACGCATAATTTTTCAAAGTTCCTTTCGATAATTTTCGTAACTTTTTTTTTACATTAACTCCACACAGGAGGCCCTGAGGAAAATAATTTCCCTCAGGGCCTATGTCATCTGAGATGCTGTGTGGAGGGTCTTTTTGAGGAGAGGAAAGAATTAACATTGGTCTTGAAGAGACCCATGTTGTAGGAAGGAGGAAACACAAAGGCCGGCAAATCGGTCCACAACCGAGCTGTTGATCACAAGAACGAATCGAAGAAGCGCTTCCCACACGACGCCCGTGCTCTAAAGATTGCAATCCGTCTGTTAAATAAGGAGAATCTATCAAACGGACCGCCCGTTTCTGCACAGAGTCGAGGGTTTTTTCAGGTATTTTGGGGCTCCAGACCAGAGGTGACTGCCAAATTTAACCGTGGAGTGCACTTTTGATTTGTATAGGATTAGGAGTTGTGTACTATTAAAGTATCTGCGGGCCCTGTACAGTTAGCCCAGTTTTTGAGAGGCTAACTTTACTCTGGCTTCGATGAAGCCCCCATATCTGAGCTGGTCACTTAGAGTTACACCAAGCATATCAATAGAGGCCCAGATCGGAAGATTGCTTCCGTTGAAGGAAACTAGACTTTCATTTCGATCCCTTTTAGACGTAATCAGACATGATTGGGTCTTTGAAACATTGAATTCAACGAGATTATTTTTACCTCAAGAGAAAACACTCTCGAGGTAACCGTCTGAAGTTCGAATTCCTGCAGTTGTTTTCACTTAAACTTTTTATAATGTTATTTGGGCGGCGGGTATGAATACCGCCGCCTCTGGAACCGTTTATTGGATAGCCAACACCCCTGTCATAGGTCACCCCAAATGGTAAGCTACGTTTGGTGACTTAGCTACTTTGGATACCCGGGTTCATGGAGTGAAGTTTGTGTAGGTCTTGGCGGCAGATGGGCCTTGAGGGATTTTTTTTCCCAGGGCTTCCTGTCTGGAGATATATACAAAAATACATATTTTTATTTTATTTTTTTTTTTTTTTTATTTATTTAGGAGAAAATACAGATACAGATATTAATTGGCAAGAATATACAAAACATCAACTAGAGAATTCACCTGCATCCAAACTATTTCTCACGAATTGACTTAAACAGCAGTTAAAAACATATACAAATATTTTGTCTTATAAATAGGGGAAAAAATATATAAGTACATAAGAATATTATTTTACAAATAGAGATATGAAATAAATGCGCAATATCCTTATAAGAATTTACAAATTATTTTTGAAACAAAAAAATATAAATATAGATAAACAATGTTATACAGAAATTTAAAAAAAAAATATATATATATAAACGAATGTCTGTCTAAGTTGTTTACTTTGAACTTTGTAGGAAAACAGCCTTCATTTTTCTACTAAAAGTACTGCGTGTATCAAAAAATAAGTCAGAATCCTTGAGCTTTTGATTCTGATTAAGTGATTCGCACATTCTTCTGATTGGGTCCCTGACACCAGCATTTGTACGCGTCCGGCTAATGTGGAATAAGTCGTTAAGCCTTGTTACTCTGGGTGGTACTTTAAAGTTTATTAATTTCAGTAAGTCGGGACAGTCAATAACGTTGTTACAGATTTTATAAAGAGTCATGAGATCAAGGTACGTTCGTCGGTTAGATAGCGTGGAGACGTTATAACTCGAAAGCATATTTATGTACCCGCGTTTAGGTGCGCTCATTCTGTAATTGAGGCACTGCAGAAATTTCTTTTGAATACTTTCAATGTTTTCTTTATAGATACCGTAAAGTGGATTCCATATGGAGGTGCAGTATTCAAGTTGAGAACGGACCAGCGTGTAGTAAAGAAGAAGATATGTTTCAGGTTTTCGAAATTCACGGCTGTTTCTGATGACAAATCCTAGCATGCAGTAAGCTTTATTCACAATATTATCAATATGCGCATCGAAATGGAGTTTGGAATCAAAAAGTACGCCTAGATCTCTTATACAGTAAACGCGCTCGAGTAAATAGTTACCAATACAATAATTCTGTATGATGGCGTTATGATTTTTAGTAAAACTTATTTGTTTACATTTGTTGTAACTAAGGTAAATTTTGTTTTCATTGCAAAATGCTTCGAACCTTACTAAGTCGCTTTGGATTAGCAGACAATCGTTTAAATTCCTAACAATGGCAAATATTTTTATGTCATCGGCGTACAAAAGAAATAAACAATGCAAGAAACATTTAGTAACAGTGTTAATAAAGAGTATAAACAACAGCGGACCCAGGATTGACCCCTGTGGCACGCCAGAGGTAACTGGCTCCCATGTAGAAGTGTGTCCTCGCAACGATACGGCTTGTTGTCTTTTTGTTAAATATGAGACAAACCAACGTAGTAAATTTCCTCTAATTCCGTTGTACATAATTTTTTTAATAAGAATAAGGTGGTCAACCTTGTCAAAAGCTTTTTTAAAATCGCAGTATATTGCATCTACCTGGTGGCCTCGATCCATGCTGTTGAACAAGAAGTTTGAGTAAAGAAGTAAATTACTCATGGTAGATTTGCCTTTTACAAACCCATGTTGTTGTTCCGTAATTATGGAGGCAAGCTGGGGATATATATGGTCATGGACAAGTCTTTCCAAGAGTTTAGGGATCGCCGAGAGAATGGATATTGGCCTATAGTTTTCTACTTTTTGCCGTGAGTCGCCCTTGTGGACCGGTATAATATAGGCCAACTTCCACCTATCAGGGAAAACCCCGTCACTCAGGCATTTGTTAAATATTATGGTAAGTGGAACATATAGTGACGAAGCAGCAGATCTGAGGAAAAATGCCGGTATTCCGTCATGACCTGCACCCTTGTTTATATCTAGCGACATTAAACTCGAGAGCACTTCTTGTTCCGTTAATTCAATGGTGTGAATGTGCGCAAGTTCAGAGTCGCAAACGGCTTCAAGTTGGTCGATGTTAATCATGTCGTTGACAGAGGAGGGTTCGAATGTTGATTTAAAGAATTCAGAGAACATATTACAAATTTCCTGGGCATCGTTAGATTTGCGACCTTCGAAGGACATAGTAGCAGGGTATCCATCAGACGATTTTAATGAGGATATGTATGACCAAAAACTTTTAATATTATTTTGCAATGAACTTTCGATGTTGTCGAAAAATAACTTTCGAGAATCACTAGCCAGTCTTTTGTATGTAGCACGTAAGAAGGAAAATTCACGATAGTCAGAAAGACCTTTATATGTCTTCCATTTGTGCCAGACTTTATCTTTTTTCCGTGATAACCTAATAAGTTCGGGAGTAAACCATATAGGAAATTTGTCATTTCGTCGTGCCAATAATGGAATGGACTTATCAATTATATTATTTATTTTTAAATAGAATCGATCTACTGCTTCTTCGGCTGATAAACTTGCGGTTTCAGATAACCAATCAATACAATTAATGTCATTATTAATCTGAGTATAATCAGCTTTCCTGAAATTGCGCCTACGCTCTTTTTTGTTTTTGATTTTTGGTTGAGTTTCGGATGATATATCAAATTCAAGGGCTGGGTGGTGTCTGTCTTCTGAGAGCAGAGGGTCATTGCTGCGTGTAACATTTGTTTCGCGACTGTAGAATATGAGGTCTAAGTATTTTTCATTATGGTTAGGTATGCAATTATATTGGAGCAAGTTCATCAACGACATTGTTTGCAGCAAAGTTTGCGATGCAGCCGTGTTTGAAGAGGCGAGACCTTGACTGCAGCCTTCGGAAAAAGACCAAGTAAAAGTAGGTTGATTCATATCTCCAAGTACACAAAACATATTATTTGGTTCAGATGAAAATACAGATTCTAGGTTTTTGGAGAAAATATCATAAAACGTTGGTGGCGAGACAGGAGGTATGTATACTGCACATATGATGAGATTGGAAGACCTTACCGGAATAGATACGAAGATTTGTTCGATTTGGCTGGTTTCCCAGTCATCGAGCCGGGATGCTGCGAGCTCCTTGCGCACTGCTACCAGTACACCGCCTCCGTCCATCTTACCAGTAAGAGTACGGTCCCTATCTCGTCGGAACACCGTGTAGCGCGAATCTATTAATTCAGCCGTATTTATACTTGCTACAAGCCATGTTTCAACTAGAACTATAACATCATAGTTATTTGATAAAATATTCATAAGTAGTTTCTGAGTTTTAGTTCTAATACCACCACAGTTCTGGTAATAAACAGATATAGATGATGAGATCATTTCAACAGAGTAATAGTGTATATCGATATATTCCACATTCGCGGGAGCGGTACTTTACGTAGGACATACAAAGCATCAAAATTATATATGAAACATAGATAACTTATTAGATTAATTAGTATATAATAATAAATAAACAATATAAGATGTGAATGGATATGGTACAGAATGTTGAGAGAAAGCGGGCATCGATAAGACCAGTAACAGATTTGTAATAGTAGTAGTCACATCTTTTGAAGATCTCCCGCACGACGAATGGTAAACACCCTAGAGAGATCATCCTTCTTCGCCATGATACTTCCGTTCCTCACCCATGTGTACTTATAGCCGTTAGCTTTTCCGGCGGCACGTGTTTTTGCAAAAAGTATTTTATTTTTTAAGGTCAGGTGCTCGTTAACATAGAAATTTGTGGCGGGAACACCAAGTCCTAGTTGCTCCGTGGTGAGGCCGCGACGAGTCCTTACTGCAGCGATGACGTCATCACGGAGGCGCTTTGTCGAGAGCTGCACGACGATGTTGCGTGGTCGGTTGGAGGGCGAAGAGTGACCGCGAGCGACGCGGTGCACCGACACAATACTGCTACTCGGAAGCGGCACATTGACAGTTGATCCCATTTTGTCCAATAAGGTCATCAGATTCTCACCCTTGACCTCGGGTATGCCGTGAATGTCTATGTTACACCCTCTGCTTCGTTGTTCCATTTCGTCCTGAGCGTCTCGGAGTGATTCGATTTCTTGTCTAAGGTTAACATTTTCCTCCTGGAGAACACTCATTTTATCTTCCAATTTCTTGTTATTAGTTAGTACCATCTCTATATTTTTGATAAGATCGTCATATTTAGAACTGATAAACTCCAGTGATTTCTTTGTTTCTGAGTTTTCCCTTTCTAGTTTTTTGTAAATATTAGTTTCAAATTCATTCATGCCTTTTCTAAAATCTTCTAAAGTCAGCTGCGTTGTGTGTGAGTCAGGAGAGGGCGAAACCGGGATAGCTGCGAACTTCTTAGTTTTATCCGTGTTGCTGCGGGTAGATGCCATTTCGTCAGCTTATATCTATAATCCGAGTAATGCACTTTCACTGCCTTGCTACTAAAGTAGCATTAGACTTTTGAACTACGATTTGACTTTTGCTGCAGAGTGTAAACTAAGAAAAAATAGCACTTGCACTCGCTTATTTTCAACCAGAAAATGACGAAAGGTGGAGGGATTCTGTCCCTGTACAAACAGCAACTTATTTGAAAAGTTAATAGTTTTTAAAACTTATTATTTTGTTATTTTTTCGGGAGCAAATGTAGCAGACAGCTGTCACTTTGAAGTATTATTGTTGTATGTGCCCAAGTAAAAAAAGCAGAAAACATCAATTTTGTAAAGCACATTTTTGGTATTCATATTATAAACAGATTCGCAGTAAAGATCAATCAAAAATAGTGAATTCACTGATGGCTTCGCCTTACAATACTGAAATCAAAATTGATTGATCCGGCCGCAAACGAGATCATTTTTTTTTATTATTTTTGAACACTTTAAATTCTTTAATTAGAAATTACAGATACGGTCAACAAATTTCATAATGGAGAGTTCATCTACGAAAATTATTTTTATTTCAAAGTTCCATTAATATGGGAGTTGAAAATATTTTCTTTTACTAAGTACAAAAAGAAAAACTGTTAATTTTTCATGACAACCATCTCACCGTTCAAGGATTTCTGCTGTGTAACACAAAGAATTTTTATTAAATAGTTGAGATAAGACTTTTTCCAGCGTATTTAATTACCAAAAGGTTATGATATATAATACTATATATTGCCATTCAGAAAACAACATAGTAAACCAGTAGGCTGTCACCTGTCAACGGTGAAAACGGTCATTTATTTTGTAATTTATCGTAAGTTTTCGGCAAGAAACTTTGCCCAGGTTATGTTATTTTGAAAATTTTGACAAGACAAAAGCCATTATTTTTACATAATGTCAAAAAATGTGTTTTTTCCAAATTTTCTAATACGTTAAAAAATGCGGTATTTAAAAATCAGTTGACGAGATAATTTAATGCTGCAACCAGAATTTTAATTTGTAGGCGTTCCGCTTATATTCAATTTGGGAGGCGGGAATGGGTACCGCCGCCCGGGAACCTTTATTGGAAAACCAACACCTCTGCCATAGATCACTCCAAGTGGTTCGCTACCTTTGGTGATTTAGCAGGTGTGCCCGGGTTCATGTGGTGAGGTTTGTCTAGGTCTTGGAGGTGGATGACCAGGACACACTGAACCCCATATTCCTACCAACCCTTTAAACCTTTTTCCTTCCCAGAACTCTCCTCACCTTCCTTTCCTTAAAAAAAACCTCCATACAGCATCCCTAAAGATGACATAGGCCCAGAGGCAAATTATTTTCCTCAGGGCCTCCTATGTGGAGCTCATGTAAAAAAATATATATTAATGACTGCTCTTACCACCGAACTGTAGAGTTAAGCTGCAGACGCAGACCCAACATGTTTCTTCAACGATGGTGTGTTGTAAAAATTACTTACGTTGATTCAATTTTTTTAAACGATTTTAGAAAAGTTTCTGCATAAATGAGTGTTTGTGTAGCGTCACAATAATAAAACTTATATCCTCTCTGTTACTAAACTAATTTCCTTTCTTATTTTTTATGATTTTGTTCTTATCATAATCAAAAATGCTTCAAGTTACCTACATGTTTTTAAGACATATTTTGCAAATATCGTTACCTTTATGCTTTGACTTAAAACAATCTTCAAAATATTCCTACATAATATTATTTTTGTCTTTAAACCATGGGTTTATGTTGGTATTCTTGATAATTCCCTGAACACACTGAGCATTGAGCAACCAATTTAAGGGTGTTACCTAGGAAGCCCAAAATACTTGGAATTTGTCAATAAGTCATAAAACCCAAACCACTGAACTTACTACTAAGTTTTCTTTTGGCGCCTTTCTTGTCGGAGGTTGCTTGTCATTCGGGTCAAATGGTCATTATCCACCTTTTGCAGATTTTTTTATTTTTATTTCAAAGTCTTTTATCTGAGTATTTAATTTAGTTTCATGGTACATATTTACATTTTTGACTGTCTAATATATTTAGATGCACAATTCAATAGCTTTCATATTACATATCTTTATCATAATATGAGCTTGGGGAGTATAAATAACCCCAAAACTCTCTGGGGCGTAATACCCCTAAAAATTATTTTGATTGTTGAATCTACTGGCAGACAAATACCATCAAAAATGGCAATTAGCAATCTAATGTGTTCATAAAGAGACACAACCTTTTAAAGTAAGCTTCTGCGGCATGGGCGGCCTTTTAGATATTTCCACACATTTGATGATATATTTTACACAATTATATAGTTTATAACTGACATCACTTATGTTAATTTGTTTATTCAGAGGAAATAGAATTCACAATAAGGCAGACCACAATGACTAAGCAATTAGGCAGGCTAAGTTTTTTTGTCACGTATTGATAACACATTTGAATAATTCAAGTAATTAAATTCTTCGATCCAAAAGGACAAGCAGTTTGCAAGCACAATAAAATTAGTGTCTCCAATAGCCCACAGAGATTGCCACACTACAATTTGGTGACATAAACTGGTTTTTATTCATAATTAAGGTAAAAAAAAGATAAACTGCACATATCATGATGCCTAACCAATATCAATGCTGGGTTCAGGATTTAACCAAAAGAGATAAAATAGATTGATGAATCAATCTAATTCATTTAATTTCTCGAGGAAAACTTCTTTGGAAAGGTTTTTACTTTGTGGTGGCATTATTTATTTTATGAAAAGACAAATAATTTTGTTTACATCACTTTTATTTACATACAATAGACATGTTGTCTATGGTTATCGTTGACAGCTGTCACGTATTATTCTGCTCCGCTAAAATAGTCAAATTTTGTGGAAACAGTTTATTTATTATATGCAAAGTGATTTAACAGTGCCACCATAATATTACAATAATGTTAGAGATAATGCTGTGTTACACAGCCTGTGTATGAACGGTCGCGGGCAGCGATTACATATTATTGTCGCATATCGGGCGATTCTGAGCGAAAGGCGGGCGCCTTCGCCGTCGTTAACCCGTCATGGACACGGCCATCGATAACATTAAAACCGAAGTAAAAAAAATAACTACAGTGAAAGATTCAAAAGCTAAAACGAACCTTGAACTAAATGTCAATATATTAGAAGAGCTCTGGAAATCGGAAAAAAATCAATTACCAAGAAGAAATAATCAAGCCACAAAAAAAATTTATCGAAAATCACGAAGAACTTACTAAAAAGATAGAAAAAATCGTGAAAAAAATAATAATACTCCATCTTACGCGCAAGTTCTGTCAACAAATAAAAAAGAAAGTCCACAAGAAGAGAGGTTCTCCATAATAATCTTATCATCAAAAAAATCAACAAAAGCCGAAGAAATTAGCAACAAGATTCAAAAAAACATAAAATTAAACCAATTAAAGAAAGGAATAAATGGTTTACGTAAAACGAATAAAGAACAAATCATCATATCATGCCCAAAAAAAGAATACGCGAGCATTCTTACTGAAGAAATAAAAAAAATAACTATAACCTGGAAGTTAAAGAAATTCAAAAGAAGAAACCTAAATTAATAATTAAAGGTCTTAAATCAAACCTATCCAAAGAGGATATAGTCAACGGGATAATCACACAAAACGAAGGTATAGAAAATAAAATTATTCTCGTAACAGAATTAAAAAATAAATTTTTCAAGCACAATCAACATGAAGACTTGGAAGAAGATGAAAAACAGCACAAATCCTCGAGCTACATCGTAGAAACCAGCGGTACAACGCGAAAAAGTTTATTAGCTTTAGGAAAATTAAACATCCAGTACCAAAGAGTCAAAATTGAGGATTGCGATCCATTAACACAATGTTACCACTGTTGTAAGTTTATGCACACAGCATCCAGATGCCTACATCGAACCAATCCATCAATATGCCCTCATTGCACAGGTGACCATACCTATGCCAAGTGCCCTGAAAGAGAAAAAACACCGGTTTGTGCAAATTGCACGTCCCAAAATAAGAAATACGGCGAAAAAAATAAAACGGATCACAAAGCATTTAGCAATCTATGTCCGTACAAAAACAAAATGCTTAAAGTAGCAAGGGACAGAATTGATTATGAATAAAAATGGCAGACTATTTACAAAACGAACTAGACAAAAAAAATAATATTGTTGAAAAAACATACAACACCTTCCAAGAATACTGTACCCATCAAAACGACCTCAACCGCAGCCCCCTAATTCTACATATGAACATAAGAAGTATTGAACGAAACATAGATGAATTTCTTGCTACAATTAATAATGTTCCCAAAAAGCCGACATGTATAGTGTTAACGGAAACCCATTCGAGTTGTGACATAACTTATTATATACCTGGATATACTTTCGTATCAACGGCTAGCCGGATAAACAAAAACAGTGGGATCGCAATGTTTGTACAAAATAATTGTGACATATTATGTGTGGAAGAAATTAAAATTAACGGAACAATCTGCCTACATGTACGAATTAAGTATCACAACCTAAAAATTGAAATTATCTTTCTATATAGAACACACTCATCCACTGTGTGTTTGTTTGTAGATGAATTAAGACATGTATTATTAAAATTTAGGAACACAAATGCGATAGTTGTAGGTGACATAAATTTAAATATATCGCACGACTGTACATCAAGCAATAAAGATAATTACCTAAATATGATGGCCGAAATGAATTATGTACCATGCGTAAAGTCTCACACTAGAAACGTCAATGGGCAACGCCCATCGTGCATTGATCACATTTTCACTAACATTAAGGATAATAATAATATAAACTCTGGTATTATAAAAACTTTAATTACCGACCATTACATGACTTTGCTACATTACAATTCACCTCAGACGACAAATCAACATAACAGACAAACTGCTAATAATAATAAAGAAATAACTGTCATTAATATCGAATCTCTAAAAAATAAATTGTCCTCTGAATTATGGTTAGATATACTCCGAAATGATGACGTCAACGAGTGCTGTAAACTGTTTGAAAATATATTAACTAATTATATAAATGATTAAAAAAAAATTATTCATAAAGGAAACTCAGCAAAATTTCGTCAAATCAAACCGTGGATAACACATGGACTTGTTGTGTCTATTAGACATAAAGAATGGCTCTACAAAGAAACTAAAAAAAAAACATTAGACAAAATAAATGAAAAAATAAATTAGCTTCTCTTATAAAAAACACTAAAGAAAGATATTATAAAAATAAACTTGATGACTCTGGACACGACAGTAAGCGAGTTTGGTCAATAATAAATGAAATCTTAGAAAATAAACAGAAAACAAATAATAACAATACCATAAAGAGTATAATGCAAAACAATAATGTAATAAATTGTCGTGAGGAACCTGAAAAAGGAGCAAATGCATTCAATGATTTCTTCGCAAACGTAGGAAAGAATCTAGCTGAAAAAATTTCCGCAAAAGAAAATAAAATAATTGAAATTAATAAACTACTTGGTTTTTACCACTTTTATTGTTTATAAAACCGACATGTTTCGTCAGCAAAGCTGACTTCTTCAGGGTTTTGAGAGAACTAATTTTAAATATAGACATATATATAGGTAATAGAGAAAAATAATCGACATAAACAATAATAAAATTAGAAAGAAAATAATGTTTAAGGGACGAGGGGCAATATAGAACAATTAATTTTTTTTTTTTTTTTAAATGGGAATAGATTTAATAATGGGTCATTTAAAAACAATTTTTGATTATTAATAAAAAATAAAATAAAATTTGAAAAAACCCCGAACACAGAAAATAAACTAGAACTTTTCGAACCAACCAATCCCTCTGAAATTACACAAACTATATCAAAAATGCGGAGCGGTTCTGCTCCGGGATTTGACGGCCTTTCCGTAAAAATACTAAAAAACATTAAAAATTTTATTTCTACACCAATCTCTCATATAATCAATAATAGCTTCAAGACAGGAGTTTTCCCGAACATGTATAAAAAAGCAAAAATCACGCCAGTATTTAAATCCGGTAGTCCGGAGGACGTTTCTAATTATAGACCCATTTCACTCTTATCTAATATATCGAAATTTTTTGAAAAAATTGCTAAAAAAAGATTAACTGCGTTCATTAAAAAAAATTCAACAATCAATAAAAATCAATTTGGATTCACAGAGGGAAAAGCACACAAGACGCTATCGCTAAAATTTCATCTAGTATTCAGAGTAACCTGGACAAATCAAATAAATGTTTAGGAATTTTCATCGACTTAAAGAAAGCATTTGACAGCATTTCCCATGAAAAACTTGCTATTAAATTAAAAGAAAACGGCATTGACCGCATAGCCCTCAAATGGATAGTAAGCTACCTAACAGAGAGACCTCAAGTAGTAAAATTAAATCAATCATTTAGTTCATCTCTCACAAGTAAATTTGGCATCCCTCAAGGTACCGTCCTCGGACCATTATTATTTCTAATATATGTGAACGACATTTTCCAACAGGAAATTAAAGGTGAATTAATCTCTTATGCTGATGACACTGTATTGTTAATAAAAGGTCAAACATGGGAAATAGTCAATATATTGGCAAATGAAGATATTAATATCTTAAAATCGTGGTTTGATAATAACTTACTCACACTTAATGCTAAAAAAACAACATAATATTATGTGTTATTTTCCTTACAGAAAATACCTGATCATACAGTTAATATTGTAATCCACGACGAAAAATGTGATCATGTACTCTGCAAACAACATAATACTATTTGTACCGTCATTAACTCTTCTTCCGAAATTAAATATCTAGGTGTAATCATTGATCAAAACCTGAAATGGAATAGTCACATTTCAGAGTTAGTGAAGAGAATAAGGAAATGTATATATATATTTGTTAGGTTAAGAAATATTTTAAATGTAAAAATTATCAAAAACGTGTACTATGCTCTTGTTCATTCTTTACTTATCTACGGAATTATAGAGTGGGGAGGATCTTACGAAAACAATTTAAACTCAGTAAAAGTTTCACAAAGAATCATCATTAAAGTAATATTAAAAAAAATCTACCTTCTCAACAGAATCACTTTTCAAATTGTTTCCAGTACCAAATGTCGATGACATATTCAAACAAACTTCTATTATAAAAATGTGTAAAGAAAAAAATAACAAAGAATATCAAGAGTTTTACAAACTAATGAGAAATGGAAACCAATTTATTACACCTAATTTTAAAACAACTCAAATGCAGCATTATTATATTTTCCAAGCCATAAAAAACTATAATAACCTCCCTTATGAATTACGCTGTATCATCACCGAATCATAACAAATAAATAAAATTAAACAATTTTTCAAAAAAAAAATACAGTAAAAAGTAAATATTTTATGTTATATTTTATATTATATTTTATATTTCATATTATAACTTAAAACCTTTTTTTTTTACAGTGAATACCGCACAAGAATCTCAACTGCTCCCGTCTGGAGCCAGTGAGACTATGGCATCCCCAATAGGGGTATGTTGCGAGGCTGAAGGTAGGGGGGAGGGGAAGGAGGTGGGGAAGAGGAAGGTTGGGAAGTACCTGGCTATTCAGATCTGGTCACTAAACACGGCTAAAGCCATTTTCAAGCAACGTTTCAATTCTGAATGGTGGTCTTACACCAGGGCGATACTAATAGTATCTTCCACTCTGGAACATGCCGCAAATATACTATATATTATTTTAAATGAATTAATTGTGAAATAACACAAATTAATCAAATAAAATTTATTTGCGCATGCCGGGTTCGAACCCGCGACCTCCGGAATGTGAGTCAAGAGTCTTAGCCACTGGACTACGGAGGTCGTAAGTAAGAATCGTGGCTCCCTTATCAGGCACAAGAGCTCCTCTTTTCTGATAAGGTATACATGACTAAATACGACCTTTAATATAATATTTTGTAAAATATGTAACTCATAGTTTTTATATTACAATAAAAAAAAATAAAAAATACATGTTTCATGAACGATGTTCACATCATCAGGTTCAAATGTATACAACATTGAACCTGATTGATTGTATGTAAGTAAAAGTGAGTAAACAAAGTTATTTGTCTTTTTATTAAAAAAACTAATTCATTTAGCTTTGGGTCACAGTTACAGAATAGCTTCATTAGCCTTATTTCTTTAGATGTATCTCGTTTGCCGTAAACTCAAATTCCCCAGTACTTACTTAAGTAGAGAAACACGTTCCATTAGCTCGTTTAAAATATTATAATGAAAAATTTTAAAACGAAAGTCTTCACTTCAGAAAATTCAAGAAAAAGTTACGCAGGAAAAAGAACTCGCAGAAGGGAAACTTTACGGCTGAGGAATATCCAAGTTGTTTTTTAGTATTGCTACATCTCAGCAAACTCAACAACTCAGTGCTCTTTTATACTTTCTAGGATCTCATAACGATTTTTTTTTCAGCATTGAACACTTAATTGCAATACACGATTGCATTTGTAATAAATTAAAATGTGGCCAATTAAATTTGATCCAGGTTGTTCTGTCACAACAACATGCTCTCAACTCCATAGCACTTTCCATATGGAAAAATTTTTCAAAACGCAAACCACAGAAATGTAATTTAAAATTGAAGGACAAAGAAAATGGCTTACATGTTGACAATTTTCTGACAGAAAATGTGGACTCGCTCTGTGTGGAAAACGTTTTTGTTTGTGTGTCACCTCGTCATAATTCCCCCGTCTCCACGCTAAGTACAACCAGAGGGAATAATATATAGCCATCAGGTTGGGTTATGTTGTAATACAGGCTAATAAGGTAGGTGTAGGAAGGGTTTTTTTGCTAGTCTTTAAAACCTCCGAAAAATGAAAGGCAAAGGCGATGTCCATAACTTATTCCACAAGAATGCAGCTTACGCCATGAGAACAACGTTTTCACGCAGTCGTCATCAACATTGAATGTTTTCGCCTGTGGGCCATGTTATTATTTTATTAAGTACATTTAGTTGTTCTTTTCTTTTTTTGTTAATGAAGACCAAAAGTAAATTTTTTAATTACTCAATCATTTTTAAACATTTTCGCGCTTCTGAAATGTAGCGGTAAATCAATTATATTATTTATGTATTTTGGAAAAAACAAACAGCTTTTATTTATAATATAAAGATACAATAAATTATATGCGTTCTTAAATCAGGTTAAGCCAAAAAAGTTTCTTATGTAGCTTGGTTAGAGATTCTAATACTAATTCTTAAAATTAATAATGAAGAAAAAGAAACGAACGAGGAATTTGAAAAAATGGTAGAAGATTCTCTCGAAATATTAATTTCTCATATTTTAAATTGTGATCGCAAGTTCGCAAGTGCACGTAGCACTTCAAGGGCCCGCAACCCGGATTTGTACCGATTTATTACATATTTCCCTTAAACACGGTAAGTTTTAAAGCTCTTAAAAAAATATATGTTATTCTTGAAGATAATATCTAGACTTTGCCCGCGCCGAAACGCAAATTATATAAATTTCCCTCGATAGAAAAAATCGCAAAGTATGCTCCAAAAAATATTATTAGCACGTTTGTTTAAGTTATTTTACAAGTTATATATATGAAAAAATTCACAGTGTTTCTTTAAATGCTGTTTAAGATAATGCCCGCGAGATTTTTGCTCTATTTTAAACGAGTCGTGTTTTATTAAACATTTTCGCAATTTTTGCATCGATTTTGTCACTGCAAATGTTAGCGCTCTCCTCTAACATTATTTATTTCGTATCTCTCCATCTTCTTCTTTTCGGGCCCGGTTGCAGAGCCTTAAGTCGATATTATGAAATTTATGTTGGGTTGGGTAAATTAAAGTTAGTTCTGCATGCGGACCAATGAAAAAAATGACTTAACGGGTTGATCTTGAGGTATGTGGATTTTTATAAAATTGGTAAACTCAGGCGGTAAATTCCATTCAGAATTTAAAATAATAGAATTTGATCAAATATGAAATGTCAAGTTTGAGGGGAGTAACTCCCTTGTGTTGACGTTGTGGATTTTAATGGGTTTGGTGTTATTTGTAAAGTAAAAGTTAAATTTTTATTCGTGTGCTTTCAATTTTAACATTTATCTCTTTGGATTCTTTCAATATTTCGCTTACACTCTTTTGCCGTGAAATTGGGGAAAAATCTACTTTTTTTCTCTGAAATAACATTTTTCGCTAGGCAATGTCAAAATAAGTTGGTTTTTCTAATTTTTTTCCTTCATAATGTCTTCCTACTGTCATTCGAGTCACTTTGGCGTATAAAGGGAATCCCCTTAGAGGGTGGCGGGCGGGTGGGCCACGTCCCGGCGTTTCACCTGTCAGCGGTTTAATTATTCAACTGCCTTCAGTTCTGCTATTGCCTTCCTCCCATCTTACTTTCCCGCCAGGAGCCCAAGACGAAACATAATAAGTGGCGAGAAATAACGCTGTCATCTTGTGTCGTTGTTTTAGAGCATGCTTTTGAAAAAAACTGAGGATCCGGCATCGCAATGTACTCCACGTCTTACGGGGGCTTAATGTTAACAAAGTTAGAGGACCTGACGGAATACCTGCCCTGGCAGTGATGTGCTGCAAAGTAACAATAATTTTTACGAAGCTCTTCAAAATGTCGCTAAAGTGTGACTGTACCCTATGGATGGAAAAAAGCGGTCATTCACCCTGTTCCGAGGAAGGTGACTGCTCTATCCTGGTCAACTACCGCCCATGGCAAGTACTTCAGTTCTATCCAAGGTGATGAAACGTGTGTTCAATGACAAACCGGTCACACATCGAGAAAAACAAAATTTTTAACGGCCCTCAATACATATTCCGGCGGAACCTCTCATGCGGTGATCTTCTCGCGAACGTGAGGCATGTTTGGAGGCGGTGCCTGGAACGTTACAGTGAGGCATAAACGGTCGCCCTGGACATTTCCAAGGCCTTTGACCGGCTCTGGCACCGAAGAATCGTCAACAGACTGCCTTCTTACGGACTTTCTGTGTATATGGATTGCCGACTCTTTAAGGGAGAGAACGATTCAGACTGTTGCTGATGGTTTGACATCTTCCCTGCATTTGATAAATGCTGGCGTCCCACAGGGATCGGTTCTGTCTCCGACTTTGTTTTTGTTGCACATAAATGACCCTTAGACATGTGCGCCAATTCTTTATTACGTGGATAACAGTACAGTTGTTAATCACAGCCTTTTGTTTGACAAGCCCTCAAAAGACACACAAACTGCAATAGCTAGAAGGACTTAGAGCAGGGAATGGACGATTTTCTCGAGAGTCGGCATCTATGTATGTCTCCCTCCTTGGGTCGCATTCAGGACCCAGCTTCATTCTTTCCTTTCGACAAAAAGACCCTCCACATAGAATCCCCAAAGATGGCGTAGGCCTTGAGAAAATCATTTTCTAAAATTCCAGAATTCCCCATCCAAGATCTGCATTACAAATAATTACGCATTTATGTCGACAATATGTTAACGTTTTAATAGCGTTTTAGTAGTTTTGTGACATTGAGGAGATCTACAGATGGTCGAGGGCCTTACTACACGACCACGCAAGCCGTCAGGATAATAGTACTCTGAAAAAAAAATTATTCATTTCAAAAACAATTGTACATTTCTGATAAACAACCAATTTTCATGCAATAATAGTTGTAGGTGCGTGTAAATAGCCCCTGACACGAGGGAATACTACCCTATGTAAAATTAAGGAAAGTCGAAATCTTCCCTATGTGACACAAAACAGTTTACACAGCAATTCCAAAATCCTAAGTGAAAACAAAACAATACTCACTCAGAGAATGCAGCTCTTGTACGATGTCCAGCACAAAACGACACTAGTTTTCATTCAAAATATCGATTTTTTCCAATGCGGTAAGTGCACCATCTCAACATGTGTTTAGCACAGGAAGGAAGTTTCAACAATGAATATTAATTTTCACATTAATAATACGTGCCAAAATCTTAGGTAACAACTATAATTCAATTATTGGGTGAATTATTTTATAATGACTGACTAGGAGTGACATCTCTTGGCTTTCACTAACACTCACTTTGGAAGTAATTGCCTGCTTCACAGAGGTAAGAAAATACATGAATATACTGAAAACAATGTCACATAGGTAAATTCAATATAATACAAAAACCATAGATGGCGCCCTCATGGTCCCATAGCATAAATTATTAATTTAAAAGAAATTAATGCCCAAATGGATTTAAATATATTTACGGCGCGTATCCAATAGTTGTTTATCAGTTGTTGGAAATTTCAAATATTTTCATTAGTAAGGTGATTTATGTATATTGATTAGGCCCTGATTTTTGCACATACTTCTTACCCATCTAACGAAATTCACCTGAATCACATTGTATAAACTTTAAGTAAAAAAAAATATTTTCGTTTTATTCTTTGGGGTGTTATGCCGTGTTGCGCTACCTCCTTCTTTAGCCAACGTTTCGGACAGCGTTGCAGTGTCCATCATCAGGGCAGATCCGGCATCCGGTCTGATGATGGACACTGCAAAGCTGTCAGAAACGTTGACTAAAGGAGGAGATAGCGCAACACGCAAAACACCCCAAAAACAAACAACGAAAATGCTTTTGGCCGTAGAAATCTAAAAACGTATCCAAGATGTTTTATATTCATATGTTATTCCAGTTATTTTTTTTAATAACGCCAAATAAAAATAAAAGATGAAACTATTATTAAAATTTCCTCCATGTCATAACCTAAACCGTTGCGTTATCACATTCTATTATCATCTCAATGTAATAACAGTTTCTCGGCCAAGGGCGGCATTATAATGCCCTTGGGCGGGGATCGGGCATTGGGCGTATGGCGGCTGGCGTTAGGGCGGGAGCCAACTGCTGTGACCACGACCTTTATGTACAAATTAATTCCCGCCTTAGCATTCTGTAATTGTGCCACTTGAGGGCGGATTTAATACATGAAAATGTTTTTTTCGTGAATTAACGTGGCATTTCGTGGCTACTTTGTTTCAAATTAATTTAGGTATAATATGCAGATATTTCCTTATGTGTTTATATTATCTATGGGACTAACCTATATATATATAGCACTAATCTCCTACCATTCCAGAAAAAATACTTTTTTTGGTAGAAAAGCTTCAGTCACTTAGTCTTAGTATAAATATCAATATTTGTGTATTTGTTCATATATTATTGACTGCCATACCGTTCATCCGAGTGCGATGAAACTTTGGTGATTTGTTGTGCGCAAGCCCACAAAGTTTTTAATATATAATAGTAAACTCTGGCGTTATGAAATTTGTATAAAATATTTACCGCAGGTGATGCGCGAGTAGTTTGAAAATGTGTGTATTTCATATATTTTAGCGGCAGGGAGGGAAGGCAGGAAAGGGAGAGTAATGAAAGAGGTGGAATTCACGGGTGGAGTGATGAGGGAGGGGGAAGAGGACACGGAAACAGAACGGGACGCATGAGAAAGGACATGCAGGGAAAAACAATTTATTTCTCTGAATGATATTGCAACGCATGCCAAATACCAGCAAGTTATTAATAAAATAAAACGATACTTTATTTTTTAATTATTTCAACCGACCGCCGGCCGGTTGCAATATGACGGCCGGCGTAGTGCAGCGGTAAGGCTCTTGACTCGCACACCGAAGGTCGCGGGATCGAATCTCGGCACGGCAAATAAATTTTATTTGATTAATTTGTGTTATTTCACAATTTATTCATTTAAAATAATAAGTAGTATATTTGCGGTACGTTCCACAGTGGAAGATACTCTCAGTACCGCCCTGGTGTAAGACCACCATTCAGAATTGAAACGTTGCTTGAAATGGCATTAGCCGTGTTTGGTGACCAGATCTGAATAGCCAGGTACTTCTCCACCGTCCTCTTCCCTATCTCCTTCCCCTCCCCACTACCTTCAGCCTCACAACATACCCCAATTGGGGATGCCATAGTCTCACTGGCTTCAGATGGGAGCAATTGAGACTCTTGTGCGGTATTCATATTAATTTTTTTTTTAAACCTATCGGCTTCGCTTAATACTATCATCATCAAGGCACAAAATTAAACTAATCAAATAATATTTTGTGTGTGCTTATAGAATGAGATAAAACTTAACATAGAATAAAGGAACAGTGAAATAGCATGAAATTAAAATCAAACATTAACAGAGAGAGAAAGACATAATTTGCACATAATGGGTTACCATATTTTATCTAAACTACCTGTTAAAAACCAGCTCCGCAGGTTTTTGCCGCTAGGCCCTGCACACGGTCTTTGTTTCGTCTTTGGGTCATCCAACGATAGCTAGTCACCGGGACAGGCGATGACGTCGTATGTAATACATAATCGCTTAATACTGTGTTCACAACCAAGGGCGGATTTAGGGGGAGGGCACGGGGGCACGTGCCGTCCCAGACGGTGTTTTTGTGTACTGTGGAGATTCCATCACAGTACAGAAAACTGTCTTTATTAAACATTTAATTTTTCTATTGTTTTGACTCTTTCATTAACCTTTCATAAAACTATACATACTTGAAATCGTAGAAATAAAGTAGAAGTATGATACCTACTTTAAGTTTATTTCTAACAGTAATTGTTGATTTTTTTGCCCATCCGCCCCTTGTGCCCGCCCAGAAAAAAATCCTAACATTAATTGTTGATTTTTTGCGCGTACGCCCTTGTGCCCCCCCCCCCCCCCCCCCCAGAAAAAAATCCCTACAGTAATTGTTGATTTTTTTGCCCGTCCACTCCTTGTGCCCCCCCCCCCCCAGAAAAAAATCCTAACAGTAATTGTTGATTTTTTTGCCCGTCCGTCCATTGTGCCCCCCCCAGAAAAAAATCCTGGATCCGCCCCTGCACAACTGAGTATAACCGTCAATCTTTCCATATCCAGAGAGATAACACAAATTCGAGCAGTGATACCTGCCTGGGCACGTTCTCATGCATCCTGCTAACGGAAGTGGCGACATTTTTGACGAATTCTTGAATTCTAAACCAAATTACAACGGTAGCTTGGTTTGGAATTTCACGTACAGAGATGTTTTGGTGGCACGGCGCGTATTGCGTGGCATCAAACATGCAGTCGAAGCCGGCTCTAAAATTCAAATTTCAGACTCTCACGTATTAATACTATTCGATAGACAAAGCGTCACCTGAAGAAGTGATCAAGTGATAATGGAATATTATGAGTTTTATGGGAGAATTTATCTGTTTTGGGCTATTGGACACTGTTAGGAACTTAACAAGATACCCGCAAAATGGAAAGAATGGAGAAAATCAAGGATCGCCGACTTACCCTGTTTTCTTCCTTCGCTTGTCTAAATTTCGCTGGTTCATCACAATAACCTCCAAATTCGCAAGCTGACGATGGTTCTTATTTGTTTCGACATGATCGAACGTAATCATGTAAACATGGCTCCGTAATCAACACTCACAGTATGTGTTGATGGGATGATTATTAATTTTCAACTGACCAAAATATCACATAATTTTACTTGGTCGGCGTAAGGTGGAAAAAAAGTATTTGTGGGTAGGAATTGCAATTTTGGAAAAAGGTACAAGGATAAATGTATTATTTCGTAAGTAGATAATATATAATATATGGATGCTATAAGGTAACAACATACACAATGTGTAAGTCAAAAATTTGACTATTTATGCATTAAACCGCTTACTCGTTAATTCAGAATACGTTTTGTTCAAACAGTTAGATTTAGCTTTATTGTTACGAAAAGTGAGTATTTATGTCGGGGGAGACCAAAAAACATGCAAAAAATATGCATTTAACATTCTAATTTTGTTAAAACTAATTCACTCACGCGGTAAATGCCATTGTTTATTCATTTTTTTTTATTTTAACATTTCATAAACATCAATCAATGCTGCCAATCAGAGAAGAAATATTTTTGCGTAAAACAAAGTGAATGCATTACTGACAAGTTTGTACCTGTATTTATTACAGTAGATCATGGAAAGAAATGTATTAGAATAATTAATAATTACACATACACGCTAGACAAGCCCTGCTTTGCCAAACAAACCTGGGATGTTTTTTAAAATTATGATGAAATGCGAGTTTATTTTAGAGAATTTATTTTATAAGATTGGTACTTCCGACAAATGTCATATTTGAGTAAAAAAAGGAACATTCCGTATTATCCGTGCATCAAACTTCGACAACACGAACGTTCCGTATTATCCGTGAGGTGGACTAACTGCATATTTACCAAAATTTGTATTAGTCCATTTTTTGTCAATTTTTCATGACCATTTTTGTGACAAAATATTAGGCACGAGTGCTTTGATTGCAGGTGTGATTTTTGTCAATAAAACGTTTAGCGAATTCCGAAAAGCTGAATTATTAAAACTTCTAAGATGTTGTTTATTTCTAATGTTGACATTGCTTGTTATTTTACCAATATAATGGTTAAACAATCGCTACAATCTAATTTATAATTTTCTGCGTGACTAGATTTGTTGTTTTTATTTATTAAAATTTTGTGCTAATTATTGTTTTAATAAAATGACAGTCTTAATTAATCCTACTTCATTATTGGTTGTAAACAAAGTAATTGTTTTAATTCATTAACAAATATTTTTATTATTTTTTGTGTCATTACGTTCTAGGTGATAAGAATATTTGAGAGGTTTGTGTCAGTTTAAAGTAATTACCTAATATCATAAATATGCACCTTTTTTCTTTTTCTTTATTTTCCCAAGTTTGTGATAACATTGTGATACTATAGGCTCGGTATGTAATGTTTAAATAATTTGGCCTAAAATATGGTTAGATATAAAAATGAGATTTAAAAATTCAAAATATAAACATGATTTAACAATATTTTCGTAAAAATATACTGACACATCAGCCCTCTCTGAAAAATATTTTTAAAATTCGCATGAAATTATTGTGAATGAATTTTTATATAATCATTCTGAACTCAGCCGGTAGATGTCTCTAATTCTACTGAAGCTCTACCGGAAAACTCTCCAACCCTTAAATTATAAACTTCTCTGAAGTGAAAACTCGCGCAATAGAAGGTTTTTCTGTTGGTCGGTTTGGGTCTTTGCTAACGCTTAAAACGTTTTACAACAGATGTCAGCAAAGCTTTTTAAAAGCTTTAAAAAAATAGTTTTCTTTTTCAGATGCGGAGAAAAATCTCAAGCTGTTAGCAAACCAGAGAACCTACACAGTTATTGGACCAGAAGTCAGTGCAACAAGTAAGTTATGCATATAATATTATTTTACAAAACAATTTTGATTTTATTTATTACTTTAATTTTCACAATATTATTTACAGCCGTTCAGTCGACTACGGTTGGAACCGAAATCTTTTCTTCTCTACCAAACGTGGCTAAAAGTTATCGGAGAGGAGCTATACTGTGTACCAAGCAATTCAGTATGTTTTACAAATAATTTATAAGTTTTCTCGTCTTAAGCCCTTTTGCCGATTTCGTAACTAGCTGCTTGATCGTTTCCAAAATACGTTTTAAATATTATACTGACGTGTGAGATTGGTTTTGTAGGTCAGTGTGGCATTATTTAGTTTTACAGTTTACATATTTAGATGATTTTTTCACAGCCTTCATCTGAAATGTGTGATTTTTTTCCAGTAGGGTTTAGGTGACCTCATGACATTTTTGTGTTTACCCCAGTCGGTTTTTCAGAATTATAATATGGGTAGGATACAACAGTAGAAACATTTTTGTGTATTCTAGGAAAATATTGTGGTAAGCAAAAATTACGTAATTGAAACCTACCCCCTTTGGTTATCTTTTAACAACTAGTTTTGCGAAAAACTTAAATTTGGCAGTGAAACCAAAATACTTACCCGAAATGAAAAAGGTTTTTTTTTTGCTAGACACATTTTTAGATTTTCGCGGCCAAAAGTATTTTCGTTTGGGGTGTTATCACACACATCTGCCATATCTGCCCTAATGATGGACATCGCAACGCGCGCTGTCCGAAAGGAAGACTAAAGAGGAAGGTAGCGCAACACGGCATAACACCCCAAAAACAAATAACGAGGATATGTGCTACTTTATTTATTCATGTTTTAAATTACAAGGCCATTCAATAATTAAATTATTCGTGGTTTTAGAGTCAGCTTTGGCAATTTTTTGTGAGTTGATATAATATTTATTAAAAAGGTAATCCTACTAATGTGATGATGAATCCTAATAATCAATTATAATATATTGAAATGCTATGTAGTATATTAGATATAATTTTTTTTAAAACATCCCTAAAATGGCATTTTTGTGGACTTTTTAATTTTAAGTTCGACAAATTGGTGTTCCAAAGTAAATCGGTAATTTGTAAGTATAATTTAAATGCATCAAAATATGTTTCTGATGATTTAATCTTAAATATCATTATAATATATGTAACATGTATTTTATAAATAAATAAATAAATAAATTATATCCTTATGTTTACATAAAAGTTGGGGTAAAATTTTATTAATTTTAAATAATTATATTGTTAACTAACAATAATTACAAAATTTGGCTAGAAAATTATGAATAATAGACTTTTTAATTGCCTTTATATTATAATTTGATATATAAATAACAAAAGTAGCGCGTGGCTGTACTAAATATTTCCTATACCTTATTATTATTTCCTATTTTTTTTTAATTGTGTTAAGTATTTCGGCTTCAAATCCAAATTTAAGTTTTGTATAGTTCCCCTTACGTCCCCTTGGTGTATATTATGTGTGTTTTACCCTTAGATATGAAAAATATTATTATAATACGGTCTGGTGACAAATTCGAGTTGCAGAATTGTTACTCAATGTACTGATCTTAACACTTTCTACTGTGTATTTTTCCAGTAGATTTGCATCACACTAAAATATTATATCGTAGAAATAACATGATTCGTGGAGTAGGTGTGTTGCAATCAATTTGGTCAACTTTTAACGGCCTTTAACTCCTTATCGTGAGTTTTTTTCCCATGGATGTTTATAACTTTAGAAGTTTGGTTTTCTGATAAATTTGTTAAGCATGATGTTGTGCAATTTTGGTGATATCTGCTACACGTTTTTTAAAGCGCAGATAAAACACATTATATTTAAGTATTACTGGCAAAATTAATTGTCGTATATTGTAAGTTATTTCGATACAGATGCTTTAGTAACCAGTCTATCAGAATATGTAAATATTTTTCAAAATGTTTATTCATGAATTATTTGGATAAATATTAATTGTAATCCTGCGAACTCTGTCCATGAAAGACCAAGTATTTAAAGTTTTATGTAGTACGAGAGACATGCGTTCAGATTTAAGCAGGCATATCTGAAATTCAAAGTCAAACTACAAAAATCACCAGAAAATACGACTTGCAAAACATTACCACTTCAACTAAAGGGATTATTTTTATAAATTAGAAAAAAAAAACTAAATAACCATTTGCAGTGCGAGAACTGAAGTAGATATTAAAAATTAATAGAATTCTTAGTTTTAACCAATTTTATCTTAATATATTAAACAAAGTCGGGTTAGTTACACCATTTACAACTCGAGAACGGCTGTACCGATTTTTATGATCTTTGATTTGTTGGATTTGTCTCTACCCCGAATAGCAGAACAGCTATTAAAACATTGTAAAAATTCTCTAAATTTAAAAAAAAATTAAGAAAATCCTTTCCTCGTACATTTTCTTTGGAACGAATTCTCAACATTTGAAAGAGCTGCAGGAATATTGGTGATAAGTATAATTTTGAGTAGTGAGTGAATTCCAAAAATTCAAAAACGTAAAATGTCAATGCTAATAGTTTTGCTTTTGTTCTTAACCATATAATGCTGCCCCTCTTTCTTACACACTAATGTTGGGTTTCTTAATTTACCGAGAATGCTAAATGCAAAGCTAATTGTAAAAGTAAACTGTCAAATGCATAGAAATTTTTAAATTTCGATCGTTTACTTTTACAATTAGCATTGCATTTAGCATTCTCGGTAAATGAAGAAACCCACCTTTGGGTGGGATGGGTAAATTGTAAAATTAAGCGATCGAAATTTAAAATTTTCTATGCATTTTACCGTTTACTTTTACAATTAGCATTGCATTTAGCATTCTCGGTAAATGAAGAAACCCACCATAAATGTTAACAGTCGAAAATGGGACAATCCGTATGTCTGCATCCCTCCAAAGGAAAAATACAATAGTTATAATAAATCTCCCTCACATGAATAAAGAAAATTAAACGCAATTCCCGTAAGTAAGTTGAAAAGTAAAAAAATAAAATGGTGTAACTAATCCGACTTAGTTTTATATCTTAAGATGTAGGTACATGTTCAGAAAATAGAAGCAGTTTTAATTTCATTAGGAAGCACTCCATTTTTTAAATTTCAAAAATACATACATATTTAAACGCCATGTTCGAGAAACATCAGTAGAAATGGGTAGAAGAGAGTGTTGTAGTAGGAACGAAACATAATAGCCAAGAGCATTCAACATTTCGTGCTGCAGAGCGCAAGAACGGGGTAGGTTACTAAAGTCACGAATGTACAAATGCTGGGCACGTATTTGTCGTGTCTCCTCTGGCTGTGCACCGGTGGGAAGTACATGGCTAACATATCACATATTATAGTTATGGATAAAACTCTTCGATGACACAAATAATTTCTACGAATATTTTTGATAAAGTTATGCATAAACAGATCACGGGGAATTTATGATAAATTTAAATCATCTCCAGCGCTTGGACGAATCGAAGATTTAATTAAAAAGTTCTAAAGTTAGGTGAGATCATTTCATATGGATCTACAGAGTTTCGTAAAAATTAAGCGTGTATGCAAGCATTTTTGGGGCCACTACACAAAAAATAATGTAGAAGTTATTATTTTTCAAAATTCCATTATTTTCCTATAAAAATATTTTTCCATTGAAAAATATTTCTTTTTCCATGCCAATAATTCAACTTTCTTACTAGAAAACTATCTTAAAACGTTGGAATTTAAAAAAAAATTGATAGATACACTATCGCGTAGAATCACCTATCGAAGTTAGTGCACTTTACCTCGGATAATTTGTATGTAAATGACAATATATGAGTCTGTAAACGCCGTTGTAATCATCAATATGCTAGAATTTGTCTGTGATTGTAAATCGATTTAGGTTCATCTCGGATTCGTTTTGAATGTAAGTGTCATTTTCAATATTAGAACTGATTTGGTCAAGAATTCAGAAAAGTAATATAGTTAACGATAATATTATAATACGTCTATTATAATAAGCATATATAGTAATTAGTGTAGCCCGTATATGAATTAATAATAAGCCTATTATAATAAGCAAACACCTGTACACCCTTGTACACCTCGGAGCTGTGAACTGTGAACCAACTTCAACAAAGCATCTCTAAAACAGTACAGTACAACAATTCATAACAATTCATAGCGAATGCTTTTTGGGTTGTCCTGGTACGGCAGTGCCACCGAAATGTTTGAAAAGGGGCTCGTTCCCGGATTCCGAGCACTCATCAAAAAATGGATCACCAACTACAGAACGCGACTAGCCTCGAGCGAAAACACTCTTATGATGGCAGCACTCCACTTCTGGCAGGGTCTCATATACAAACGATGGAGCCAATTCCTGATCTCATAGATTTAAAAAAAATCTTCTCTCTTCAAATTTTCTTGTTTTGTTTCCGTATTATTTTCATTATTATATTGAAACGTTGGCTAAAGCAGGAGGTAGCGCAACACGGCATATAACCCCAAAAAATATTATTTTATTTGTTTTCTTTCACCGTGTATTATATTACAATATTTTTATTTTTACTTTGATATATTCTGTGTATAACATGGAACTAATGGGACTGCACCACCTTCGCGAGATCTGGAATAAACCAGAACAAAATAATAATAATAATTTGTAGCGATTTCAGACATTTTTGATAACTTATTAAGCAAATTTTTGTTATTTTAAAGAGTTCCGCTGTGAATATTTTTACGAGAATTCTTGATCACTGTGCAGAAAATATTGTCCTTTAATCACTCGAAATGTGTTATTTGCGTTGACTTTCAGCTTCACAAATCCAACTATTATAATCACACACATCTACCGGATCTGCCCTGATGATGGACACTGCAACGCTATCGAAACGTTGGCTAAAGAAGGAGGTAGCGCAACACGGAATAACACACCAAAAACAAATAACGAAAAAAAATGTATTTAATATTCGTTATTTTTCACGGGTCTCCGCCAGTTTTTTATTATAACACACCACGTCGTATGTGTTATACTATCCCGTTTCTTTCCTTTTAAAGACCCTCCACACAGCATCCCCAAAGACGACATAGGCGCTGAGGGAAAATATTTTCTTTAGGGTCTCCGGTGTGGAGCTATTGTAAAAAAAACCTGGTAATAATTGAATTACTCTGCACCACACTCCTTAAAATCACACAGACGCTCTCTCGATACTCCACAACAACGATACTCAACCTTTTTTCTCTTCTGGCCACATACATGTATTTGTAAAGTTACGCGGGCCCCAACACTATACTGGTATGACGAGAAAAAAATCATCAAATCCTTCCCCCCCCCCCCCCCCCGTCGTAACACAACATTTGGAATCTGGCCACTAACAATAAAACTCCTTATGTAGATGGCGATAAGGTTTAAATGCCCTCTTAACGCCCGCCGCCTGTTTTCATTTATGCAAGAAAATAAATAATAAAGCAAATGTGTTTTATCTTATTTTGCGAAGTTCAGGCACAAATATTAAAATGCTGGACATTCATTTTCTAAATACCTTAATTGACAACAATGAATGACAGTGGATTCGAGGAACAGTTTTTGGAACCATTTCTTATTGTAGCACGCCTGATTACGGAGGCAATTGAAATCTACAACCATTTTGAAGTATACTGTAATACCAGCTCGTAGTGTAATGGAGCTGGCAACACGGTATCGCTTCCAAGTAAATAAGCACACATTTCAGCACTAACAATCACACATCTGCCGGATCTATCCAGAATATGGACCCTGCAACGCTGTCCGAAACGTTGGCTAAAGAGGAGGTAGCACAACACCCCAAAAACAAATAACGAAAATTAAAACAAGTGTTCAAAAGAAATATTTTATAAAACGGTAGAAAATCGGAATGCCGCGGCTTAAGGAACAAAGCCGTCGAAAAATATATTTTCCGCGAGGTTTATTGTTGACTAGCATACCGTCACAACTTGTTGTAACAAGTGTGGCAAAAAATGTTCCACTTTTATAAGCAGAACTCTTTTTTGTAACTTTCTCCCTTTTGCCAAGTTCTCGGTACTGGCCAGATAGTTGGTCCATTTGTAAATGTCGTGCAGAATGGATGATGAGTCCTCGCGCCCCGGATTCACCGCATCGCCATCAAACCTCCGCCCTCCGCGACTCCTCGCGGCACTGCCCCGGGCCTGCAGGGGGGCTGTAAGGTGGGGGCGGGTAGATTTATGTACCGAGACCGGACTTTAAAAATTTACAAGGGTAGTTCTACTGCGGTCAACCGTATTTAGGCGCAGTAGACTTTTTGAACTTGAATCTTTTTTCTTGTTGATTTTCTGAATATTTACTGCATTTCTTCAATCAACGTCGCTACAGTAGTTAGTCGTTCGAATTCATATAGAACGTTATACACCCAACAAAAATATTATGAAATTTGCTCAAATAAGTTTAAATTACTGATTTGAAAGCTATCCCTTTCTTGTCCCCCGGACGTTGGCGATCACTCTTGAAAATGTCTCTCTGTCTTGCGCTGCCCGGAATAGCTTCTCCACACTTCTAATGCCGGTCCACTCTCGTATATTTCGTAGCCAAGACATTTGTCTCCTACCAGGCCCTCGGCGACCCTCTATCTTGCCTTTCAATATTAAATTTAATATTCCTTTAATCCATTTTTAAAGTTAATTGTCTGCTCTTTTATATTTTAGCTTTGCAAATCGTAGATGTCATACGGGGCGTTAAGGGATGTACTTGCCTTACCAGCGATTTCTGACATTATTTGGAGTAAAAAATAAATATGAAATTTTGGTTTCCGGTGGCTTTTCGGAATTTTTGAAGTAAAACTGCTTTACGCACGTTTGATTTGGGGAGTAAGATGCGTGACGAGAGCGTTACGAAAGGCGAGGCGAACGGTAGTTGAGAGAGAGATATAAGTTTTTAAAGATAGAAAGAGAGAGAGTTACGTTTCGTATACTACTGTAGGGGCAAGAGAGAGTGGTGCGAGCGCACATTTTCTTTCTCTCTTTCTCTCACAGCCAGTTACGTTTCGTATATCTAAGACACAGTGCTGACCTATTGTCTGTATCACACTGTAGAAGCAAGAGAGAGCAGTGCGCGCGCACATTTTCTTTCTCTCTTCTTATCATATAGATAGAGCAGAAGTTTTACTTCAGTGGTGTGGTCTAAAGCACTCGTTTTTTTATTTATTTCAAAATCAAATTAAATAATTTCTTCCACATGTCGTCGCTGGTCACTCAGCCGAGCAACCACCCAACCCCTCACCCGGACCCCTACTGTCCAAAACTTTGTGTTATTTATGTTTTTAGGTGAAAAAAATCAAAAATGTCACCGGAGACCAATATATCATTTCCATTTTTTTCTCCAAATGATTTCAGGAATCTTCGTTTAAATTTAGTCAAGTAAGTCCCTTAATACCCCGTATACAAGGAACGAGGTATGACTACCACGTATATACCAGAATTACACACGAACGGAATTACGCACGAACAAAATTACACACCAATAGAATTACTTTCATTAAAAAAACCTAACTTTTGTTTATTTTCAAATATGATTTAAAATACTAACATACTATGTAGCTATACTATGTAGGTTTAATTCCAGTTGGTGTAATTTGAGTGGGCTTATTTGTAATTTCGTTCACGTCGAGTTAAAGGTTTACCTAGAAAAATTTAGTCTAGAAAAATTGGCATGTTCTAATGTACGCTTAAATTATTCGTTAAATTCTCAAGAATGTTGGTGGATCAACTTTCATTATAAATATATCTTCCATTTTAAAAAAATTATGTATGTACATTCTCATAACTTTATTAATGTCTAAATAAAATAATATCAAAGTTGAACAAGCCTACTGGACAAATTAATCCCTCGTTGCGGAGAAGAAGACCCGCTCTTCCGTAAGCTCTGTCCCGACATATAACTTTCCTTTATAAAACACCGAATGGGGAGGTAAAACATTCGACTGCCAAAGGAACAAAATCAAAATTGGTTTCAAAACTACACGTAGATACGTGGCCACCCTATTATACCTGCAAAACTAGACGTAGATACGTGGCCACCCTGTTGTATCTGCAAACATGTTATTGTGGGACCTCGGCACTACGACCGGTTTGAACAATTCGTAGGTTCTAAAAATTTTTTAATACGTTTTGTTACGCGCAATGTTTCCAAGAATGTATCTATCTTTTATTACCGAACGTCAATCTAACCTAACGAATGACTCGATTATGTAATAAATACTGCAGCCATGAAGACTTGGATATATTTTAGAAATCAATCACTTCCTTCAGAAGGAACTTATACTTGCATATACCTGACGATCTCCTCACTTAGAGCCATTTTGTAATGATTGAATCGTTCACCTACTTATTTATGCATTGGTTCGTTAACATGTGTATATATGTATATGTGTGTGCGTGTGTGTATATACATGTATGCATATATACGTGTAGAGTGTGCACGTGGATGCATATTTTATTTTATTTTATTAGGAACATTTATAGGTTAGTAACATTACAAGCATTAAAGAAAACAACTAATTATAATAATTATGTTATAACCCAATAACAAATATTCACATCATGCCCAAATAATAAATAAAAAGTTAAAAAAATTTAACTCACAATTTGGGAGGCGGGAATGGGTACCGCAACCCCGGGAACCTTTATTGGATGACCAACACCCTGTCATAGGTCAGCCCAAGTGGTTCGCTACGTTTGGTGATTTAGCAGGGGTGCCCGGGTTCATGGGGTGAGGTTTGTCTCGGTCTTGGAGGCGGATGACCGGGACACACTGAACCCCAGATTCCTACCCACCCCTTAAACCCTTTTCCTTTCCACAACTCTCCTCTCTTTCCTTTCCTCAAAAAACCTTCCACACAGCATCCCCAAAAATGACATAGGCCCCGAGGGAAATTATTTTCCTCACGGTCTCCTATGTGGAGCTCATGTAAAATTTTTATTTTTTTATTATTTAGTTTTACCTAATTTTACAGATAGGAACTGATATATAAAAGATACAGATAAGATAAAATAAAAAAATAAAAAACAAGAAAAAGTAGAAAAAATAAATGTATTTATATAAAATAATAATTATGAAAACTGAAAAACACCAGACGTGGGGTTGAGAAATAAAATGTACATTTATAAAAAACAAGTAAGTAAAAGTAATTTAATTTTCATATCTCAACCAATAGGAGCCTTTAAAAGTGACATCATTATCAAAGCGGTCAATGAGCGCAGTTGATGCGACGCAGGTGCAGTAATCATCATTTTCGTTTCATCCGAAATCCTAATCACAGCGGTGCTTTAGAAGTTTAAACTCAACACTTGTTTCTGACTTGCAATAGTTTCGTATATCCTCATTAGAAAAATGTTTTATCGCAATTTCTCCACGCAACTACCCATTTCTTAGCTAATTTATAAATCGTTACAAAAAAGCAGTTTGTCATAAATTGGTATAAAAGGAGGGTAGCGAACAAAAGAGCACGCATCCCGAAGAAAACACTCTCCCCCCCGTGGAGCCTTCGGGTTATAGCCTCCAGCTAACAATGCCGTGAATTTCCTTGTAATAAACCTTCTGGAACTTGTATCTAGGACCCTGGTCTGTATACATAAAATGTAGGAAAATTTTCAATTAGATGGGAACATCCAATTGTAAGAGGGATTTTTAGGTCAACGGAATTGTAGACAGATCATCTCGATACAGAGTTTGGCGCTTAATAAAAGTTTTTCGTTGTTCAAACTGGTTGTTGGCGTAAATGCTAATAAAAATATGATGATCTTTTATTAAATGATTTAGTTTTAATCGAATAAATTTGTTATTGAACATATTTTCGATAACGCAGAGTAAAAATAATTCAAATAATCAAAACCTCGGGATGTAACTAGTAATAATTTCTAAGGCATTAGCTATGTATGTACTTAACAATTTCTAGTTAATTTTTCTTATGTGCATTTTTGATGAAATTTTAATTTAAGTAACAAATGTCAATAATCCAACTAAACCGCATAACTTTTCAAGTTAATTTTAAGTCTTCTATCGAATGACACGGATATGTTGAAAAATTAAAATTTATGTAAAAAATGTACATGGAAAATGAAACTCTTCAAAACAAAAGGTAAAATAATTTCTTTTCAATTTTTTTATTTTTTTTTCATGTATCTAGTGCTAACAATTTTAGTTACTTTACTGTTTTAGTCTATTGTATTTTTGGTAAGGTCTTGCTTGCTCTGCATTTATAATAATAATAATAACGTAGTATTTATATAGCGCAGTTTTGTGATAAATCACTTCAAGTGCGCTTAATTATAATAAACTTAAAATTAATCATGTAGTGTTCCTTACGAGTCCTTACAAAATTGATTAAATTATATGAAATAAAGAATATACAGTATATACAACGCAATTTCTAAAGAACAATATTAACAACAATAGTGCTGTTTTGTCACAGGATTATTATAATGATAAACCATAACGGTGCCACTCAACAAGAATCATTAAAACTAAATTATAATACAGAATAAGAGGCAGTTTACGTTTAGAAATAATACAAATTCAGAGTGCACATAAAACTATAGTAAGGAGGTAATCGATACCAAACAATTACCAGAAACTTGAGGAACATGGATTATTATAGTAGATTGAAAAGGAGTAAAAATTCATGAAAGGTATGATTTTTTAAATAAGATGGTTTTTAAAGCTCTTTAGAATTCAGCCAAGTTCTGGATATTAGTAAGCGCTGAGGGAAGTTTGTTCCAAATGAGCGGGCCAGATACACGAAAAGCTCGATCATAGTAAACGGCTCGATTATAATGGAAGAACAAGGATTCATAATATCGTATTTATTTTTTTTAAAAACTGACTAGATTTTTTCAAATAATAACAGAAAATGATTTTACCCTGTGAGATTTGAGCAGATTTCTGATTTTATCACAAAAAATGTACACTGATTTGGTCAAATCCAAAGCTTTGCAAATCAATTGCTTAAGAATAACACCAACTTTTTTAAGAATTCATTTTAACGACACCCAAAAAATAAGTCATTCGATTAAACCGCCCCATAAACTGTCTTCTGACATCACTTTTGATCATATGAACTAAAAGGTGATTGATAACATAAAATTCAATGACGTTAAATAAATAAATGACTCGCCATAGTCTCATATGCTCACAATATTGTGTGGAAAGTAAGGAACACTCGTTTGTTTTCAGGGATTTTTACAGTATAATTTCTTAATTCAAAGTTTATTCCTGTGTGATAAAGATAGACAATCAAATAATGTGTGTGTATGAATGACATGGATACATGAGCGGACGGCGTATTGCTTGTCACTTTTTGATGCAACGTTCGCTGTCTCCTTTTCTTGAGGCCCACTAGAATAAAAGGTCCGGCTACCTGTCGGAGTTTGATATGTCGAGCTGTACAATAAATACAATAGGGCAACGACAGTTTTCAAATGGTGGCGATTGTCATGAATACTTGTTGGAACTACTGATTTATGTGTTGTTTTACCGCAAGCAAACAAATAAACAGAGTGTTTAGGCTGATTAGTCTACTTTAAAACAGTAAAGTTTACTTAGCAACAGAAATTTGACTATAGCGCGTCCAGACCCTTTACTTTAGTAGGACTTGAATTTTCTCTAATGACGTGTAAAACCGCGAGCGGGAAACATGAAAATTAATTGTAATATGTATAATAATCGATAATAATAAGTAATTTGCGTGTACGTATAAATAAAATGTTATTCCTTCGCCTTTACGTAAGTAATAACTTGCCGTGTAATTGAAACATTTTCTCATCATACAGGAGGGCATTTTGGCACTTTTTAAAATGCAATTTACTTACTGGTAAGTGCTGGTAAGACGCAACCTTACTCGACACGTAGCAGTTTAGTACTAAAGTACTAGATATCGAGACCGTTGCAATTGTCTTGCTTTTGTCTTCCCACTTTGAGATTTCTACCCCTCGTCTAATATAGTATGTAACGTAATTGATAAAATTATGTTTATTCAGAATAAACCTTTAGGGAACTTTATCATTAAAGATAAATTATGAACTAATAAGAGCGTAATTAAGTTATCTTCCGCTTGCTTAATATGTTGCTTGTTTAGCAATAATTCTACGTTTTATTGGGTTAACTTTGAATATCTATTAATAATATTCAGCGAGAAAAGCAATTACATTATGATGTTTATTATATCCAATAACGTTATTTTTGGCCTTTTCGATATTTAGGTAAATAGAAACTATTTTTAGTAAATAGAGGGTACATAGGTTAGTACTTTAATTATATTCATTTTAGCTATACCATATTTATTTTTAATTACTCAAAGTTATTTGGTAAATAAAAATGGAACACATCTGACAACCCTGTACAAATGGCAAGCGCGCCCCACGGTTGAATTTGGCAGTCATCTTTGGTCTGGAGCCCCAAAATACCTGTAAAAATCCTTGGTCCTGTGCAGAAATGGGCGGTGTGTTTGATAGTTTATCCTATTATAACAAACGGATGACAATCTTTAGAGCACTGGCGTTGGGTGGGAATGCTTCCCTTGTTCTACCGGTATTACAATGGATGATGCTCCGAGGAACTAGCGTTTTTGATCCCTTCGGCACCGGTGCATAGTCTGGAATCACGCCAAACGCGTGCCCAACATTTGTACAAGGTTGACATTTTTCACATGAGAACGGGTCACTTTTTCGACTCGTTCTTGTGTTCAACAGCTCGGCTGTGGAACGATTTACCGGCCTCTGTGTTTCTTCCTTCCTACGACATGGGTCTCTTCGAGACCAATGTTCATTCCTTCCTCTCCTCAAAAAGACCCTCCACACAGCATCTCAGATGACATAGGACCTGAGGGAAATTATTTTCCTCAGGGCCTCCTGTGTGGAGATAATGTAAAAAAAAAACTAGTAATTTAATCGTCAAAGATGACATAGCAATAAATACGGAAAAATCCTGGTAATTTGATTAAAATCCTTGTATACCACCGCCAAAACAACACAAATTAAAAATAAAATTTACTTGCGCATGCTGGGATTTGAAACTGCTATCACCAGATTCAAAGCTAAGGATCGCAACCGATCATCCACGGATCCCATCGATGTGTACTTGTTTATAAATTATTTATTTTGTAAAAATATCCCTGCGCTTTTTGATTTCAAGCAAGTTTCTTGAAACGCTCTATTTCAGTTTGCCTGACTTTTTTTCTATCTTACCACAGTGTTGTTTGGACCCTTATTGTAAGGAAGGAAAAAAACTTTGAAAAAAAGCAAATCATCGTTACATTTTCTTTTGGGGGTAGAATGGAGGCTTTCATTACTGACCACCCCATTATCATTAGATACAGCCTTTCACTCTTTTTTATACTAAAACATCCCTTTGTAAGGGTGATGAATGTTTTCATTATTTTATTAACGTATTTTACCGAAAGGGGGAGTTAGGTAGTAGTTTCTTTAATGGGTTGTTTTTTACGTATAACCTGCTGCCGACACTTATTATTATTACCTGTTTTTTTATTATTAAAAATGAAAAAGTGTCTAAATAATTTAAATTTTCCCTTAAAATTAATAAATACTTTGTTTTTAACCATACTTACAGTTTGAAAAAAAAACTACATTTTTCGTTATTGGATTTTTTTATTTTTTTTTATTTTTATTTTAATGACAATATAAGGATAACGTAAAATTACAAAATAAGTAAAAATACCAATATAGTGGTTTGTTTACAGTCCTCCTCACTAGGTATTCCTGTTTCGAGGCGGACTGTATGTTGCTGAATGGGTGTAGATTTTTATTGCCTCATCTTCTAGTTTCTTGATTTTCATAAAATAACAATAAATAAAATAAAAGCATTTATGTTGTTTGTCTGCAGGTTATATTGGGGTTACTTCATAATTTTAATGATTTCCTCATCTTCCTGTTTACTTAATCATAATTTTATGTTTTTTTTAAACATTTGTTTCTCCATGGTGTTCTTAATTTCAATTGGAAGGGCATTATATAATTTTGTAGGATGGAAATTATGGTTTTTCTGGCCAAAAGATGTGTTTAATTGCGGGATGTTCAGTAGTTTTGAGGATTTTGACCTTGTAGTGTAGGTGTGTTGGTCAGCAAGGTATTCATATTTTTTTTTAAATTTGAGTAGTGCATTCAAACCATGCTTTAGATTTTTAAACTTTGCAATAAAAGCGAGCAATATCTGATTTGACATTTATACACAAAATTTTAAATAGTAACATTGACTGTACTGAACTTCTATTACTTGTTAATTTTAACATACCCTTAAGACGTACACGTCATACAGAATTATTCTACACGTTTAATTAAGACACAAATGCAGCAAGTAATTCGCCAATAATCGTGCTTTTCATGTGTTCAATAATATTGGTTCAAATTCTAACATCGTCATTTTCTCCGATTCGCTGCCTAAATTTTAAAAGAGCAAAATGTCAATAATATAATTTGTTCAAAGCACATAAATACATACATGCACTCACACACACACATACACCTTCCCACTACGCACATCACCCGGTAATTACTTAATATACACTAAATAAGACACTACAAAGAAACACATCATAGGTACCCACCATGAAATATACCTGTTATGCATTTTCAAAAAAATACATGTAACCATATTTTTAACATACATAGGTATATAGCCAAAATAAATCATTAAGTTTTCAACAATTAAGTAATGAAAAACATCATGACTTGAACGGTATGTTGTATGGGCGTACTATTGTTTGTTAATAGGATTGGAATGCTGCATAGCTCCGGATGAAAATTAATTTAAAACTAACGAAAAATCGGTACCTGAAACTTCTGTACACAAAAGTTGAGCAATTTTTTTAACTCCAGATCCCACTATTATGCTTTTTAAGAAATGGTTAAATAACTCTTGTGTAGATCTATTTTTCCGAGTTTGTTACAAAAGTATATGTAAAAATATACCATTTATTGGATAACCAACACCCCTGCATTAGGTCACCTCAGATGGTTCGCTACATATGGTGATTTAGCGGGTTCATAGGTTGAGGTTTGTCTAGGTCCTATCGACAAATGCGTTTGCCTAGCTACTGATGGCGGGCCGTATTGGGAGAGACTGGTTGAAAGAGACCTAACCTAGACCACTCTACGCAGCCTCTTTCGACCCATCGAGCACTGCAGTGGGAGGAATGAATTCATACGTCCGTCATTTTTGGACACATTGATCCCCAGATTCCTACCCACCCCTCTCTCCTTTTCCTTCCCAGAATTTCCTCTACTTCTTTTTTGTGATGTATGCATGAAAGGGTACGAGCGCAATGCTTACGCGCTACTATGTAATGGAATGCAAGCGTGATCTGTCCTCCTTTTGGCTAAGAGCAGCTTCCAAATAAATATCAGTAGTACGATACTCATACTCTCTTCATTTGCCGATAATAAGGCACACAGACGACATTGTATGCTTTCCCTAAAAGGACCCTCATACGACATCCTCGAAGATGGCATAGGCCCTGGGGGATTTTTTTGCTTCAGAGCCTTCTGTGTGGAGATAATAATAACAATAAAATAATAAAAAAAAAACTACCTTATTTACTTCATCGTAGGACGGAGTCAGTCAGGAACCAATATCATATTTTCAATGAAATGTAAATACACCAATACAATTTTAAAAATAGAGGCGATCAAACCCGCCATTTTACATTTTCTCGAAGCGGAAAATCTAATAGACTATCCGTGGAAAATAGATATTGTATCCGCTTCCCAGTTGCCTTTTTAAAAATGGATTCCGTTTTCCTTATTATTTTCCACTCTAACTTAAAAATACGTATCACACTTTTGATACCATTAAATTTGTTGAAGGTGTCAAAACTTTTTAGAAAGTTTTGCTTAACTGCAAAACACCCTGCGCCTTCGTGTATGTATTGAGAGCTGATATTAATGTTGATCTTCCTGTTGTTAAAACATGCGGAAGCTGTATTACGAGTAGGAATTAGGGTGCATTTCGACAAAGAAATTTTATATTCAAACAGATTAACTTTTATTAAGCACTCAAATTTACATAAGCGATATTATCAGAAAGGCTTGGTAACACGGAGATTAGTATGTAAGAAGTAGGATGTTATTACGTATTACGAACAACCCTCGAGGTGGAATGGCGGTTCGTTTCAAAACCGCTCTGTCATTCAGAAGCGCGGTCCAACGCGCATGCGTTTCAGTGTTGCAACTAAATGAAAATTAAATTATATACAGGTATTTTTTTTTTTTACTATATAAATATAAATGAATAAAATCGTCACCTTCCCACATATCTCACTCCCAGAACACTAGATCTAAATTTAACAAACATTTACAAGTGCCAAAAATTGAATCCACTTTTGCTAAAAAACATGAATCTTACCTCGCACCTTCCATATTCAACATTTTCTTAAAAGAAACACAACACATAACTCAAACCAATAGAAAACGTACATACAAAAACTTTAATACATGGTTATTGAACAAAAAAAGGAATTGCATTAACAAGTTACTTGCAAACTGAACGTGTTAAATTTTATACGTTGTGTATTATTATTTAAACATATTTTAAAATATAAAAAAAGAACTTTTATACTGAAAATGTTCAATTACTTTATATATGTATGTAATACAAATTGTATTTAGATTATTATATGTAGGTTATCCTTTGCATTTATTTAAGGTTTTCTTGTGTACTTTGTATTTTTATTTATTATCTTTTGTATTTTTTTACATTAATCTTTATTGATATAGGTAATTATAGATTCTGCTACCGGCTGAACTTTGTACTTTTGTACTTTGTACTATTATTATTTAAGTTTTTCTTTTGTACTTTGTATTTTTATTTATTATCTTTTGTATTTTTTTTTGCTTTAATCTTAATTGATATATGTAATTATAGATACTGCTACCCGGCTCAGAACAGATATTGTCTAGTGAGTCGGGTAGCGCACATATATGTAAATGTAAATAACTATTGATATTAATAAACGCCCGGGTTACCGGCACCTTTAAAAAAAAAAATTCCAGCATATAAATTCAAATTACGAGTGGCTGCTACATACCCCCCCACCAGCGTTGCACGTGATATAAAATTGTACATAAACCGACCTAAGACAGAAGTGTATTACGGTACGTCCTCTCAGACTGCCGAAGCATGTAGCGATTCACCCTGCAGGATGAAGTACATAACAGTCACATAGGTTTTGAAGCCGTAAGATGCGGCATTTTCCTCTATGGGGTTTTCCATCATTGTTAAGGCCCGATGTTAAAGCCCGATGGCACAACTTGAGGACTGTTATACACTGGACAAGAGAATGACGGGAAAAGCCATAACTTTCTTTGTAGTGATCTGCTGGTCCATCCACGGGCCTCAGTTATACATGTTAGCACAATTAAAAGTATCATACACCAATTTATATGAACGCGAGTTTCGAGAGAGAATTGTGCAAAAATGTTTTTTTATTTTATTTGAAGAATTGCTGTTACCACAATCACGACAATATTTCGACAGACAATGTTTTTTTTTATTATTATTATTGAGTTAGTTTATACTACATGAATATGAACTAATAAGCACAATGTAACATTTCATTTGATAAATTTAAATATTTTTACAGTAAGCATAACATTTCTTTTAAATACATTCATTCTTTCTTCATTCTTCAAACTTTCAGGCATTTCATCATACATCTTTAGTCCTCTGTACATTAGGCAGTTCTGTGATTTTGATTTCTTCATTTGTGGCAACCGAACTCTGTTTATTTTTCTTGTTTCGTAATTATGAATGTCTCTATTAAAAACAATTTCATCCTTAAAGTATTTTGGCATTTGGTTTTTCATAATTTTATGCACAAAAATTAACACATTAAATAGTATTCTCTTTTTATTGGAATCCAATTTAGATCCTCTCTCATTTGATTAATCCTTGCGTATTTGCCTCTCCCCAGTATACATCTCATAGCTTTGTTTTGTATAACTTCTAGTTTGTTCAAACGTGGGTATTTAAAATATGATTGTACAATAATATTTCAAACTGGCTAAGTAGGTAAAATTGGAGTCATCTTCTTTCTTTTCCCTAAAAATAAATGGATTAGGTTCCCCTGGTTTATAAGTTGGGTAATCTTGTTGCAGATATTTTAAGGATTTAACCTTTAAAAATGTGTGTGTATAATGCACTTTTAAATTTATTCACATAATTTAAAACTCATACAGCTTTACTTATAAACTTAGTGAAAATTTTGTTCAATTGATAAACGACCGTATATGCGAACAACTTAATAATAATGACGTAGTATAATAAAAACTGGCATCTAACAGCCGTAAAATAGATGGAGAGATAAATATCGTTTATGCAGTCAAAGAGGGTTGTTTGTTTATGTGTTGTGAACAAAATACTAATGATAATGCATTTCGGAATATTTCGACGGTATTTTAAATGTGTTATATACTTCACACGTTTAAAGTTGCCGTAAAAACTAATACCATTTTAAGAACTAGATAAAAAAGTTTTTTAGATTTTTGTATTTGTACGATATATTGATACTTATAAATTGGAATATTTTTTTCAAATGTGAAAAAAGATGACAAAAATAAACCACATAAATTATTACTGCAAACGTCAAAATTTTGTAGATTTTATGAAATTTAGAAACCATATTACTTTTATTTAGGGGTTCTGCAATAAAAAAATCTCTTCACTTTTTATCTCGTTCATAAAATTCTAAATTAGCAAAAATTATAAAAAATTTCAAAAATTCAAATAATTCAGACAAAAAATCTGACATTTTGGATTCATAGATTTCTTGGATTTATGTTTACGTACAAACGCATAAGGTACCTACTCGTATTTATATTATTAAAAAACGTCACTTTCACGGAAGTCTTACTATATTGACGCGGTAAAAGCCAATTAAAACATAGTATGTACGAAATAATCACTTTCCCCTGACGAAAAATAATACTATTGTAAATGTATTGAATTATAGTGAATTGGTCGTTAAAATAGAAATTATGAATGAAAACATGATTAGAATAACATATCACAAATCAAATCCGTTATTTTGCAAGGTAATTAAAGCGCGTGGCGCATGCTCTAGTGTGCTAAAATGCAATGTTACTAGTTTAATCGCAGCACAGTTAAAGATGTTTTCAATTAGTGATTCGAATTCAAAATAGAAAATGAGCAGTCCCTTTTCAATGTGTAACTAAAACATCGTTTTACGGTTGGGAAGTGTTTTTTTTTTCAATTTGTAAGGCTGTTATTATTTTGAATTTTAGATACAACCACAAAAAAGGGACTTAAAATTGAATAATCTGCATCTAAATTGCATCTAATGTTTGTGATTTTTTCATGTAGATAAGACGAGAAACTTTGAAATTGAGATAAATAAATATAAGAAGTAAAAAGAATTTAAATATTATCAATGATTAAAAAACCTTTTTCAACTTCTCCCATTATATCTCTAGTTCTATATTTATAATTTAGTTAAGTAAACAATGATGCGGTAAACAATACTCACGAAACATGTCGGTTGTGTCTAAACAATAAAAGTTATTAAAACTAATTTATTATTATTTTTAATTATCATGATGCCACCAAATTAGTTTGTTATGTTTGAAGAGGTATAAATACAAACTCTGTACTAATAAAACATATCCAACGTGCACTGTACTAATAAAAGCGAATTGAAAATTCTATACAAAAAGTAAACAAGAATCTTATGCGTTGGTTCTTATTAAAATGTACCGTAACCCAGGATTCCTGGGATTTCAATAAAAGTATCTTTGAAAAATAAAAACTGCAAATTTGTTCCAGATTTTTTTTATTTACTCTGTGATGCCATCGCGAAGCTCATTAAAAATATTTTCTTGTAACGTTTCTACGAACTTGTCCCTCTGAGAATTAAATGTTATGAAGAAGTAGAAATGGACTGAAAAAGAACATGTCATTTTTCTTCTATCTTTATCAATATTTTCTCATCAATGTCGCTTTGCGTATCTCTATAAAAGCGATGGAGACTATTGCAGTAGTCAAAAAGGGAATAACCAGACATACCAGATATATGTCATTTTTTGATCAAATTCTAGACGAATCAACTCTTTTCGACAAAAAAATATAAATTGATTTTTTTTATTTTTATTAGTGACTATTTAATTACAGGTTTGATGAGAATAACAAGATATGGTGTATACAAGAGTTACAAGATATGATATAATGTATATAAATATTTCATCCGTTTGTTCTTAGTCCTCCTCACTAGGTGGTCCTGTGCTGAGGCGAACTGGTAGATTTCTTTGATTTTTCGTTATTTATTTTTAAGATGTTTTTAATACATTCACTAGTATGTCTACATTAATTTCTTTCACCCATGTTTTGGTTTTTTCCTTAAACTTATTTATCTTTTTCAAACTTGAAGGAAGGATGTTGTAAAGTTTGGTTGCCAGATAAATGTGGTTTCTTTGGCCAAAACTTGTCTTAAATTTTGAAACATCTCGTATATCCTTTTTTGAGGCTCTTGTGTCATGTATCCGAGTTTCGTTAGGAGATCTTTTGTTTTTAAAATGATTTATAAGAATATTCTTGGCATATATTTGTTTTAAATTTAGAATGTCAAAACACTTAAAAATATCTTTTGAGGGAGTTCTGATGGGTAATTTTAGTATGGTTTTTATAATGCTCTTCTGAGCAATATCTAAGTGGTTAATATGATTTGCTGTAGCAGATCCCCCCGTACTCAAGACGAATTTCGAAAGATTGTTATTTTATCTAGTAAAGTTATGTTATGAATTCTGAAAAATATGTTAATTTTTATTACAAAAAGGTTATACCGTTGGTCGATTTGGTAGATTTGTTTAATTTTCAAACTTAATGTGTTATTATATAGGATGGCGCAAAACTACCGTTTTATTTTGAATCTTATTGTAATGTGTAATAAGATTCAAACCATATCGGTAGTTTTGCGCCACCCTTTACAACACACATTTCAAATCATGTAATCATGCAGTAAAATAAATCAATAATTATTACGTGTAATTTTTATCTGCGAAAGCTACTTTTCAGAATTTTAATTTTAGTTCAAATAAAATCAATAAAAAAAATCCGCGCACGTGTTTTACGACGAAGATACTTCAGCTAATCTATTTATTTATGGTCTTACAAATTAATATATTTCAGATTTTTTACACATTTATTTTGCCCAGACGTTATAGAAAAATTATAACTACTTTTGATAAAAAAAATAATTACCCAATTATTAATTAAGCCACCATCTTGAATCCGGTTCCATGCCAACTGGGAATGAAACTCACTCAGAAAAACCTCAGAAAGGTCATTAAAAGCTATGAAAAAATAATTTTAAAATAGCCGGTAACCCTAACCTAACTTAACCTATTTAACCAAATTTTTTTATATTTTTTATCTTCACTCTTAAAGACCTTTCTGAGCAGGTTCCGAGTTGGTTTCATCCTAGTTGGCCGGTCACCCTTGAATCCGAACCGAAACGTATAGTTAGAAATTTTCAGTGACTGGGTTATTCATCATTAAACTACTATTTTTTATGACCTCCGTGATCAAGAGGTAAGGGTAGTGATCAGGAGATCAGGAGAGGAGGAGGAGGGTTAAAATCGATTTCAAGTAAATTTTATTTTGTTAATTTGTATAATATCACAATTTAATGATTTAAAATGATATGAGGTATATTTGCGGCACATTCTAGGGTGGAAGATACCCTAAGAATGGCCCTGGTGTAAGACCACCATTAAGAATTGAAATGTTGCCTGGAATGACTTTAGCTGTGTTTGGTAACAAGATCTGAATAGTCAGATACTTCCCCATCTTTATCTTCCCTATCTCCTTCCCCTCCTCACTAACTTCTGCCCCACAATATACTCCATTTTGGGAGGTCGTAGTCATATTGGCTCAAGGTAGTTGGGATCAGTTGTTACTCTTATGCGGTATTCACTTAAAAAAACCTTCTTTATTATATTTATTTTTACCTCTTAAATGAAAAAAATATTAAGTATAGATATAAGCATGGTGTAAATAAAATTTTTAAAATGTGCCTATGTTGTTTATTGTAGAACATATGAAGTAGACCTATTTTATGTTTAAATAAATGAAAAAACGTACTTTCATAAAAATTATTTTAAACAATAATTAGTGGACAAAAAAAATAAACAGTTTGCTTTTAAGCCCTTTTCAAGTGAATTTTTAAATATTTGATATCTTAAACTTTCCCAATAAAATGTTGGGATCCCGTGAACGACATATTTGTCCCAGGTTGCTAGGAAGCACGAAAAACCGGAAAATGATGTGATAATAATAAATCTTTTTCTGCTAGAATCTCATGCTCGAAAAGGTCGTCATAACCTGTATTTTGAACAAGTCACACAAATCTATATCTGAATTCACCCGCGGGGAGAGCGACCCGCCGCTGTCTGAATACTCTGTAGACGAAAAACTCGACATATATATTTTTTATTTTTGAGTTCATAAATGCAATATTTTATCCTATTTTTTTACATTAGCTCAAAACAGAAAATTGGTTTTCATAAGGCCTATGTAATCTTTGGATCTTTTTAGGAAAAGAAGGAGTAGAAGTTCAGGAAGAAAATGGTATGGGTTGAGTAGGAATCAGAGGAGTGATTGACGAATAAGTGAATGACGTCCATCATTCCAGGAGTGATGGACGTATAAATCCATCCCTCCAACTGCGGAGCAAGGCAATGAATGACTCGAGAAAACCGACTGGAGAGGTCTCCCTCAACCAGTCTCTCCCAATCTGGCCATCGTGCAGTAGACATGCAGACGCATACACCGCTAAGACTTCTCTCACTCCGTAATTTACAGAAAATGTTGAAATATGCATACTGATAATTTCACATATTATAATATTTGGCTAATTTCTATAGCGCCGTTTTTGTGAAAAATCACCTCAAGGGAGCTGTGTTATATATGAGTAAAAACATGCACACCATAATAAAGTTAGTTATTTCTTTACTTGTTATTCATTTTATATTTTAAAATTGTGAAATTTTGTTTGTTTTTTTGTGGTGAAAGTGTGTTTTACATGGTGAAATTTTCATGGTGAAGTAAAACTTCTTTCCGCACGCTTGACTTGGGGAGTAAGCTGGTGAATTCGTGACGAGAGCTTTACGAAAAGCGAGGCGAACGGTAATTGAGAGGGAGATATAATTTACTAAAGAAAGAGAGAGAGTTACGTTTCGTATATTACTGTAGGGGCAAGAGAGAGAGGTACGAGCACACATTTTCTTTCTCTCTTTCTCTCATAGCCAGTTCCGTTTCGTATATCTAAGGCATAGTGCAGGTCTGTTGTCTGTATCACCCTGTAGGAGCAAGAGAGAGCAGTGCGCATGCACATTTTCTTTCTCTCTTCCTATCATATAGGTGGAGTTAAAGAAGTTTTACTTCAGTCTTGTGGTCTAAAGCACACTCGTTTTTTTTATATATTAATAATAGAATCACCATGGTACGAATAACAAGGCTCTTAGGCTGGCGACGTGGATCCATAATCCGATATGAGTAAAAAAAATTCTCTGTAATTTTATTTTCTATTTTCGGGAAATTACACGTATAATAAGTTTACAAAAATACCACTACTAAGCCTTTTTTCTTTCCAAACGTCCCAAATTATGAATTTCCACTGGTACCCATCAGTTTTAACTCATGTGCAGTTAAAAAGGGACGTTGTTTTTTTCTAATGCATTTAGAATTTTTAAACATAGTAATATTTCCATCTTGCCTTCCAATGATGTGCTTGGTGTAACTCTAAATGACCAGCCCAGGCATGGAGGCCAATCGAAGGCACCTTCAAGTTAGTCTCAGAAAATGGGCGAACTCTTCTTGGCCCGCAGATACTTTAATAGTACACAACTTTACAAATCACATTTACACCCCTCTGTTGAAATAGAACTGACTCTGCAAAAAGGGGCGTTTGATAGATTTCCCTATCTTAACAAACAGATTGTGTTCATACTATCTTTAGAGCACAGGAGTCAGGTGGGAACTAGAATCATCGATCCTTTCGGAACAGTGGCGGTCGGTGACTTTTTGTATAAGGGATGCTGAAGTATATACCTACCTAACTAATACCAAATACAAATATTTATAGACTATCCCACGAACAAGATGCGATTATTGGTAAAAATAGTATGTCAAATTAGCTCTGTAAATCCTTTATGCTTCACATCAATTATTACAGTTCTAAAATTAAATTAATTTTATGGATATTCGAAGGATATTCAACGTTCAAATCGGCTTTAGTTTTTCAAACCAAACTGTTAAAGTGGTCACGCAAACAAATCTCTATGTACCAAATTAATCCACGCGTCTTGCTTATGCCATTCTGTGCACTATTACCACGCGCATTAAGCCCCCGCAACCGCGCACAAAAAGAAGAAGATGGAGAGACATGAAATTACGAATTTTAGATGAGAGCGCTAGTATTTAAAGTGACAAAATCGATGCGAAATGTGTGAAAGTGTTTAATGAAACACGACTCGTTTAAAATAGATCAAAAATCTCGCGAGGGTTGTCTTAAAAAGCGTTTAAAGAAACACTGTGAATTTTTCATACATATAACTTGTAAGATAACTGAAACAAACGTGTTTATAAAGTAATTTTTGGAGCATACCTTGCGATTTTTTTCTATCGATGGAATTTTATATAATTTGCGTTTCGGCGTGACGAATGTCTAGATATTATCTTCATAAATATATTTTTAAGAGCTTAAAAACTTCAAACGTTTATTGGAGGTTTGCTAGAAATCGGTAGAAATTCGGGTAACGGCATCATAAGGTCGTTTTCTGCGCGTTGGATGCTCCTATTGCTCATATTGCTTCTTTTTTTAATTGGTTTTCAAGGTACAATCCCGTCAAACCGCAATAAAGCAGTTTGTCAACAGGATGTTAATGTTCAATTACAATTTAAACATACACATATAATATTATTGCTATAACTATGATTGTCACAATTAACGCACATGAATTAATAAAAACTATTTCTATTTAGTAACCATTGTTTCAGAATATATCTCAATCTATTTGTGGAATCACAATTTTTTTATATTAATTCGTAACATGTTAAACATGTTTGGCACGTTATATTCCAGAGTTCGCCGTCCGAAGTTATTATTATATTTTGAAACAAGCATTCCTTCAATCTTTTTGAACCTTGTATTATGTTCATATTCCACTTTTCTCTTATAATCAGACAAATATATGCTGAATCAATATTTTGTACCACAATAAGGCCTGCACCGGTAATATTGTTGAATTCCTAAATGCTTCAGGCAAAACTTGGCAAACTAAATGCGCATGCGCAAATATCAAACTTTTTTCTAACATCGCGGATGCGGAATGAAGTAGAGAATCCACTGTTGCTGGTAATGGTGTGCTTACGCGACATTCAACACACAAGCATCGAGAACGGTGTTATATATGTCACGTTTTGTTATTTTTGGCCGCTGAGGTGGGACGGTGTCGTTAAATTGCAGAATTTATTGCGGTTTTTGGCTAGAAAAAATGAGCTCTAAGCTTTTTTTAATGCGGAATAAATAAATAACAATTATTATTATATTTATTATACGCCTAAAAAGAAGGGAAGCGCCGCATCCACAGTATGTATGGAGGGGCCGCGCCTGGTGCATAGTGGCGAAACACACAAAATACGCGCCTAACATTTATCCAAATAATAAAATTGTTTGATAGTTGATAAATACTTATAATTACATAACACCGAACTTACAACTTATTGTTTTTTACATTCACATTGTAATTTAAGAACTTATGATATAATATAGCATTAAAAAATGTACACTACTCTTCCAGACACAAGCTAATGCTTCCATGGAAGAGAGGTATTAAGATATTTGAACATGTACGCAAATTATTACATCATCTAAATGTACATTATATTTTATATGCTAAAATAAAAAAATTAAAACAAATAAAAAAAATTAAAATTAAAAATAAAAAATTTTACACGGTTGGCATTTGTCACATGAGGAAGGATCGATTCTATTTGTTCTTGAGGTCAACAGATAGGCTTGGAACAAATTCCCGGCCTCTCTGTTTCCTTTTTTTTATTGTGTATTTTATTTAGATATAAAATTTGACATCTTTCATCAAATGTTTTCTTTTCTATGACTACTACAATATTATTTACTACTTACTGACTAAAATTTGAACTTTACAACATTAAGACATAATCCACCAAAAACTGCAAGACTTTTAGCCTCCTTAACATTTACAGGGAGTTCATTGAACATTTTAAAACCTTTATCCCTCCCTCCCACAATACGGGAATCTTCAATTTCACTCCTTCCTCTCCTCAGAAAGACCCTCCGCACAACTTCCTTAAATACGACATAGGCCCTAATGCAAATTATTTTCCAAAAAAAGTACAAATTGTTCCAAAAATATTATTTATTATTATTATTTAACTTCAACCTAAACTACAGCGAACTTAAATCGATCTACCTGAGACGGGTAATTATGTTAAATTGCAACATGGTACACTTCATTGACAAGTGCTGCCAACCTTGCAGAGTCCTTACGTTATAAATATGGATAATTATGTTTTTTACATTATGACTGTGGAAAATATGTCGTTGGCGAATTTTGCGTGGGCGGCTAAAGAAAATGCGAGTCTCGGAACCCAAAACGATTCTCCTTATTTTTTTTAATGGCCTATTATAATCATTATGTTGGCTGCCTGCTTATTAAGAAACTCCGATCAGCTGACAGCTGACAGCGTACGACTAATATTTCTTATATAAAATTATTAAAAATGATGAAGCATTTACACCACAAATCTAAAATGTTTGCCCGAAAAATTCATTTATGAGGAACGTTACTTTATGCCATTTTCACATAGAGAGATTGTAATGCGGTACAATTCATAGACATTATTATTATTAAGGTGTTCAATTCACAATCAAACTATAAACTTTTCTACAAGTAAAGCCATCACTGTCAGCATTAAATCAAAATACTGTGTTCAATAATGCATTGACCAAAAGTCATAAATGTTCAATATTGCATAGACCAAAAGTCACAATGTTCAATATTGCATAGACCAAAAGTCACAAATGTTCAATATTGCATAGACCAATAGTCACAAGTGTTCAATATTGCATAGACCAAATGTCACAAATGTTTAATATTTCATAAATCTTTAGAGCATAGGAGTCAGGTGGGAACTAGCGTCATTGATCCTTTCGTAACAGTGGCGGTACTAAAAGTCACAAATGTTCAGTAATGCATACTTACCAAAATCACAAATATTCAATAATAATGCATGGACTAAATGTTTTTATTCCTGACATATATGATATCTCCCTCCCCTTTACTTCTGCCTTAGATACCTTCCCAATCAAAAATAGTGTAGTCTAGAATCACGTCATACGCGTGTCCAGCATTTATGGACAATTGACATTTTTGTCACGTGAGAACAGATTATTTATGTTATTTCTGTGTATTTCTAAGACCCCGGTTCACTCCTTCCTTTACTCAAAAAGAGTCTCCACACAGCATCCCCAAAGATGAAATACGCCCTAAGGGAAATTATTTTCCGTAGGGCCTCCTGTGTGGTTTTAATGTTTAAAAAGTCCCAATATATCTTATTAACCGAAATAATTCAATCACTCGTTATCAAATCACTAAAAAAATCAACCCATACAAAACAAAGTTTTTTTACTATAATATTATATGTTGTCAAAAGTCAAATCTATTGTCAAATGTCAAATCTATTGTCAAATGTCAAATCTATTGTTAAATGTCAAATCTATTGTCAAATGTCAAATCTATTGTCAAATGTCAAATCTATTGTCAAATGTCAAATCTATTGTTAAATGTCAAATCTATTGTCAAATGTCAAATCTATTGTTAAATGTCAAATCTATTGTCAAATGTCAAATCTATTGTTAAATGTCAAATCTATTGTCAAATGTCAAATCTATTGTCAAATGTCAAATCTATTGTCAAATGTCAAATCTATTGTTAAATGTCAAATCTATTGTCAAATGTCAAATCTATTGTTAAATGTCAAATCTATTGTCAAATGTCAAATCTATTGTCAAATGTCAAATCTATTGTCAAATGTCAAATCTATTGTCAAATGTCTTATAAGACTTTTAAAAAATGGTTTAACAATGTTTGAACCTTCCTTCCCATTGATCAGGATCAAGCTTACTACAAAGCTTGCTGAATTACGATTTTTAAAACCGATATTATTTCGTATTTTAATTTCAGAAAAATGCGTATGTGTCCGTTTGATAGAATGCATCGTGAATGACAACGTGTCTATCTGCCGAGATTCGGCTCCATTGGAGGTGGGTCGATTTCCACTTCAAAGATTCCGCGGGATTCATTCACGCAATCAAGAAAACAGGAGTGAAATTTAGATAAATGTATTCAAAAAGTTTCAGTAATTTTTTTCGTAAATATAAATTACTTTTGATTTACCATTTTTCATTCTATTTTGTACCTTAATGAAAAAATTTTTTTTAGCGAAGTGAATTTAATCATCGTTTCCCAGAAGTTGATAAACAAAAAATTCTACATATTTTATGTAAAAGCAATATTCCAAAGTGATTTTACGTACTTTTTTCGAATGGAAGAAATGGAAAAGAGAAAAACAATCAAATGCTTCCCAGAATTTGACTACCCGCTGATAAAATGAAAAACAAAACTCTTTTTGAATAAATATTAAATTAGAAACTTTTATTATATATTATTTAGGAACTTTTTTCAAATCAAAATAACGCCGTAAAAATATGCAAAAGTGTCTCAGATGTTTTATTTAACCATGCGTAACAAAAAGTGAATGATCGGTTCCTTTTATTTACAGACCTTTAATGGTTTTCTATTGGTAGAATTTTACCGCTGAGATTCCCATTGTGAGCTCTCTTTCTGTTACAAGCGTCTTTCATGAAAAAGAGGGAGAGGTCACAACGGAGCTATCAACGGTACACATATATCTTCAATCACCCTATTATATCAAAGCCTTGATTGATGGCATGAAATATTAAGGAAAGCTTTTTACCCATCAAATCTTTTCAGCGGAAGCGACCGTTGGATAAATAATCACCCCTAATTATCGCAGGTTTTTTTTATTATTATTTGTTCACTTTGAGGAAATATTTGTTCATGTGAACCACTGAACGTATTAATCCCAGAAGTGTATTAAGATTTAAGATTATATATTAGTATTTAAGATATATCGTCTGTTTTATTTTACATAAACAATTAAATTAATTAGTTGAATCAAAGTGTTTTTCGGTGTTTCTTTTTGGTGTCAACCATCAAGTACCAAGAATAATTACGCTTTTAACCCACCGCGTCGCGTTGCCTCAATTAATATTATTATTCCAGCGACTTGAAGGTTATTATTTATCCAGCAATCCAGTTTAGCTATGTTTGCCAATAAATTGAAAATATGATGTAAGAGAGTTGGCGCTGAAAAGGATATCGAAAACCCGGCGCGCGGCGTAGGGAAATGCAAACAGATGTTATTCGTACAATCAAGGTGCCTGCTTTTGAACTTTTTGGTAATTGATGTTATAATCTGATAATATATCCGATCCACTGCTCATCAAATTTGATATAACGACAAAATTTCACGATTTCGTGTTTGACGATGTTATCCACTGGAGCGCTATTGAAAAAAAAAACACCTCGGATTGCTTTGCTGCCAATTTTGGCAAATTTTTCCTTATTTGTAAGTAATGAAGTAGTTTTTTACGATTTTTTTTATAAATTCTACGAATATGTGATAATCGACAAAAGATAGGTGAAATCATTGGTTGTATGGAACTATAATCAGTTTGTATAAATTCGGGGGTATGATTTTTTTAATATGGGCGGAAAATATTCAAAACGGTCACCACAAAAATCTCGAGCAATCAGAGAAAAAAGTGGTAATTTTGTCACAGTGCGAAGAGTAAAAATTGTTACAGAAGCCTTTGCTACTTTTTGTGGACCTTTATACGAGATGGGTTAACAAAAACTAGATTAGAATTAGGATAAAAATGCCCATTTTCAGCCCTAAAATGCAGTACAGTTCACAGCAACATTCAAGAATTTTTGGTTTTCAATGTGGTTATATATTACCGACAAGTATTTTTCTCAATGTTTGTTCTATTGTATAAGATTACAAAGGTATTTATCTGTGGGGTTTTTGTGGATTTCAATAAATTGCCTCCGTAACAAGGTGTGCTCGACGCGTTTTAGGTCTTCCGCAAAACCCCTTTTGAGCTTGCTTCTGGCACACAGACACGCCCAAAACACACGTTTGTCAGTTTATTTTCAGTTTTGTGAACAGTTTTTAAAAGCAATGAAAATCGGGACCATTTTTTAAAATAGAACCTTAATTAAAGGCAGTTGACGAGGGTAAGCGTGGAGGCAGAGTCATCTGTCGGATGAGAAGATAAAACTAACAGTTACTTTTTGTTTATGTTCCTTTTTCAAATTAAATATATTTTTCACACGTTTTTTTAAGATTATTTATTTTTAATATCTGTGGGCATTGTCACAAATATGCTATTATTTGTTTTAACATACGAGCTTTAGTACCCGAATTCATTCGGGCTTTTCATTCCTTTTTTTATTAAATCATTAAAAAATTATAACTGATTTCCCTATCTTAACAAACGGATTGCAACCTTTGGAGCATAAAAAGCGTCAGGTGAGAATGATGTCCTCGTTCTATTAGTATTTTGATGGAAGCTGCTCCGAGGAACTAGCGTCATTGGTCCATTCAGCACCGTGATGCGTAGTTGGAGAATAATGTCCAATATTTTGGCACGTGAGAGCGGGTTATTTCTGCGATTGTTCTTAAGTTCAACAGCTCCTTTCGACAGAACGATTTGCCGGCCGGACTTGAAGAGACATATGTTTACCCTTCCATAAAAAGCCCTCTACACAGCATCCCCAAAGATGAGATAGGCCCTTGACAAATTTCAAAACCTCCTGTGTGTAGTTAATCCTAAAAAAAAAAGGAAATTTCATACCACCATTCAAAATAAGTTTTGGCTGCTCTGAATGGCACATTTTCCACATTATTTTTTTTCAATTTTTATAGTTATTATGTTTTTGATTTTAACATAAGATTTAAAAAGTGTTGCATATTTCCATAATATTCTACGTGAATATTATTCACAGAGTAAAAACAGTAAACGTAAAATAATATTTCCTGCTTTTCCGAATTATAACGGTGTCAAATGTGGCATATGGACTATATTATTGGACCTATTCCACGATTGCAAACAAATTCACCTCAAGTATCGATGTATTTAATACAAAGTTACCATTATTTAAGAAACACTTGAACGATATTTTTATGCAGTATAGTTTAATCACATAGCACATTGCATATATTTGTGTATTTTTATATTTATCTACAATACAAAAACCTGTTGCCGTTTTCTTTTCTATTTTATGTAAGTACTGTGACATCTGATTTGAGTTGTCTAGAACTGTTTTTATGTAAATTTTGTAAATACACAATGTATACTATTTTATGTCATCTGCAACTTTAAAAACTTTCTCTTGTATTGTAATGCATTATTTTTAGTAAAATGTATCTTTATATCTTCCATTCATGTGATGTTTACTTTTTAAGTTCATCTTTTTATTGTTCAACTTTGTCTCTGTATTATAAACTTATATGTAAAAGCCCATCAGGGCGTTGATATATTAATAAATAAAATAAATAATAAATAAATAAGTGTTCATAATCATGCTCTGTTCTACTATTAATTAATTCGTTCTTAACAATTTTGTGGCGCAAGCATTGGCTAAGTAAAAAAATTTAACTTAATATACCTTGGTCGTACTAAGTAGGTAATACATATTTTTAATATGACCCTGGTGGAAGTTCACCATTCAGAATAAAATGGCTTTATCGGTGTTTAGTGACCAGATTTGAATAGCCAGGACCATTCCAACCTTCCTCTATCCCATCTTCTTCCCTTTCCGATGTATCCCAATTGAGGTTGTCATAGTTACTGAGTCTGGATAACTTGGAGCAGTTCGGACTCTTATTCGTAAACTTAAATAACTTAGTGACACTAAGGTTTTTTTTTATTTAAGTACAAATCGTCAACGAATTTTCTTTCTGTAAAGGATATATTTGTGAAAGCCAAATGATAAAATTTCTCTAATATGTATATGAAAGAACTTTAAAATGTGTATTAGGAAAAAGGGTGTTTTTGCGGATTAAAATACAGGCAAAACTGGATTAACCTGGTGATATGAGCTAACTTGGTGATAGACTAACTTTATCTGGGTAAATGGTTTTTATTTCAGGAAATAATTACAAAAATCATTGATTGTCCAGCATTTTACACAGGTAAAACGGCTAGAAATATTCAAACAGGGGTGGTCAAACACTTGAGATATCTAAACAGTGTAGGTTTATCAGAATTCACCACCAATCTAATCGATAAAAATCACTCATTTAATAAATCTTTCGGGTTAGATGTATTGCACCGAAATGGGATAGGTCTACACCTTAATAATCTTGAAGCCGTTGAAATAAAAAAGTCATTAAAAATAAATGAAACCAATTTCCTTATAAACAATAAGATTTGTCTAACACCCCCATTTTTGTAATATTTCCATTACCCCCGCCCACGTTCACCCCTCCCTCTTAGGCACCTCCCTCCTCACCCCCACCTAAGTTGATGTGCTCTCTCCCTCTTCTAATTTTCTTTTAAGTACCATGTATGTGCCTGTATTATGTTCAATATATTTTTATTATCCCTGAGGAAGGTTCAGGATAAACCGAAACCGGTTGGATAAAGAAACAACATAGTGAAATTGAAACGAAATTATATTTTTGTGGTTATTATAAATATGTATTCCCACAAAGTGTTTTCTACACGTGAAAAATTACAAAAATCAGCATATTTTACAATTATGACCTGAAGTCCTAAAGGAGCTATTGTTCTAAAAATAATAACAGGAAAATGAGTCAAAAAAATAAAAATACTTGAGAAAACCAAAACACAACCCTTCTAAGTTGGTGACGCGCTTATTTAATAGATGAATAATTACGTAAACTATAATAAGGAAATTGACCACTTTTCTAAGCGTCTACGGACGTCATTGTTAACATTGATTTTACGTTAATTTTTCTATAAAAAAATAGGCACTTACAAAATAATGTTAGCAACAATTAACTACTGTATTTCTAAAGAGTTTCTCAAAAATAAAACTATTTCTTGGATTCCCACTGAAAGCAAAATAGAGAAGAGTGTTAAATCGGTTCTTGTAAGTACAGAAGCAATCCGGTGAGTATATTGTAAATGTTGTATATTTATATAAATACGTAAAAAAATTCTAACATAATAAATAAGGCATCGAAAGCAAAATTGAATAAACGTTACTCCTCTTTAGACAATAAAAACTAACTGTCGCCAAGTAAGATACTATATCCAAGTTATCACGGTTTTCTAAATAAAAAAAATTAATTATTTTAATTTTTTATTTTGGGTTTAAACTGGTTTTACCCCCGTCGGGTATCTTCAGGCCGTGAAACCAGCCAACAATTCTCTTCATATCATGTTTCTCTGCAAAAAAACCAAAGTGCGTATTTTCAGTTGATCATCCCAAAGTTATTCGTAAAACATCTTCGACACTAGCGATAAATTCAGTGGAAGATATGTATGGAATTCCGGCCAGTAAGTTAGTCGGAATATCTTCAGGCAGGAGTATGGGGTATATATGAATAGTAATGTAGTATATGGAGGATATATTAAAAGCAAATATTTCCCGATGATTTAAAAGGCTTTTAAGCCGAAGCTAGTGAGGAGTTTCGGGTGATAGAATATTCAGTTCGGGTGGTTTTGTATACCGCATTGAGAAATCTCCTTGATTCTGAACTACGATGAGGGAAATCGTTTGTTAGATTATTTGTTATATTATTATTTGATTAATTGCTTTCAATTGGAATGATTAATTTTTGCTGCCAAAAAACCTAATTGTAGTGCCAAATTTTAGACGTTATAATATCGAGTATATTTGTTTATATTGAAATCTTCACTTTTGGATTGCTTACACAATTAAGTTTATTTATGTGTTTAATTTTAATGTGAATACGCAAGATTGTGAATTGTAAGTTGTAAATGGTTGCTGGAAAAATAATAATGCCTTCTTCGTGAAACACTTTTAATTAGCCGAAACGACTCTTTTCCACAAAAAAATTAAATTGATTTCGAAAGATTGTCTTTTAATGTAAAAAAAATATGTTTTAAATTATGAGAAAATATACGTTTTACGATTTTCACGGCCAAAAGCATTTTCGTTATTTGTTTTTGGGGTGTTATGCCGTGTTTCGCTACCTCCTACATTAGCCAACGTTTCGGACATCATTGCAGTGTCCATTATCAGGGCAGATCCGGCAGATCCGGTAGATGTGTAATTTGTAGTGATGAAGTGTGTGATTATTTACTTCGAAGCGATACCATGTCGCCAGCTCCACTAACTTTCACTGGTACAAAATAACCGTGATAAGCAGTGGCGTCATTGCCGCGGAACGGAATAGAAAGTTCACTAAATCGTGGTATTTATGCTAGCCAGGGGCAAGTCCGTTTGAGAATTGCCGACGGAAGTGGCTCCATCTCTTAACGAATTCTAAAAATTATAAATCATAATGGTAAGAATTTTAGAATTAGAATTACAATGGTTAAAGCGAATTTAGTCAATATAAAGGTATAAAACAAAATGGTTTACCACGAGCTGGCATTACTGTCTTATCATCTCATTACCATGTCTAAGTATAAGACATGGCTTTTTGGCATTTAGTTTTAGTGTAGCCGTCAATTACCGGATACCAAGAGCTAATGAGCTTAGCTCCGTCGTCTCTATTAATATTAAATGATTTTTTTAGATATTAGAATTACAATGGTTAAAGCGAATTTAGTCAATATAAGGTATAAAACAAAATGGTTTACCACGAGCTGGCATTACTGTGTACTTAGACATGTTTTTTTTCGTTTATCTTTGGTGTAGCCGTTAATTACCGGATACCAAGAGCTATTGAGCTTAGCTCCGTCGTCTCTATTAATATTAAATAGATTTTTGTAGATTTCAATTGCCTCCGTAATTAGGCGTGCTCTATAAGTTTTGGGTCTTTCCAGGACCTCAGGAACAAATTCAAAGTAATGACCGATTTCGATTAAGTGCTCAGCGATTGCTGATTTATCAGGGTGGCCGAGTTTACAAGCACGAAAGTGTTCTGCTATCCTTTTGGAGATCGTCCGCTCCGTCTGGCCTACATAATACAATTTTAGTTTTATAAAATCATTAAAAAAGATCTGCGCACGTGTTTTGTGATGAAAATACTCAAGTTGTCTATTTATTTACGGTCTTACAAATTAATATACTTAAGTTTTTTTATATTCTTATTTTGCTTAGACATTATTGAAAACTTATAAATACAATATAATCAAAAAATTATTAAAAAACTTTAGCATTTTAATATAGTTTTACCATCACGCCTTTCAGCATTTCTGAATGTAGGTATAAAATAAAGCAAATTTTGAAAGAAATAAAATCGATATTTAGTTATTATTTAAAAAAGCTGGTACGTAGAATAATTAATCTTACTCATTGAAACCTCCCTGTACGACCGTAAGAAAATCTTTCGACGAAATTTGAATTCTCAGCCGCTGACTGATTAATGGCCCTTAAAGTTTGAAAACTGTTACGTTCTACGTTAGCCAGCCTACGCCTAACCACAAGTACCTACAAAGTTACTTTTTGTTTTTGTAAATTATTTTATTTTTTGTTATACCTCAGAGAATAACATAATTTCAACTTTTTAACTTAAATTTTTGGTGATATCTCGCAGGCAGGTATTTTAACGTTGTTATAAACTCAATAAAATTTAACAAATTCCATTTAATTATTAGTCCCATTATATTAGGCAGGCACCATGTTCTTGTGATGTCATCCGTGGTACGTGGTACTCATTATTTTTAAGAGACACTGCCACCTGATATTAATCTTCGACAAGGAAACCGATGGAAACTTGACATCGTAACCCAGAAAAAATAGACCTCTAGAAGTGAACAACCCAGAACAGCCTTGAACCAACGGAAAGCAATATGTACAGATTTGAGGGCGGGAAAAATAATATCCGAACATTGACATTTCCGTTTCGCACATTTTCCAAAAGGCCACCATTTTAACAACATAATATCGCATTTCGGTTCTAAAGTTTTTTGTGTCAAGTAAGTCGCTCTAATGCCAGGTCAATTACTACCCTGTACAGTATGACTTGAATTTGATGCAAAAAATTTGTATGTTTTTTTTAAAGGCCCAAATAAACGTTTACATATTAGTAACATTATTGGTGGATGTAAATGATTCGCTGATACAAGTTGTAAATAAAAATAATGAAACAGTAAAATTTTATATTAATGTTTGCTGAAAAAATTTTGAAGTGAAAACTTCTTTAGCAACGTTTTGATTTGAAACTCGATGAAACGAAAAATAGCGACACTAAAAAGAGAAAAACACATACATAAATAGGATTTAGCTTGCGAGAGAATGAGACAGTATAATCAACATAGTCCATCGGTCTCCTCTTTGTGCGGTGCTTCATAACCTCCCCACTCTTTAGTTTTCGGAAGGTTTCACTTCTATCGCGTGTGAATTGGACTCCGATTGTTTTTATTGTAATATAAAGAATATCAGTTATATTTATACGTATACTAGCTGGTCCCGGCATGCGTTGCTATGCCATTTAATAAAGAAATTGTTTCTCCCTTAGTGTCCTTTCCCATTCGTCCCGTTCCCCTTCCGCCTCCCCTTTTTTTCTCCCGTTCCCACTCCGTCAGCTCCACCTTCCCTCTCCCCACTCCACTCCCCCCCTTCACCCCTCCCGCGAACCCCCCTCCCGAGTTCCCCTCCCCCCTCCCATGTCCCCCTCCCCCCTCCCAGGTTCCCCTCCCCCTCCCTGGTTCCCCTCCCCCATCTCTCCCTCCCTCCCGCTTTCCATAGCGATAGCCGCTTCCTCGCGTGCCACCAATATCAATTTTTTATACAAATTTCATAATGCTAGAGCTCACCGGAAGTTTTATAAAAACCTTGTCCAAAAAAAATTATCCAATTTGGTGCAGTCGTTCGAAAGTTATGCGCTTAGCAAAACATTCAGCGATTCATTTTTGTACATAAGAAGATATATTTTACAAAAATATTATATTTTAGGTCATCATTGGGCATGTATACTTTGTCAGAAAAGAGAGCTCTTGTGCCTAAACATGTATATTTTATAAAATATTATATTTAAGATCATCGTTGATTATGTACACCTTATCAGAAAAGATGAGCTTTTGTGCCTGATAAGGGAGCGACGATTCTTACTTAGTTGTATGTTATAATATGTTTTGCATAAATATTTACTTTTTATTGTCAGTTTTTTGGAAAAATTGTTTAATTTTATTTATTTGTTGATAATATAATTAAAATTATTGCCTTCTTTGTATCTACAAATACATTTCGTGCAGCTAAATGCCTCAGTCACCTCGGTGTACGAGTAATGTTTTTCTTAAATAACTGCATGGGTACATTCTTAGTTGAACCTACTACACTTTTAGTATACGACCATTATTTGTGGACGTTTGGATTACTCATAAAGGGATTTAAATGAAAATCTAGTTTCCTTCAACGATAGAAATATTCCGAACAGGCCCATTCACCTGTCTATGCCAGGCAGGTGTGGGCAGGTGAATAGGCCGAAGAGCCGTTCGGACACGCCAAGTATTTTAGTTGATTGGAGAGTATAGTAGTAACTAAACGCGTCCGAACACCATAATTTTAGTAGAGTATGTTAGTCGGCTCTTTAGTAGATTCATTTCGTTCTATTTTTCGGGCGAGTCTGGACCCCCACCGCGCGTCCCTGCGCACTGACATGCGCAAACCCGCCGTTTTAGCAGAGATCATTCGTAACACTGAAATTGTTGTGGCGTTGGAGCGAAGTTGCTATTTTAAAATTATTTATTTATGCTGCTCTTAATCTCTTTTCTTGTCCATAGTCCATTTATTTCATCTTACTAATGTATTCTTCCACCTCTTCTAAAATGTCACCTCTCTAAGCATTACAAGATACTTAATTAGCGTATTTACTTTGTTGTGTAGTAGCCCGTCATCTTGCTACGGGCGGCGGGCACGAATATTCTCTACTTGAAAGTAATGCGAACGGTTTTCGGCGAGTATACTCGTTACTTGACAAATGTGAACAAGCCTTAAGTGACCAGCTCAGGTACGACAGGTACGACCTTCGAAGCCAGAGTTAAGTTATCCTCTCATGATCACTGACATTTGTCACACGAGAACGGGTGGCTCCTAGGACCCGGCTCAGCTCCGCTGAGGAACGATTTGTCGGCCTCAGTGTTTCCTCCCTCCTAAAACAAACCCATGTTCACACCGTCCTCTTCTAAAAAAAAAACTCCCCGCAGGATATTTCAAAGATGGCATAAGTGATAATGACTCCTGTGTGGAATTAGTGTTAAAAAAAGACGGGTGCTGTTTATACACACATTTGTGTCTAAATTGTGGTCGGAGCGTTACGAGTGCGGATTGATTAAGTTACCAGTAATGTTTTTTCTTAAATGACTGCATGGGTACATAGGTACTTAGTTGAACTTTCTACATGTGCAGTGTACGATCGTTCCTTTTAAAGGGCTGCTGTTCAAGAAGGAATATTGCATTATTTTTTGTGAACATAATAACTACATCAATAACAATTGCGAATCGACACCATATTTATACTACAAACATTTTGCAGTATGTCATGCCTCCTGTATCACGTATTTTACATCAAGTACTAGTCACACTATTTACAAATCGTCCCCCCAAGGACATTATTTATATGATACCATCCAAGAGTTACCCTGGCCGAACCGAGTGGAACTATATCACCCTCAACTGGGGAATATTTGGAATATTAGGTTGCGAAGTAATACCAGTATATTCAGATAAAGTTACAAAATACTACCTAACTAAAACTATTCAAACAACAACTTCTAATGATAGCCTCTTTGACGCTGGCTTTATTATGAAACATAGTGATACCTACTTAATATTTCAGTTTAATTATAACAATAATTATATTCTAATTTTTATATTTTTTGGTGTGAAAATTTTTATAGCACCGTTTTGATTTAAAACTCTAGGAAACGAGCGACAATAAAAAAGAGGCAAACACATACACCTATAGGATTTAGCCTGCGAGAGAACGAGAAAGACTAATCGGTGTCCTCTTTATGCGGTGCTTCGTAGCCTATCGACCTCCTCTTTATGCTATGCTTCGTAGAAAAAACATAAAATAATTTTTAAATTTGGTTACAATATTATAATAAGTAGGTTTCACTTCTATCGCGTGTGAACTGCACACGAGATTTTGTTTGTTTACATATTTGCATGTTTTTACAATTTTTATGTTATACAGTGTGTTATAAAGGAAATACGAGTGTGCTTTAGACCACACGACTGAAGTCAAACTTTACTAACTTATATCTCCCTCTCAACTTCAGTTCGCCTCGCCCGATCACACTTTTCATAACGCTCTCGTTACGCATTCACCAGCTTACTCCCCAAGTAAAGCGTGCGTAAAGTAGTTTTACTTCAAAAATAGCCTTTCCTTACCATAATGATACAATGCTCAGATTGTTGATTTTTTTTATCACGTTATCAGTAATTTCACTTAGAAGAAAAGTAGGTGAACATAGACATATAAATATTAGTAGACCACAACATAATGGTGAGGGGTAGACAGCAACCACAGCGGGGCGCGGAGCGGGAAGATGACTTTGGAGATATGTGATTCGTCGATAACTCAATAAGACAGTATATAGGCATCTCGCATTGTAATTTCACCATTTAGGCCTTGTGCGCACTAGCGGCTAGCCGCGTAGGCGGTCAACCGCGCGGCCAGCCACGTTTTTATTTTAGAATGCAACCGCTCATATTCGTACGCACTCAACCGCCGAAAAATAACATACTAAAATGAAAATGCGGCTGGCCGCGCGGTTGACCGCCTACGCGACTAGCCGCTAATGCGCACAAGGCCTTAGTTCTTAAAAGTAAACTCTGCTTTTGAATGAATAGACCTTTTTGCATAGGAGCGCGAATTGCTCACCGCGTATTGAATAAATTTGCGAAGTCTAAATACGGCAAAGTAATGTTCTCTTATTTTCAGACTCCAATATTTTGTTGCCGTATTTAGTTAGGACACTTTTACAAATGTTTCATAATTTACTTACCCCGTAAACATCGACGAGCACACGCCATGTATCTCGAGTGATAGTATATATTTACACGTTTTCAAAATACAAACCATGTTTTTTGCGGTGTTATTTCATAAAATGCACCGATGAACGCTCGACGCTGGCTCGCAGAAGAATGATGACGTCACATTTTTTAGATTCACGCGAAGCCATACTCAATCCCAGCCGGTTCCAAGGAACCGGTATGGGGAGGGGGAAATGATACGCTTGTATCACTTAGGGCAGGTCTATTAATATTCATAATGTCTTCGTAGGTGAACCATTTTAAAATGATGGTATTAAAATTTTGAAGGTCGCAAAAGTTTTATGTCTATTTCTAAAAATTAGATTTGAAAGCGTATTTCATCACCTTTCAAAAACAATTTTTAGCTTTCGTATAAGTTCAGATATATTGGATGCTTTTATATTTACCATGACGATTCACGGTAACGGTATCGTGACGGCATAGAGAAGGCAGTAAAAATACGTTCGTTATCACAATATTACTGCAGCGCTTTCAAAAGATGAGATACACAATGTACGTAGGTCTGTTCCCTCCAAAGGAAAAAGTCATCATTTTCTTGCATCTCTCTCACACACTGCACCGTGACGTCGCGTCGCCGTAGATCCCTACCAATACTACTTAACGATAATTTTGAAAGTATGAAATATAGTTACATGGATATTATTGAAGTGTGAGTGTATTCCAAAAATTCACAAAGGTCAAATAAGTCGTTCAATTTCTATATCCGCTATATAAACTTTTACATTCGGAGAAAACCGCAAAAAACTGTCACATCTCTAGTATAAATAAAAAATTGCATTTCTATTTTCATGTAATGTATTAAAAATGTTCGAAAAATGTTCATTTTCCAATGTATATCTAGAAATATTTAAGTAATTTGGATAAATAAAATGGATATAGCGGATTTTGATTCTCACTTCGTGATTTATACGGAATATAGAGGCTTTTGAAACTCAATCGACCAAAGGGGCGTGCTTCTACACCCGCCATCTTCGCAAAATATCTGTTCGTGATTGGTTGAATTCCGATATAGTGGGCTTTGATAGTAGCTTCTTGAGTGATATAGCAGATTTTTTTTCTCACTCGCAGTTTTAACATGGTTTTTGGTCGTGATAAGGGAAATTTAATTTTATTTATTTTTTTATTTATTTAATGAAAACAACATGCTTTAATGAATTTCTACGCCAATGAAGAGTACTAGCTCTTGAGCTTGGCATAGGAGTTATTGTACAACTATTTCATTTTTATAACATAATTACAGTACACAATAAATATAAACGATATATAAATATAATATATAAACTACTATTATTTCATTTTTATAACATACATTTTACTTACAGTATACAATAAATATAAACTATATATAAATATAATATATAAACTACTATTATTTCATTTTTATAACATACATTTTACTTAGTGTATACAATAAATATAAACTATATATAAATATAATATATAAACTACTATTATTTCATTTTTATAACATACATTTTACTTACAGTATACAATAAATATAAACTATATATAAATATAATATATAAACTACTATTATTTCATTTTTATAACATACATTTTACTTAGTGTATACAATAAATATAAACTATGTTGTGGTGTTAATTTTGATATGACATGAATTGAAGTTATAAGTTATAACATTTTGATTTGTGATGTTATGGTTGTTGATTTTTTTTAAAGATTAATTTGACCTTTTTCTTGAATGTTACGAAATCTGTTATTTTTTTTAATTTCTTCGGGAAGACTATTAAAATATTTTATGCCTTTGTAAATATAATTATTGTGCATTTGTTGTGTTGAAAATAGAGGGATTTGGATGTTAAATTTATGCCTTAATGATGAGTTGAGTTTAAATTTTTTAGTTACACTTTCTTTGAATATTTGTAGTATTGAATCTTTTTTATAGAGGTCTTCAATTTTTGGTACTTGGAAAATTTTTAACAATGATGCTGAAGGGAATGTTGGTTGTTTTTTTTAATATTACTTTAATAATTAGTTTTTGTACCACTTTTACAGTCTTAAAATTTTTTCATATGCACCTCCCCATCCAATGATTCCATACTGAATTAGTGATTGGACTAGTGCATAATAGACTTTTTTTAGGTTATTTATTTTGGAATATTTCTTTTTCTAATGAATATATCGATTCATTTCCTAATGCGCTAAACAAGTAATAATTTGAAATTTTAAATAATTTGAAATTTTAAATAATTTGAAATTTTAAATAATTTGAAACTCAATTTTATGTTAGTCTTGTTCCTCGCAAAAATGTTAACAAGATGTCATACTCAGATCATTTTGTCAAAAAATCGGATATAGCGGGTATTGAAATTATCGGACCCAAATATCAATGCATTAAACATATAAGACAAACTATGAACGTATAAGACGAAAATAAGACAAACCTTGTACCTATATCTGCACCCCCCCCCCCCCCCCAAAGGAAACATACAATCATTTTCAAAAAACGTATTACTTTGAAAGAAACAGTCACACGTATTTTGTGTGTGTCACAATTATTTAATGTGTAAGAAAGAGTTGCAGCATTTTGGCGATAAAAATGTGTGTTTATTGCCTTTTTTGACGTCACGGTGGAATCGTCACAGTAAATATAAAAGCGTTCATTTACATGTTTGTATTTTATTGCAAAACGGAAATACTCTGACAGATTTGCCAGAGGTTTGAAGGGTTAACATTTTTTTGTGGATTGTTATCTTATTTTAAGTAACCCAAAAGCTTTTAAAAATTCAAAAGCGAGGAGATTTCTGAATTGGATATCTGAGAATAACTTCATTCAAATTTGAAGAAACTTTAGCATCGATCTATTTTAAAGTTGTGAAGGCGACCGTTCCGTATTTAAACACTACTCCGGAATAGCTTTCCGGTGTTTACCGATCAGTTCTGAGAAGGGTATTTCCCAGTAGGGGCAGATCAGGGAAGGCTATTATCAGGATAAAACCAGGTACGAAAATCTCCTTTACCGAACATACTTTTCTTCACTACGTTCCGCGACTTTTCATCCCACGACAAAAAATCCCCGGCAAAATATCCTACGGACAAAACATCCCTTAACAAAATATTTACTAAAACCTAATCTATCACATCTTAACAAAAAAATGGGTCAAAAATAATACAGACATCCTATAAAGGCAATAAATTATTGATGAAAAGTTGTTAAATGGGACAAAAATATTACAGACAACTTATAAAGACAATAAATTATTGAACAAAAGTAGTAACGGCGTGATTGTGTGTAAGGCTCTTGACTCGCACACCGAAGGTCGTGGGATCGAATCCCGGCGTGGCAAATAAATTTTATTTGATTAATTTGTGTCGCCGATGATATCCGATCGACAGCTGGGCACCTTCAGTGACCAATTCCCTTGCCTCAAAGAAAACACGGAGCATCTATTAAAATGGACGTTTAGTCTAGATAAACATTCATTGTAAACGAGATAATAATTAACACGGCTCCTAACCTGACAAACGGAGTATCACAGAAACTCACGATCACCCGATAAGTATTGTTTGTCAGAGGAAACAAGAGAACACCACAGACACTAATACAATGACCTGTCTGAGGCCTAGGAGTTGAAAGATCTTAGGTAAATTGGCGACAACTGTTTTCTTTAAAATCGGCATTGATCACAATTCTAGGGATTGCCATATTCAGTGATTTTATTATACCGACGTAGCCCAGCGTAAGGCTCTTGACTCGCACACCGAAGTTCGCGGGATCGAATCATATAAATCAATAAAATAATATATTGTATATTTACGGCACGTTCCAGAGTGGAAGATACTCCTAGTATCGCGCTGGTATAAGACCACCATTCAGAATTGAAACGTTGCTTGAAATGGCATTAGCCGTGTTTGGTGACCAGATCTAAATAGCCAGGTATTTCCCTACCTTCCTCTTCCCTATCTCCTACCCCTCCCCACTACCTTCAGCTTAACAACATACCCCAATTGGTGATGCCATGGTCTCACTGGCTTCAGACAGGAGCAGTTGGGACTCTTGTGCGGTATTCACATAAAAAAATAATAAAAAAGGAAAATAGGTCAAAAATAATATAGAAATCCTATATCCGAAAGACAATAAATTTTATTGATCAAAAGTAGTAAAATGAGACAAAAATAATACGGACATCCTGTAAAGTTAGGTTAGGTTAGGTTTAAGTAGATGTTTTGTCGGTAGGATATTTTGTCGGGGATCTTTTTTCTGGATATTTTGTCTGTAGGATATTTTTTCGGGATATTTTGTCCGTAGGATTTTTGTCCGTAGGATATTTTGTCGGGATATTTTGTCTGTAGGATATTTTGTCGGGATATTTTGTCTGTAGGATATTTTGTCGGGATATTTTGTCTTTAGGATATTTTGTCGGAGATATTTTGTTGGGGATCGTGGAAATCTTGGAAAAATTGGAAATCGTAAAATAATAATTTAAATATACTAATCACACCTTAGGGATGCCAAAGGAATCAATGACTAACTCTTCTGATCACCCTTCTTTGAAATACCGGCTAAGAGACTCAGCATCCTTACCTGACTCACTTTATGTTCTAAGGGTTTCAATCTGTTCTTGAAAACAGGGGTATGTATCAAACTGATTGCCAGTCGAGTCGAGTTTTTGGCATGAACATTGCAAGCGCCTAAGTTTGCACTGTTTTTTATGTGACAATAACATTTTCGTCGAAACGTACGGATAACATCCGACTCTGAACACGACCTAAAGATTACATAATTAATTAAAAATATATATTTTAAAATACGTTTATTTGAATTTCTCATTTATTTTCTTGATTAACCTTTCAGCGGTCGCGCGCGGTCAGTGAGACCACAGCGAACTTATGTTACTGTTTATACGCTAACTATAAACAATAGACAATTGCGCTTCCTTGATATCCTCGGGAGATACGTCCCCTCGGTTCACGGCGAGTTCATCGAAAATCAATTCATCGAAAGCAAATTCATCGAAAACGAGTTCATCGAAAACGAGTTTATCGAAAACGAGCTCATCGAAAACCAGTTCATCGAAAACCAATTCATCGAAAACCAATTCATCGAAAACCAATTCATCGAAAACCAATTCATTGAACGATCAATTTTGGGAATCGCCAATTCATCGAGAAAAAATATTTTGTAGATCTTTGAGAGAAATGCCGAGTGGACCGGGAAAAAGCATTGGTCAATCAATAAGTATAATAAGTTGACAATAAATTTTTATATAAAAAAAAATGAAAATATTACTTTGGACAAGGAGACTAACCTAACCTAACCTATCCTGTTTTTCGATGAATTGGCGAATCGATGAATTGGTTTTCGATGAATTGGCTTTCAATGAACTCGTTTTCGATGAACTCGGTTTCGATGAACTCGTTTTCGATTAATTTGCTTTCGATGAATTGATTTTCGATGAACTCGTCGGTTACCGTCCCCTCAGTACCCCAGTGACATTCTTCGCCAACGCACGTGTTCTTTTGTTTATATTTGGGGTCTCAAATTCCGCGTGCGACTGTTTATGTAATTGATAAATCTCTTGAATAATTTTGAGTGCTAGGTGCGAATTTCATGACATTTTGATTATATTATTTAGAACTTACATTTATTTTACGTAAATACATTATACGCAAATAAGTACTTGTAAAATGTTATCTTTTTTCGTTATTATGTTGATTTATAGCGTTGTTTTGTGTCAGATATCTAAAAAAATTGAGATTTCACAGACTTAAACTACCAGTATAACGCACCATTTAAAAATTGATTACCAATTAATTTTTTTTTATACATTGTACTATTATACTCACATACGAAGCTGAGACTTGGGTACTAACTAAAAGGAATCAGCGAGCACTGGATGTTTTGGAAAGGAAAATCTTGAGGCGTATCTTCGGACCGGTTTCAGAAAATGGATTTTGGCGCAGACGCTATAACAATGAGCTATATACTCTGTTTAAGGATCTAAACGTCTCAAAATTTATAAAACTGGGAAGACTTCGGTAGATGGGTCATGTAGAGAGAATGACCGAGCATTAAGCACCAAAGTCCCTGCTGAACTCAAGACCGACAGGGTGAAGGAGCGTGGGAAGACCAAGTTTAAGATGGACCGACAACGTCCTCAAAGATATATCCACCTTGGAGATTGTAAACTGGAGGGAGCTGGCACAAAACCGTGATGAGTGGAGGAAGACTCTTGAGGAGGCCAAGACCCACCAGAGGCTGTAGAGCCAAGTGTGATGATGATTATGATATATATTTTTATGAAATATTCAGTCGTCTTCTAAAACCAGACCAGACCAGGCGTGACTGCTTATGTTCGGCGCAAGGGTGCGACTACTGGAAGGTTAAAAAGGAATGTTTGAATGAAACAGAATCTTGGATGGAAATTATCCCATTTTCCGATATCCGATTGAGCTAAAACTGAAACGAAACAGCAGGTCGTCTCTTTATCGATGAAAATGTATTTCATTAATTACTTTTGTTGATAATCACGCGCGCATTTCTCTGAAATTCGATGACATTAGAGCAAATAATACTCGAAATAAATATCAATTGAAACCATTCGGTCTTTGGCTCATTTGGGGGCACGGTTGACTCCAGTTCCTAGGTAGAGAGGTTCATTTCTCAATCACACCAAATTATTTAAAATATATTTGAAAATTGATGTATTTATTATAGACCCTATAATTTTGGATTTTCCGTTTATCGAATTTATTGATATCGAATTTAAGGTCACGTATTAATAATAATAATTGGATAATTTGTAGAGCGCCGTTTTTGTAAAAAAATAACCTAAAGGGCAGTGGCGGTCCTTGAGTTTTATGAAGATTTACTGAAAATCTACATACAAAATGTTGAAATTTTGAAAAAAAATATCGTTTTCAGCTACAACAGCATCAATAATATCGTATTTTTCAATCTTAGCACTGTAGCTCACTGAAAACTAACAGACCGCCACTGCTAAAGGGTGCTTATTTTTGATAATTATTTATTCGAATTTAACTTAGGTAACAATGTACCTACTCACACCCCTGGTATATTATAACGCCCTTGAAAAATCATTAAATAATTATTATTCTCGTAAGTTATTCTCATAGCTTTATGATAATATTAACTAACTTTAAACAAACTTTTAAAAACTTTAAACATTAGATTAGATTTAACGACTTCATTGGTCATTCCATTATAAAAAAAAATTATTACATTACATCTATTTTCAATGTTGGGACCATCTCTAGGAACGGCTAGTAGCCAGTTCAGAGAAATGCGTTTGCATGCGTAATAGCTTGTGTCGCTCTCCATAGAGAGAAAAAAAAATGGCCGTATTTTTAATCGCCCGGGGTCTCAAAAGTTTCGTATGATCTGTAGCTATTCGAAAACGTAAAAATAAATGAAATTATTGTTCACCATTAGCCCGCTAAAATGGCCGGAAGTTTAGAAAAAAAAATAGATTTCCTGATTTGGAAAAAAATAAAATAAAGGGTTCATATTTTATATTTTGTATCAAACTTAATTTTCATTCCATAACTGCAGTAAAAAGATCCCAAAAAAAAATTAATATTTGTGATGTTATGATTAAAAATATAAAAGGGGAAAATAACACTTTTTTGGATAAAATCAGAATTCTTGTTCAGATACGATTTTAGATTTTCACGGCCAAAAGTATTTTTGTTATTAGTTTTTTTTTTCTAAAGAAGGAGGTAGCGCAACACGGCACGGCACATAATACCCCAAAAACTAATAACAAGAATTCTTGTTGACTTACTTGTATTCATAACTTGAACTTTTTTTAATTTTTGTCAGTTATACGCATTTTTTAATAACAAACAAACGTTAAAAAGTTAAATTATTGAAAAAAAAATTATAAAAAAATTTTAAAAAAATGGTTTTAGGTTTGATAAGTTTTAAGATTTTCACGGCAAAAAGCATTTTCGTTATTTGTTTTTGGTGTGTTATGCCGTGTTGCGCTACCTCCTTCTTTAGCCAACGTTTTGGACATCGTTGCAGTGTCATCATCAGGGCAGATCCACATCTACCGGATCTGCCGGATCTGCCGGATCTGCCCTGATGAAGGACACTGCAACGATGTCCGAAACGTTGGCTAAAGAAGGAGGTAGCGCAACACGGCATAACACCCCAAAAACCAATAACGAAAATGGTTTTAGGTTTGTTTTCTGATTTTCAATGCATTTTAGCGGGCTAATAACCATTTAAAAAAAAAAAAAATTTAAATGCAGTTCTCTTTTTCTTTGTAAGATGCAACTTTTGAGACCCCGGGCGTTTCTGAATTCGAAAGTTGAAATAATTGACACACCCTAATGCGTAAGGACCACCAAGTTTATGAGATGCAGTGTTATTGACAACGCGTGGATGCGCCGAGTTTCAGCCCGACCGGATATCGGTAAGTGGGTTAAGACCCGGCATTCCAAAGTTCTTCCGATTTTTAACATACTTTCCTTGAACACTTTATGTTTTATAGTTCTTAAAAAATTGTTATTTTTAAAAATAATATCTATACATTTGCTGAGCCGCAATTGTAATTATATGAAATCAGGAGGTAAAAACACGCTTCCGCGGGAACATTATTATATGACAACATCAATAGTTCTATTTTAATATTATAGATGGCAGCACTTCCATTCGTATTATTACGTGAAGCGAGGATATACGACAAACGCTAGCTATAATATACTCGTAGATACCTCGATAGAAAAAAGTATACTCCGAAAATTATTAAAAACATGTATGCTACTTTACACATTTGTCGAGAGATTTTTTCGCAATTTTAAACAAGTCGTGCTCACTCTAATATTTGTATTTACATATATTACTTTCAAACCATATGTTCTTCTTTTTGAACCAATATTTGAACCCTTACAATGGGTCTAAAGTTCCACACCCAAGAGCATTCATTCAAGAAAACAAAATTGAAATTCAAAAAGACGTATTTTGAAAAATCCACCCGTAAAATTCAAAGTTTTGTTATTTATACGTCTATTTTCAATTTTCTACCGAGTTGCGCCATCTCTTGGGCCGGCTAGAGGCCAATTTCAAAGAAAGAAAAAAACGGTTAGACTGAGGATTGAACCTTCCTCCCAAGGGACTGGCCCTCTATTGCTGTGAACTATCAAAATGTCTTTGATGAGTGAACACCTCTAGCATTACAGCCAAATCCTAATTGGATGAAAGCAACAAGTATTCCGTACATTACCTAATGTATATTTTAAAATACGATGTCATCCAATTTCAGGAAAAATCGTGTGTGCCTATGTGAGTGCCATCAAAATTTGATATAATACATTGTCATCAAAAACGAGTTTCCGTTCGATCGGATGTCTTTCAATTTTTTCTCTGCCCAACTCAATTTCCTGATTAATTAGCCTGGATAGAAAGCATTAAAAATACCACCGAGATTGTTGAAAATCATTATATATATTTTTTTTAATCTACAGCATTATAAAGGATGGCGCAAAACTACCGATATGGTTTGAATCTTATTACACATTACAATAAGATTCAAAATAAAACGGTAGTTTATATTATAAGTTCTGATCAAACAGGTTGACTATCAAATTGCTTCTCGATGGAGCGAAAAATAATTTATTTTTTTATGCAAAATTTTTCACGAATAAATTTAATTGACTTTATTTAAATTCTCTTTTTATACATACTAGAAAAACTAAAATATTTATTATAATAATTCCTTACGGCCTGATAAAGAAAACTTTTCCTGTGGATACTTGATAAAGAGCTCCATACATAACGTGAACATATGTTCATCCCGTTTTCAACGGAATTGTCGCGGTTGCAGCGGCTGTCCCGTCGTCTCGAAGGAAAGCGTCTGGACTCGTATATGTCCTTTTATGTGATTGTGCGTCCTTGAGGTGATTTTCTCACAAAAAGGCGCTATAAAAATCATTCAAAAATTATTTTATTTATATTTGGGAAAGTTCACAGCAAATCATAAATTACGTAATAATACAATTATAAAATGGTTAATTATGTCAATTACGAACTTTCCACAGATAATAATAGTAAATTATAATATGTCACATTATAAAGATATTTACTTAATTAAATTAGTTTATTTTTAGTTATACTATGTGAGAGGAGGGGAGGTGATGAGAAATATAGGATTAGGATTAAAAGGCTAAGGACGGGAATATATAGGGGGAGGGGTGCATTGAACTCCCTAGTTTAAGTCATGTTGCTTAGTGAGATTTCGTTTTATGTCACGTAACTTCGAGTTAAAAATGTCAATATGGTTATAATTTAAGTTAAATGAATGTGTGTGGATCTGTAGATAAATGAGTTCTGTTTGGAGTTAGTCTTGCAAAGAGGAAGATTAAAAATAAGCCACTGTCTAGTGTTGCGATTTGGAACGTGGAATGATAGGAGTTGAAGAAGATCAGGACTATCGATTAAGTTATGTGTAATTTTAAATAACATTACCGAATGAGCTATATTTCTTCGACTAGTTGACGTCTGTATTTTGAAGAATTTTGAAGAGTGCTCATTACTAACACGAGATCGAAAAGAGCTGAAATGGAGGTACCTTAAAAATCTATTTTGAAATACTTAAAATCTATTTTTGTGTACTGCATAGCCTGGGTTCCACACTTGAGATGCGTATTCAAGGATACTACGAACATATGAGAAATACAGTGTTTTATAATTATTATTTTATCAGAAAGCTGGCAGGAGGTCACCAATAAGATAAACTTTCATTATAACTTTCTACTCTTAGGCACCCCTCTCGGTGAACCGATAGTTGGCTCTTCGAAATTATAATTATCGTAAAATTATATTTTTTATCCATTATTTAACAATTTCAAAACTAAAATCGACTTCAAAAATACCTCGATTATATGTCGGTATGGCTTTCAAACGAATTTATTTACTGTGTCGGATTTTTTACTTATACGCTGGTGTATACAGTATTTTAGATAACTAACTAACTAACCATCACGCCGTTTCCCCGCAGGGGTAGGCAGAGAGGACGGACCGCCAAACAACTCGGTCTTGGCACACACTCTTTGCCTCACTCACATTCATACATAAGCAGTTTTATTCTTGAAGCATTTGAATGAAAATATGTTTTATACTTTTTTTTTTCGGTGGTACATACATCCTCTCTGCGTGCCCCTTCAAAGACATTTAGTTGTATTTTGTGTAAGTAAGTTTACCCTTTTTTTCCAAAACTCACTGCGTATTATACAGGGTGTCCGGGGGTAAAGTGCATTAACTTCGGGAGGTAATTCTACATGATATTGAAAGTAAAAAAGATAAATAACTTTTTTCGAAATTCCAGCTTTTAGGGGTAGTTTTGTGGTAAAAACGTAAAATTTGACTGGCGTGCGCGGCCAGCTTTATTATTTTCCACTGTTACGATACGGGCCAGTCACCACTAATAGTAATTATTGTTGCCACGATCGTGCCCGGCAGGCTCCCGGCAAGTAAGATCGTACCTCACACTAAGGATTTTTAGTAGGTAGATCTTTTTGTATGGGAAAAAAAAATTGGAATTTCTAAAAAAGTTATTAATCTTTTTTACTCCTACTATCATGTAGAATCACCTCCCGAAGTTAATGCACTTTACCCCCGGACACCCTGTATATAAGTATGCCGGGGGCCAACTATCTGGGATAAACGACAACAAAACCTTGTAAAAAAATAGTGTATTTATTAACGCCCTTTCTAAAGGTTTTTACGTATTATGAATAGTAAAAATTGTACAGTGTTTATTGTACATAACTGAACTGCTTCAGTTACAGCATTTTGTTTTCGTTTACTGAAAAATTAAAGATGTCAAGTTGATATAATTATTTTTCTCCATAGTATTCTGGTCAAAGAGGAACGCATATGGTAATTGGTCTCAGAATTTCTGCACTGAAATAAATCCCGACTTCTACCATTACTTAGTGGAATCCAAAATCTTATCAATGCAAGTAATTCTGAACTATCAACTACATCATCTAACCACTCAGACCCATAAGTTTATTTTCACGATAATATAACTTCACCAGACAAATGTATGACATATGAGGCGTACCTGACTTATTAAAATTGTATTTAGAAATACTAAGAAAGTGAAAATCTTTCTGTTTGACAAGTGAAACATTTCTATATCATTTAAAAGAGTGTTGTAATTCAACAAAATTGCTGGAATACCCATTTTAAAATTAAAAACGTAAGAATTTATTTGGTAAATAAAATGGATAAAGATTTATCCAGACACTTTCTAGATAGTATTTAGTTCGTTTTTTTACGTGAGCTCCACACAGGAGACCCTGAGGAAAATTATTAACCTCAGGGCCTATGTCATCTTTGGGGATGCCGTGCGGAGGGTTTTTTTTAAGGAAAGGAAGAAGAGGAGAGTTCTGGGAAGGAAAAGGGTTTAAGGGGTGGGTAGGAATCTGGGGTTCAGTGTATCCTGGTGAACGCGGGCACCCCTGCTAAATCACCAAATCACCTATGGCAGAGGTGTTGGTAAGTGGCCCATAAAATATGCGTTAAGAAAATGAAGATAATGTGGGTGGTTCTTAGTCGAAGTATGATACAATTAAAAATGACCGAATCGGTTATCGACACCTTGGTGCAGTGGTCAGCGCATTTGCCCGGAGAGTGAAAGGTCCTGGGTTCGAGTCCCAGAGGTGCAAATATCTTTTTCTGATTTTTATGTTTCCAGATTTTCGATTGAGTTTCGCTAATATTGTCTTCATATAATTAAATATTACATGTTATTTTGTGTTCTTTCTATAGCTCCTTCATGATTATTATAAAGTGGGTTCCAGAAGTGTTTACATATTTAATTAATTTTCCACACACACCAGGTCAATTGATTGCAATTTACACTGAGCTGAGCCCTTCCACGACACTGCACACATAAATATATGGGTCGGGAGATTCCACGCCAAGCGCGACAGGAGGCAGCCAGTAGCTACCCTATTTCTCTCACCGTGGTATGTACCCGGTACTTGCCCAATCTACCAGTAGGAAGTGTGCCGCGGCGCGGGAAACACGCCTCGTGTTCGGTATTTAAAAGTTTCAATTCAAAAAATAAGTTCTAGAACGCGAAATCAAACAATAACCGTCAGTTTATTGTTTCAAATTGGAAAAGTACCTCGTTTATTTTACGCAAAGAATTTAGATCTACTTTAACTTTTAATTCTATTACAATTTAAATACATAATAAATTCCAGAACGCGAATTCAAATAATAACCGACAACTTTTTTTCAAAATCAGATTACAGAATTTGTATCAACTTTATTAACTTATCGTCACAAGAATTCATTGTTTTTTTTTCAAAATGAAGCTAACTTTCATTAGCTTAAGCATAACTGCTTAATTTTTAATAATTTATGGCCAAATTTTAGGGCCAGTTGTTTCACAGAATTTGAATGATACATCAAATTTCAAAGTTCATTTCACGTTCTGTCCTGAAAATTCAAGTTCTTTTATTATATCATAATTGAAGTCACCTTTTGAGCACAGACGTCGAGTGGGAATGCTATCCTTGTTCTACCGATATTAGAATTAGAATGGAAGATGCTCCGTGGAACTATCGTCATTGATCCCTTCGGCACTGGTGCATAGTCAGGAAACACGCCAAACGCGTGCTCAACATATGTACATGGTTGATATTTGTCATATGAGAACGTGTCGCTTCTTTGACTCATTGTTTTCAACAGCTCGACCGTGGTATGATTTGCCGGCCTCTGTGTTTCCTCCTTTTTTTTACATTAACTCCACACAGGAAGCCCTGAGGAAAATAATTTCCCTCAGGGCCTATGCCATCTTTGAAGATACTGTACGGAGGGTCTTTTTGAGGAAAGGAAGGAGTGAACATGAGTCTTGAAGAGACCCATGTTGTAGGAGGGAGGAAACACAGAGGCCGGCAAATCGTTCCACAGCCGAGCCGTCGAACTCAAGAACGAGTCATAGAAACGACCCGTTCTCATGTGACTAATGTCAACCGTGTACAATATCCTTCCTACAACATGGGTCTCTTCAAGACCAATTTTTCATTCCTTCCTCTCCTCAAAAAGACCCTCCACACAGCATCTCAGATGACATAGGCCCTGAGGGAAATTATTTTCCTCAGGGCCTCCTGTCTGGAGTTAATGTAAAAAAAGGAAAAAAAACTGAATTTGAACACAACGTTAAAATTAATTTTGAAATTTGATGAATTGTTAAAATTCTGTGAAAAAACTCCGCTCTTCATTTTTTTAATAACTCCAACACCATCAGTAATTATATTTATTTTTAATTAATGTAGTCAAAATACAACAAATTTTTAATGCTTAGCCGATGAAAAGTGGCACACTGTCTTTTATTTAAATATTATATGCTTAATTCAATTTAAAGTTTTAAAAAACAACCCGATTTTGAAATCTTTATATTTGTTATTATCATTGTTACATATTGCATTTGATGCTAATTGGTTCAGTTTTACTATGACTGCATCAAATTAAAAAATAATATATTTTTTTTTATTTTTCATGACGTTGGCCTAAATCTCTTTGTTGCATATTAAAACATAGCCGTTTTTCCTAGTTAGCACGTGGAACAGAAAGCATTTTTTATTACTTTTTCAACTTTTCATCAAATTACGCATGGGAGATTTAAACTTTTCCTGTAACAAATAATTAATTTTGAGTTTAACTAGAAAGTTTAATTGGGTTTCTACCTGACCAACCAACTAAACCGCTCTCAAAAACATAACCTTTTATCTTTTTTAAAGAATGATAATATTATTTCTTAAGAGAAAATAATATATTTTAAAAGAGGAAAATACTGAATTCTTTTGTGGATATTTTTGGTAAAAGATATTATTTTAGATAGGCGAGTTATTTTTTTCGTTGTTTAAAACAAAAGTGTCAAAATGAGAGGAATGGGAATAATTGTTTTGGAACTTTTAACTGTACTCTCAGTGAATAAATTAGTTGAAGCTATTGCTAAGGACATGAACGAGATGAGGGGTGAGTCTAAACAATGATATTTTTGTTTTGAGTTTTTCACTTTTGGGGTAATATGCCGTGTTGCGCTACCTCTGTCTTTAGCCAACGTTTCGGACAACATTATAGTTTTTACAGTCAGATTATCTACATATTATGATCAAATTATTATAATCATTATAGTCTTACTGCACATCTGCCCTGATGATGGACGCTGTAATGATATCCGAAACGTTGGTTAAAGAAGGAGGTAGCGCAATACGGCATAATAACCCAAAAGTAAATCACCGTTTATGTTATTTTTTCTGTTATAAAACTGTTTATTTCAAATGAAATCCATGTTTCTCTATGCTGCAAATAATTTATATGGTTACGGTAAGATCTGGTAAAATGCGTTCTGGAGATACTGTCAGTATCGCCATGGTAAAAGACCACTATTCAGAATCTAAATGTAGCTTTAAATGGCTTTAGCTGCGATTGGTGACCAGATTTAACTCCCTTCCTCTTATCCATCTCCTTCCCTTCCCCTGTTCCTTCAGCCTCACAAGGCACTACAATTAATAATGCAATGGTACAATTAGTACTGGTTCCGGATAGTTGGGAGACGGTTATGTGTACGGCCGCCCAGGGAACCATTTATTGGATAACCAACAGCCCTGCCATTTGTCGCCCCATGTGGTTCACTATGTTTTATGATTTATCAGGGGTGCCCGGGTTCATGGGGTGACGTTTCGTCTAGGTCTTGGCGGCGAATGCGTTTACCCACCTACTATGTAGCGGGTTGGATTAGGAGACACCGGTTGAGAGAGACCTAACCTCGACCTCTCCAGCCGGACTCTCTCGACCCATCGGCTTGCTCCGCAGTGGGAAAAATGGATTCAAATGGTTGTCACTCCTCGACACAGGAGGTACACTGCCCCTAGATTCCTACCCACCTCTCATATATTTTTCCTTCCCAAACTTCCTCTCCTCCTTTCTCTAAAAAATACCCTCCACACAGCATCCCCAAAGATGACATACGCCCTGCCCTGTTTTTTTCTTCCTGTGTGGAGCTAATGTAAAAAATACAGTAAGGATTATTGCGCGTTATTCACAATAAAAAGACCTAATCATTGAAAAACAAAAAATACTTATAAATCTAAACAAAACATGAAACAGAACAAGACACGGAAAAACGGTCTCCACTGGGTATCGAACCCAGGATCTCTATCTTACCGGAAGAACGCCTCAACCAACTCAGCCATTTGAATCTTATTATTTTACGAATTTTTTGTCGATCCCACCACATATCAAATTAAGAATAAAAATATTATCTTACATATTTTTTCCATACATATACATCTATGTAGGTACAATGTACATATTTGAGTTAATCCCATCGACCAAGTATCGATGGATATAAGTTATATTACTGCATTTTGTACTACGAGTATATTTTCATTTCATTCTAGAGTGAAACGTTCAGTATCGAAACGTTGCATGAAATGGATATAACATTGTTTTAACCAGTTCTGAACTCTGGCGTGCGGTCCTTAAGTGCCATAAAGCTGTGCTTGTCCCTAGGAAGTTTGAATGTTAAAAAATAACCACATTTTTTCATAAATGTTTATCGTAATTTACATATTATTCATCTTCTTTCGTCGGACGTAAACAGCTTTACAGCCTCCATGGACTGCACGCACGCCCCTGCATTTAATAGTTTGGTAATTCCCAACATTTCTCTACCCCAATGCCTCCATTTCCCCCCCTTGCTTCCTAGTCTCACAAAACTAGGAAATCTCCAAGAATGGAAGCATAGGGACGTAGTTATGCAGAACGCGTCCACACCACCATTTGCCAAAATCGAGTTTATCTGCTAGAATCATCCAAGCTCCCAATTTATTTATTTTTTTTATGTAAGAATTCTAACTGCTCCAGTCTGGAGCCAGTGAGACTATGACATCCCCGATTGGGATATGTTGTAAGGTTGAAGTGGGGAGGGAAATGAGATGTGGAAGAGGAAGGTGGAGAGGTACCTGGCTATTTAGATCTGGTCACTAAACAAGGCTAAAGCCATTTCAAGCAACGTTACAATTCTGAAAGGTGGTTCTACACCACGGTCGTACTAAGAGTATCTTCCACTCTGTAACATGCCGCAAATATACCATATGATTTTTTTTTAAATAATTGTGAAATAATTAGCGACTAACCGAAGGTTCGGTTTCAGTTTCGGCAAGTTTCAGCAGAAAATTTAATTTCGGCATAGTAATTTAGTCTAATTTAGTCATGGTTAAAAATCAATTGATTACTGTTATTTGTTTTTTTTTTCACTTATTCAGACGGTTGACACGTGTTAAATTAAATAAATAAAAAAATACAATAATTGAAGTACTCGTATGTAAAAATATAATATTTTTTTTAAAATTACTTCTATAAAAAAAACAAAATTTATAAAAAATAACAAAACAGGTCATAATAAAAGCGGCCAATGAGCGCAGATCTAGCGTCATTTCCGTTTCATATCTCAACCAATAGGGGCCTTGAAAAGTGACATCGTAATCAAACCGGCCAATGAGCGCAGATTGATGCTTTTCATGTGCTGTAATGCGTCATTTTCGTTTCATCCGAATTTAAAATCACAACGTGGCTATAGAAGTTTCACTTCAAAAACAGTTTTCCGAATAGATATTTTGTAGAAAATAGTTAGTTCTTCAAAGCATCAAAATCTAATGATAAATGAAACAATGTTACTTTGTTTGAACCACTTGTATATTTGAGTAAAGCCGACCGGTTTCGGAACGACCGTTCCTTCTTCAGGGCAAACGTATACTGATTTGACAGTTAAAAAATAGTGGACGGGAACAATGTATTATTACTAAGGATTGTGGTAGGGGTGGAGCCGTTGCTAGAATGAATTTAAAAATACATATCCCTCTTTTTTCCAAAGAACATTTCTTCTTTTTATTATTATCTTGTGTGTGCTATCGTAGCACTGTTTTTGTTAATCTTTGTTCTCTTGTCATTGTTTTGTACATACTGTACATTCTTTATTTAATGTTATTTTATCAATATTTTGTAATGGACTCGTAAGGAGCACTGTAGTATTATTTTTTAATTTATTATAGTTAAGCACACTTGAAGTGAAATGATATAAAACTGCGCTATAGAAATGTTACGTAATTATTTTATTATTTATATTATTATTATTCTAGTTTAATTTCTAAATGTTATGATGTTATAAGGATATTAAACGCCTGTCGCATAGTGCTTATATCTCAGATATTACCTGGCCATGTACGGCAGGAGTCTCTAGAGAATGATACGGCGAGTAAGTGAATTTAAGAAGAAGTCGGGGACGCCCCGGGCACGGCACGTGACACGAACAATTGAATCACGTAATACTGGAATCGAGTCAATATACGATTTGGGAGAAATGCGACGATGTACAAACGTGATATCTGCCTACCCCTTCGGGTGGTTATTATTTAACGACACAGCGGAAGTACCCACACTCTAAAAATATATTGTAATTATTTAGTTTTTGAGTGCTTAGTTCGTATAATTCCGGGAACCATTTATTTACCAACACCTCTGCCATAGGTCACCCCAAGTGGTTCGCTACGTTTGGTGACTTAGCAGGGGTACCCGGGTTCTTGGGTTGAGGTTTGTCTAGGTTTTGGCGGTGGATGACCTGGACACACTGAACCCCAGATTCCTACCCATCCCTCATACCTTTTCCTTCCCGGAACTTCCTCTCCTTCCTTTCCTTAAAATACCCTCCACACAGCATCTCCAAAGATGACATAGGTCCTGAGGGTAATTAATTTCCTCAGGGCATCCTGTGTGGAGCTAAACTAAAAAAAATGCACGTCATTTTTATTTTAATTTCGAAGTGTCACGTGATCAAGTCAGTACCATCGAGCAACGAAATTTTGCAAATGGGAGCGATTGTTGTTGATACTCGTTTTTTACAGCTGATCTATGTGTTGTTTTACCGCAGGCATAATATATTAAATAAACAGAATGAGTAGAGCATTTAAAACATTGACGTTTACTTAGCGACAACATTATTATTCGATTTTAAGTGGTCGCGCGCCCAGGCCTATGCTCAAGTCAGCTTCATTAATCTTTGAAAGATATTATTAAATTCCAACCATTTTTCATCAGTTCTACTTAATATATTTAAAAAATATATATAATTTGATTTGTGGGTTTAAAAGAGACTAGCCTAAATAATTAAGGTTTTAGAATTGGGGTTCAGATAAGCCTTGATTTGTTGTTTTGTGTTTAACCTCTTAACGACCCATATAAATTTGTGGCACTTTTAGAGGCGCGTTTAATTGAACATCCCTATTTGCGTATTAGTGGTGTGATTATTTAATTAACTTATTTAACATTTTTATATTTTCGTGCTAATTTCTTTGTTGAATTTTTAAACTTATTACTAAAATATACGGCTTCAACCTAGATTAAAAACTCTTTTTTAGTTAAATAAAATGAAAGTTTTTTTAAGTTAACAATATGAAACGAATCGAGTTAGTTTTCTTTTTGCGAGCCTAAGGCGCATTGTACTCGCTCAAAAAGAAGAAGATGGACAGTTATGTAAATACGAATGTTAGAGAGAGCGCGCTAATATTAAAAACGATAATATTTAAACGGAAATTCTGAAAATGTTTAATAAAATACGACTCATCTAAAATAGAGCATAAATCTCGTGGGGGTTGTCAAAAATAAGCTTTTAAAGAAACACTGTAAATTTAAAATAACAGAAAAACACCTGTTTATAATAATTTTACGCAGCATACTTTGCGATTTTTTTCTAATGAGGGAATTTCATATAATTGCCGTTTCACAGTGGGAAATGTTATTATCTTCAAAAATTACATATTCGTATATTTTTAAGAACTTTAAAACTTAAGGTAATTAATGAAAAATGTAATCAATCGGAAGAAATGCGGGAAGCCAAGCTTTAACGGATATTGAGTATATTATGAATGTAGTTTCAATATATTTCAACATATATGTCGTTAGTATAGGTGGTTATATTTGGTTTTGAGGTATCACAGGTTTTGAGGTATCAGAGGTTAGTAAAGTTGTATTATGTAAGAGAGTTAGTCGAGTCTAAGAAATAAGAGAAAAATACTGTCTACATTCTAAAACATCTGTGTAAATCCCGGGCAACGCCGGAGATTTTATTCCCAGATTGATGAAATTTTGCATGATTGACCTTCAAAATAGAAGAAAGGTCACCGTCTACATAAAATTTCTAAAAATCAATCCTATCTCCTTTTCCCACACCTTCAAGAAGAATTTTGATATTTCTTAGTGAAATTTTGAAACTTGACGTTCAAATCAAGAGGTGAATTACTGTCTACATCTGATTTAGAAGAACTCTGAGGCAAGACTTATTACCAGCGTATCTAAATATTCCCATATTTCAGAGTATCTCAAAAATCATCACTAGCTCAAATGTCCTGAAAGAATCCAGTTTAAACTCTGCTGGATGATATTTAAGTCCCTTAAGAGCGTTTAACCAGCCAGCGGACGAAAATCCACATTTCGTCAAAAGTTGTTCTTCCGATCGTGCAGGGCGGTTACAATGAGAAAGATTAATTATTCTCCGTACCAGCTTTTTTAAATTATAACTCAATATCGAATTTATTTCAATCCAAATTAGCTTTAATTTATACCTTCATCCAAAAATGCTGAAAGGCGTGATGATAAAACTATTAAAATAGTGTACTTTTTGTAGTTATTTTTTGATTATAAGTATTTATCATTTTTCAATAATGTCTAAATTTAATAAGAATGTTAAAAAAATCTGAAATATATTAGTTTGTAAGTGCGCAAATAAATACACAAATGGACCAATTTTCGTCAAGAAACACATGTACGTACATATTTTTTAATGATTTTATTGAAACTAAAATTAAAATTCTAATACATAACTCTGCTAGATAATGTATTGATTTATTTTACTGCATGATTACATTATTTGAAATGGGTGTGGTATAATACAAAAACTTTTTTGAAAATTTAACAAATCTGCCAACGACCTACGGAATAACCTTATTATACTAAAAATTTTAAAAAATTCTAAAAATTTATTACATACGAATGCTAGATAAAAGAACAATCTTTCGAAATCCATTTATAATTTTTTGTGGAAAAGAGTCAATACGTCTAAAAACTTTTTTGAAAATGACGTATTTCCGGCTTTCTCTGGTAATGCCCTCTTAACAGAATGGCTCCGGCTTACTTGTGGGAATTTTGGGTTCCAGAAAATTCCAATTCTCAACGGTAAACTCTCAGGTCAGCAGCGTCATCAGCTATCGGAAGGTTAAAGAAACCAGAGCGCACACCAGATACTAAGTTCGGTGAGCGCCCTTTCGAAGTGTCAAGACCTAAAACCTGGAATGGACTGCCATATGATTTAAGAATGATCACAGACTCGACGGAATTTAGAGCTAAACTTAAAACTACTTTTTCAGTCAGTCGTATCCATAAATTCAAAAACTTTTCGCTTTCACCTTTTCTGCCCGCGTCATTGTAAATAATTTGTGTAAAAAAGTAAATTATTTGTAAGCTTTTGTAAAGGTAATTTAATAAAAATTCTCCAGTCCTAAAGTCTCCTGTCTTTCAAAATAAATATCAATTCTACTTTTGCCACTAATCTTTTCATAAATGTAATACTAATAGTAATGGGGTTAGCAAATGTAAAATCATGCAATGTCAAGTGTTTTAAATATAATGTCCTCCGCGTGTTATCCGTGTGTATCAAGTCATGGTGACGACTAGTGATGTGTAAGTTCAGCTGGAGTGGGCTCTTGAACTCGGGTTCTTCGCGGGAGCGCATCTTACTCCTACTCCTTTTTCTCGAACTCGGAGCCGGAACCCAAATGATTCCACCGGCGTCCCTGGGTTTACGGTCCGAGCCACTCATGAGTCGGGACCAGGTCCCCGGTTCGAGTTCTTTTGCGGGTTTCGACTCCGAGGTCCGGCTCCGGCCGAACCCGTGCGTCCCGATAGCCGTAACACCCAGTGCCCAGTGCGCACCCAAGAACTCGGACTCGGGACCTGCTCCTAGAACCCGAGTACTTTTAAAAGGAGCATGTCTCAGAACTTACCGAACTTGAAAAAATGCAGAACTTACCCATCTCTACGACGACTATGATATTAATAATGGTACGTCAGCAAGTAAGTTTTTTTAAGTAGGTTTATTATTTACAATATTTTAACTTACTTAAATCTTACAAAACTGATCAATCAGATTGATTGTAAGAAAAAGTAAAAGCATACCGCTGGTAGCTCCGCTATAACTTCAACTTTTTCATAAACGCCAGATGTAACAGAAAGAGAGATTGCACTGAAGTTCTTGTAGTACATAACTAACCATTTCTACTTCTTATTCAGATTAAAAAATCACTTTTAAAACTCTAAAAGTACGAATTTCAAATGATTTTCCCTCGCCATTTAATTGTTTTGAGGTAGCATCGTTCACACCAGGAGCCATCGATTTATAATCAAAGAAAAGTTAACGTCTAACAACTCATACAAACAAAGTCGATCTATATTCTCCACATAACAATATTACAGTAACAAATGAGTTTTGTAACTAATAACGTTTCCAAAACTACATTAAAAGGTAAGATGGAAACTAATTTAATCGATTTCATCAAACTTTGTGAACAAGCTTGTTTCACCAGGCAGCACAACTTTCGTTAATGTTTAAAAGCTTTTACCTACGTATGAATATGTTTTACATGGGAAAAGACAGAAAAGCACCGCAACTTTAACAGTTAAGTGGCGCCAAGGCTAATGATGACGTCACATAGTTGTCAATCTCTCAGTAGAGGTGTCTCAATAGGATTCGAATGACGTCAAAGCTCATAAGTAACTCTTAGATAGGTGGATGTTTTAATATTTTTTCAAGGTTTATTGATATTCTACGAATAACCATTTGCAATTAAACTAACATGTTTATATTTAAAATAATATATGTATATAATTTTTTTTTTATTAAATGAAAACAATTTTAGCGAAACTCAATCAAAAATCTGAACACAGAAAAAGATACGATCACATCTAGGACTCGAACGCAGGTCCTACGCTTTGCCGGAGCGGAGTTCTACCAACTGAGCTAATATATATAATATATATAAGTATCTGATTTGGTCATATTTAACTGTGTCATACATAATAACTACCAACATTATCTTCATTTTATTAACTTAATATGTTAATAAAATGAAGATAATGTTGGTAGTTATTATGTATGACACAGTTTTCTGTTTCTAATTTTCGTTAGAGTCTCTTATATTTGTCTTCAATGATTAAATAAATATTCAATTTGTATAAAAACCTTTAAAAGTTGTACGCATCGATGTAATATTTAATCATTGAAGATCTACATTTAATAAAATAAGGCACAGAAAATAAAAGGGTAGTCACAACTGGAGATCAAATCTAGGACCTCTATCTTACCGGGACAACTAACCATTAAGCAGGCTTGATTATTTTCTTTCATTTTTGACAATATCATTTTTCAATTTAAGACTTGAATAATTTTGGTAATTTTTAATTAGAGATATGATAGCTAAGTGATTAGAGCGTTGTCCCAGAAAGACAGATCCTGGGTTGGTTCCGCAGCGCGCAGTTGCGACGATTACCACATTTTAAAATTTGGGAGGCGGGTATGTGTACCGCCGCCCCGGGAACCATTTATTGGACAACCTACACCCCTGCCACAGGTCACCCCAAGTGGTTCCCGAGTGCCCGTGTTCATGGGATGAGGTTTGCCTAGGTCTTGGTGGCGGAAACGTTTGCCCAACCACTGCGTGGCGGGCTGGATCAGAGGAGACTGATTGAGAGAGGCCTTTTGACCTCTCCCGACCCTTCGCCTTGCACCTCAGTGTGAGGAATAGATTCATACATCCGTCACTCCTGACCACATTGACCCCCAGATTCCTACCTACCCCTCATACCTTTTTTCTTCCCATATCTTCTTCTCCTTCCTTTCCCTTAAAAAACCCTCCACACAGCATCCTCAAAGATGATATAGGCCCCTAGGGAAATTGTTTTCCTCGGTGCCTCCTGGGTGGAGCTAATGTCAAAAAAAAATTATGTTTCATGTTTCCTTTGGATTTTTAATATTTTCTTCTTCTCCAATATTATATACTAATATAAATTTAAAATCATTGTATTTTTTACTTCAATTTCTCATCGCTGTCTATAATTTGATAACCACTCCATTATTGTTATACTCGTAAGTCATATTTTGCTTATTCTCAAACGTATAAGAAGAAGAAGAAGATGAAGCCCTTTATTTATAGAGAGGCAATATTTTACCTACCAAATCAGCGTCTCACCAGTACAGGTAACAATCATAAATTGTTTATGAACATTTACCTACCATGTACTTACCTTTTACCCAATCCTACTTGTCATTCACCTCAGCTTAATTACTTTTGTTACTATCTTTTGTTATTATTATCATTTCATTTATTTGTTATTATACAATCACTATGTTAATATTATCATTTTCGATACTATGTATTTTCGTTATCACTATGTTTAAACATACATGTATTTAATTTTTTGGGCACCATGCCTGTTTTATATACTTAAATAAAATAAAATAAATAAATAAGTATAGTTATTAAATGTGAACTCAGAGCAACACCGTTTGCGGTTAATTCCGCTAATTTATAACCTGTGATATATTTACACATACAGATATGTGTGCTCACACGGAGGGTTAGAAAAGTGATTTCAGGCTTTGTCGTAATCAAAACAAAGCCTTAATCTTCAAGGAGGTTTTGACCGTAAATGAAAGCAACACTTCTGACCGCGCATCACAAGCGGAGCGTAAACAAACATCCTTATTACAGGATGCTTATAGTTGCAGAAAAGATATCTAAAAATATTATTAAAGTACACTTACCAGAGTACGCGTGGTCAAACTCTTACAAACATTTTGGAAATCAAGTAATCTGCACCTATCTGTGGCAAATTATAAGATAGAAAATTAGCAACCCTCTTTTCGATAAGGAAAAAAATAACGATAATCGCCGAAATGTATGTACGCGCATAACTTCCGAACGACTGCACCAAATTGGATAATTCTTTTTTTTGTATTCGTTATTGTCAGGACAAGGTTTGTATAAAACTACTGATGAGCTCTGGTATTATGAAATTTGTATAAAAAATTGCAATGGGTGGCTCGCGAGCTGTTTGAAAACTGAATGTACCGGGAATGAATGTATGAAATGCGGGAGAGGGGAGGGGAACTCGGGTATGGAGTTCACGGAGGGGAGGAGGGAAAACGGGAGGTTTAGGGTAATCTGTGAGGAGGGAGGGGAACTCGGGAGGGGCGTTCCCGGGACGGGGTGAAGGGGGGAGTGGAGTGGGGAGAGGGAAGGCGGAGGAGGCGGAGTCGAAACGCGAGAGGGGAAAGGGACGCGGGAGAGGAAAGGGAGGTGGAAGGGAAACGGGACGAATGGGAAAGGACACGCAGGGAGAAACAATTTCTTTACTAAATGGCATAGCAACGCATGCCGGGTATCAGCTAGTTTATTTGCTCTTTCAATATTCCATATATCCCGTAAATACATTTAATATTACATCCATATTTTAGGTATTTCTAAATCAAATATTTTTGCAACCATTAAAAATATTTAAAAAATTGCAAATATTTGTAATATACAAATTTAAAAAAAAAACATTTAAAAATTAATCAACCCATTTCAATGTCAGATGCAATGGCAAATAACGTATTTCTTTCAGAGAAAACAATATATTATGACATTTCAAATTCGTTAAACTGCTTTCAACGTCACATCTCTTTTTAGTAATTAGTCAGAGAGAGATGTAACATAAAACGTTAAAATGCATTAATCATCTTTGATGTTTCCGTTTTTGCCTAAGATGAGATGTACCTATGTAGTTTTTTTCTCTTTCTAACGCATCAATTTGGTGTTACTGAAACAGAGACATCAATATTCTTACCTACAGCAAAAAACATTAGCTGCCTGATCATGAGATTTCATCCATACTAGCCGAAAGAACCACAACAGAAGGCTTGGTCATCGCACCTGCATTCTTTGAGCCGAGGCTATTTTTTGTATTCCTTTCGATACGTTCATAAAATTTACGACCAAATCAAAGAAATCTGTACGTGCTGCAGGCGCCATTTGGCTCAAGGCGCCCGGAACTCTAGCTTAATGTAGCTTTTGGTTTTTAAGAGTTTTATTCACAATGTACATTATATACTTAATTTTATTTATTTGCTTCTAGTTTCAACACATCCGTGTCCATTCATTAGCATTTTTCAAACTAAGTAAAAAATATATAAGTACAGAAATTATTAGATATTTTTAGGTGGTGTAGTGGGAGTGGAGATTTGGGGGGAGGATGGTTTTTAATGCCCAAGAAATACAAAAAGCTATCATGCCTATATGTCTTATGTGGTTCTCTCTTATAGACTCTTCTTATCCTATGTTAGAAGCTATGGAGTATGAAGCACCTGGAGTATGCTTCTACAGTGTGGAACCCTCATTATTCTGCACATAAAGCAATTATAGAAAGAGTTCAGAAAAAGTTAATGAAATTAAAAAACTATGTCCCCGTAAACCTTAAATCTCTTGATCAACGCCAAGATATCAGAGACCTATTAATGTTCTATAAGATTATTCATAACTTCATTGATAGCCCATACTTACTACAAAATATTCATTTCAGATGTCCATTAAGAGTTACTCGATCTCCAGACACCTTTTATATCCCTAAGAGCAACAAATTATCTTGACAATGTATTTATAAGAAGAAGCTGTAGCACATTTAATAGATTATGTCCAAATATCGATGTGTTTACCACAAACCTTGATAAATTCACAGCATGCATAAAAAATGACACTATTGAATGCCACATGTTTATCTAATAACTTAATATTTCATTGATTTCTGTATTTCTCTTTTTTATTTTTAGTATCACCACATTTATTTTTAGTATCTCTCCTACTTTTAGCAGTTCGAATTCAAATAAAATCACATCCTGAAAGATATTATTGATATCCATCAAAATTTAAATGTAAACCCTTGAAAAATTTCATTTTTCACTTTTTTTAGATTTAAGTAAGAAGATGCACTTTATCAGAATTGTTTATATCGGGTATAGGTATTGTTGTGTATTTTTGTGTTATGGTCCTAAACTTCAATTTGTCGTTATTTTATTGGTCAATGACATACATATTATTATCACTGTCTGTTAAGAATAGTGACATCTATGACACACAATAGTAACATCTGTGAGATAAATACTGTAGTTAATCCCATTGGTTTAATTTTTCTTAGTTTATTAAAAGAGTATGAATGTTAGAGACCTCTGTAGGAATTTTATAGAAGCTAGTGTTACCGACCAACTAAATTAGAGCACGTGACCCAGTAGTTGTTTAGTACCATTATTTATTATTTATTATTCTTGTCTTTTTAACAGTCTGAAAGACGGTATTTTTACAGTTTTTAGCAGTATAAAAGGGGTGCTACTCAAATATTTCTCTCTCTCGCATTAACCGATACTTGGAGTATAGACCCCATGTTGCCCAGGCGAGGTCCGGGCCAAAATTATCTTCAAAAAGTGTTGATTTCATTGTTACTCAAAAGTGTTTGTAAATAAAACGACTCTTCAGTAAAAAAAAAATTTTACAATAAAAAGTCCACCACCCTAGATGATATTGAAGTGACTTTGACACTGTCATTTATGAATTTATACAGACTGTTTATAACGCTATTAAATAAATTAAAATAAATAAAATGGTTCTTCCAAAGGCTTCAATACGGACAGAAATTATTATACCGCTTGTACTGTTAGTTCGTTTTAAGCGTCTAGTCTACATAGATAATCGTTTATTAAAAATGCTATCTCATTAGTGGGATGTTTATGATATCTCTGGCTTAGTGGATGCTGTAAACCGGATACGGAATCCCACCTGAGTCATACAACCTTACCAACATTACACACGAGAAGAGCGGGTTGCAACGAGACTAATAATTATTACTACGAACAATGATAACAACTATCCTCATTGTAAATAATTAGAGTATTTAACGTTTGAAAGTTTGTCACCCTTGTGATAGTTGTAGATGCTCTTAGTATCGCTCTTTAACCTCATTTGTGCCAACATACCCTTAAGGCAGGGGTCGGCAACCTTTTGAGTCGGAAGGGTCAAAAATTACAATTCACAAAATTTTTTAAGTTTTTTAAGAACCACAAAAATTTTTCTTCCCAACAGTAAACAGAACTTGCATAAATATTTATTTTGGGGAGGGGGGGGGGGGGCTGGCTGGATAATTTTATTGTGGTAAAGGGGTGTGATTCCTTCAATACGGTTAAGAAACACTGGTATACATGATCTTAAAATCGGTCAATGGCATTTGTAGAGATCCAGTATTAACTCCAAATGGCTCAATGTGGATTTCGTTACTATTTATGTCGAGAGGATTTACTATGAATGCTAAAGTGCTTTTGTTTGTTTTGAATTGCTGAAATCTGTCAGCAAATTCATCTTTAAATTTTTTTTATAACTCTGCTGAAGTAAATCGTGTCGTTGCACTGGTTTTATCGCGATGTTGCTTTAGAAATTGAAAATGAAGTAATTTACACTAATTATATTTTCTAAGCAAAAATAATTATTTTTTCTTCGAAGCAAACCAGTTCTTCTACCAAAAATAGGGTGGGTGTCCCTTTCCTTCATTTAAGCTCATATTAAGCTCATTTAATTTCGCTGTGATACAATTTATAAAACATCATTTTGTTAAGAAGAAGTAAGTTATTGCAAACTGGCGCACGACGAAAATTTTGTGTCGGCCATTCAAAATTAATAGCTTTTAGTGTGTTTAGTAACCAGATATAAATATCCAGATGCTTCCCAGCCTTCCTCCTGCCTATCTCCTCCACATAGGCTCACTAGTTGCCGACGGTTGGGAGCAGTTATGACTAATATACGGTGTTCAGATAAAAAAAATACGACATTACTAATAATAAAAGCTTTATCTCGTTTGAATGTCTGAAAGTTTGTCCCACTTACCTACATTATGCATACTGGCTTTAAGTTGTTGTAAAACAAACATGAAGCGAATTTAAAATTTTCGTATGATAAAATTATTTAATTTATTTAAATTTTGTAAAAAATCATACATTTCTTATTTAACTACTTTAATATTTGGTAAGACAGACGCAATAAAAGTTTTGAGGTTATAATGTGAAATTAAATATATTTACTGTTTTAGAAATTTCATTCAAAAGCACCATTCCTCTTTTCGTGCTATACATAATGTGCTAGAACATCGGTTCTGCCGTTTGATATCTTTGGTATCTGGTGCCCGGGTTCGTGGGGTGAGGTTTGTCTAGGTCTTGGAGGTGGATGACCAGGACACACTGAACCCCAGATTCCTACCCACCCCTTAAACCCTTTTTCTTCCCAAAACTCTCTTCTCCTTCTTTCCTTTAAAAAACCCCCTACACAGCATCCCCAAAGATGACACAGGCCCTGAGGGAAATTATTTTTCTTTTTCTCAGGGCCTCCTGTGTGGAGCTCATGTAAAAAAAATAAAACAAGTGATTATTTTACTGCTGCCGATTTTCCGGAGCCAGTGAGTCTGTGTCATTCCCAGTTGGGGTATGTTGTGAGTTGTGAAAGTGGAGGGAGAAAAAATGGGAGACGGGGCAAAAAAATTATCTGGCTATTCAAATCTGTTTAAGCCATTTCAAGCGTCGATTCGATTCAGAATGGCGGTCTTTCACAAGGGAGATACTGAAAGAAACTGGATTCATAGTAGAGTATTTTAACCATTTCCAATTAATATTAATCCCGAGCATCCTGTAGTTCCCACAACAATGTCAGAAAGGCTTTAAATGTTATATTATCTTTAAGGCTCCGCCGACAAGCTACCGGAAAGGATATTTCTCACTTGTACAAATAATTCTTATACCAGGAACTCTAACCAGAAGATAAATGTTGACCTTGCCGACAACTTAGGTTAGGGACGAGTATATCCGAACCACGCATGCTTAAAAGCCAAATTGTCTTTTGAAAGCGACCAAAAACTTTGATATAATTAATATATTTTATTTTTTCACCTTTTTAGTATTCTAGACGACCTGCTTGGTTGTGCGGTTGATATCCTCGACATCAAATCCAAAATTCACGGGTTCTAATCTCTGCAGTCGCAAAAGAAAAGCTTAACGTTTTTGTTTTAGTACCGCAAAGGAGTCCCAACTGCTCCCGACCATTGGGAGCAAGTGAGACTATTGCATCCCCAATTAATTACTGATTTACAAACCAAGACTTTGACGTTTAGAAATTTAATAGAGAGAGCCCATAGATCGTAGCTGATCATCCATCACTAGTGATGTACAAAGAATAAATTATTACTTAGTAAACTGTATGCCTTAGGACTGAGAGGCAAGTTGTTGGATTGGTTCTCAAGTTATTTGTCTAACAGAATCTTATTTGTTAAAATTAAACATTCTAAATTTAAGTTATTATATGCAACTAGTGGTCTACCGCAAGGGAGTCATCTCGGCCCCATCCTTTTCTTAATATTCATAAATGATATCATAAGTTGTTTCAACGATGTAGAAGTTCTGTTTTTTGCCGATGACATCAAATTATACAAAGAAATATCCAATATAGGTGACTGCCTAATCCTACAGTCAAACATCGTCAAATTACAAAATTGGTGTGTCGCAAACAACTTATTCCTCAATATCGATAAATGTAAGACACTAACATTTTGTCGAACAAAGACCCCACTATCTTTCAAATACACAATAGATAATAAAATTTTAGAAAAAGTCAAAGAAATTAGGGATCTTGGAGTTGTATTTGATTCGCAATTAAATTTTATAAATCACATACAACAAATAACTAACAAAGGCATGAAAACACTAGGATTTACAATCAGAACAATCAAAGACTTCGATTCGTTGGAAGTTATAAAAATCGTATATTTGTCACTCGTACGCAGCTTGCTGGAATACAATTCCATAGTTTGGTCCCCATATTATCAAATTCATATAAGAAATATCGAAAGAGTGCAGCACAAATTTTTAAGATTTATTAACTTCAAGTTACACATAATTATTCAACACATTAACTACACATCTTTACTAAATACACTTAAATTGCATTCCTTAGAAAACAGAAGAAAAATAAACGACCTAACTTTTTTGTTTAAAATTATTCACTCCGAATTAGATTGTTGCGAACTCCTGCATCTCATCGACTTTAAGGTACCAACTCGAGCGACAAGGCAAAACATATTATTCTGCAACAATAATTCTCTAACCAACTATCACACACATGCATCAATTTCTCGACTTCACACACTAGGGAACAAATACACCTCAAATATCGATGTATTTAATACAAGTTTACCGTTATTTAAGAAATATCTGAACAATATTTTTATGTAGAATATTTTGAAATCTAAGGAGCATCACCTAGGGTCTATTGCATATATTTGTGTATTTCTATATTAATCTGCAATGTAAAAACTTGTTAACGTTTTCTTTTTATGTATCTTGCATTTTGTCATGTATTATTCATGACATTTAATCAGTGACCTGTAAATTTTGTAATTACTAACATACCTACTAGTTTATTTCTATGTCATTTACAACTTAGAAACTTTCTCTTTTATTGTAATGCACTATCATTCCTAAATGTATCTGTATGATGTTTACCTACTAGTTATATTTTTATAGTTTATCTTATTCAAAAAAACTGTCTCTGTATTATAAACTTGTCATGTAAAAGCCCATCAGGGCGTTGAAAAATTAATAAATAAATAAATAATAATAGTGATGTGACATCCACCTTCTAAATTTAAACAATAAAATAAAATGTTAAATATATTAACATTAAACAATCAATTACGTGTTTTACAAACAAACGTATGTTTTACTGTACCATGTCTTGTGGTGTAAGGGTTGACAATATTATTTTTCCCCACCTGTCCCTCATCTCCAGCTTCTGTCTCTCTAAGTGCTCGATCAGATCGCATGGACAAGAAGGTCATTATTAAAAGGGAGAGGCGTGGAGAATCCGCCACAATAATGATATGATATTTACCAAGCTCCCAAACTCTCTACCCATTTAAGGCTCCAAAGACTAAGATGGGACGGACATGTGCAGTATGTGCACCGATTGCCAAGCACCCGAGTACCAAAGAACAACAAGTTCTAACAAGGACACCCGGGAAGTAAACGAAAGGCGGGCAGACCTAGACTGAGATGGGAGGATGATATCAGGAAGGATGCAAGAGAACTACTCCATGTCGCAGATTGGAGGACGACGGCCGACGACAGAGGGCGGTGGAGGCTTATCTTGAATTAGGCCAAGGCTCGAAATGCGCTGTAGCACCATTGAAGAAGAAAATATCAGAATCTTAAGTTTACTCTATTTCTTCTATGCCTTTTACCATAATAATCGTCAATAATGTAAGTACGTAAGACCTGTTACATTTTAATTTTTCCACGACCACAGATGGTAACCAATTACTTTTGGGATGTTTTTTTAAATATGCATAATCCCCTGCTTTTAACGAAGACTGGTTTTGCATTAACACTACAGTATTTGGAATTTTGTGAATTATTTTTCTCGACAAACTTTTTGTAATCTGTGAATCTTGCTACCTTTGGTTTTAATTTGATTTGAGGAATATTCATTATCAAAGTTATATACATTAAAAATTGAGCAGGTGATGATGTGTTGGCTTTAGGTGTGTTCCTATAATGTAATTTCAAATCACTATTATTGTATGTTGTGTGGTAGTGATGATTAGTTGTGGTCTACGGGCTCTCTCTACAAGATGTCTAAATGTTAAAAATAAGCCGCGCCTATAAGTTTAGATCTAATTTCATCATCAACGACCTCCGTAGTCCAGTGGCTAAGACTCTTGACTCACATTCCGGAGGTCGCGGGTTCGAACCCGGCATGCGCAAATAAATTTTATTTGATTAATTTGTGTTATTTCACAATTAATTCATTTAAAATAATATATAGTATATTTGCGGCATGTTCCAGAGTGGAAGATACTATTAGTATCGCCCTGGTGTAAGACCACCATTCAGAATTGAAACGTTGCTTGAAAATGGCTTTAGCCGTGTTTAGTGACCAGATCTGAATAGCCAGGTACTTCCCAACCTTCCTCTTCCCCACCTCCTTCCCCTCCCCACTACCGCCAGCCTCACAACATACCCCAATTGGGGATGCCATAGTCTCACTGGCTCCAGACGGGAGCAGTTGTGATTCTTGTGCGGTATTCACTGTAAAAAAAAAAATAAAAAAATCAATATTTTTAATGGAAAATATTCTCTCATTACACAGTTATTCAATTTTCTAGGATCATGTGAAATTCTTAATTTACCTGACTCTTTGACAGTAGTTATGATCACAGAATTAACCCAAGAAGTAGGTTTAGTAACCTTTTCAATGACCTTCATCTTGTCCATAAGTTCTAACTCCTCACAAATACTATCTTGTAAAGCAAAGGGGACTTTCCTCGGGGGATCAACGCATGGGAAAGCATTTTGGCAAAGTTTGAGATAAACGACAAGAGGTAGATTTCAATGACCCTGAAATATATCGTTATATTCAGTTAACATGGTGTTACGATCATATTGAGCATTAAATATTCTTTTTATAATTCCAAGTTTTTTAATAGTTGGAAGACCGACGTCTGTTTGACATTCTGTGTTTGTGACAAAAAAAATTATATTAATTATGATATTTCCATGTATTTCACATACAAGATCACAAATTGAAAATTACACCCAAAACTGGTGTACTTTATAGGCTCCAAAGATTACCACCCGTTCCTTTACTAACATCAGTGTACTACGCCATGGTACATTCACACCTTTCTTATCTCTGCTGTATCTGGGGATTTGCCTCAAAGAAATTGATAGCTGATCTGCAGGTGGTTCAAAACCGAGCTCTCAGAAATGTTTTTGGACTTTCATGGGACACCCATGTCAGAGACATCTATTCAGTTTCCGGTATTCTTCGAATCACAGTCCTTCCTAAACATGAAATCACAAGCACTATCCTACAAATTACCCAACAATCAACTCACACTAACATCACGCCACTTTACAATCAAGACATCCACACTCACGACACTCGAAATAGCAATAAAATCCGCATACCTCAAACACACACTACAAAATATGGAATAAAATTTTTGAGCTATGTTGTCTAAACACTATATAATTCGCTACCAGATATGTACAAGGGAATCCAGCAAAATAAAAAATTCAGAGTAATGTTTTAAAAGAATTTTTTTTAAGTATGTATAAGGATGAAACTTTGTAATTTTCTTGTTATGTTCAATTGTCTTGTTTCTTTTCTCTTCTTTTCTTTTTCATTTGTTGTAATCATCCGTATTTGTATAACCTTCTTCCTTTTTTTTCTTTAATTGTTTTCTATTATTGGTAATTGTTCGGAACAAACGTCAACGGTTAATACGCACTTTTTTTTATAAAACTTTTAGATTCTTCTTAATTACCATAAAAGACAACTATTTGCATTGGGGGAGGTTGAAAATGTTACACTTTTAATTTTATTTACGTAAATTGAAAATTTGCTTTCACACTGTCAAATCACTCTGTTTGCAGTTCAGAACAAACGTCAACGGTTAATACGCACTTTTTTTGATAAAAACTTTAAAATTAAGACAATATACACAAGTCCGCTACACAAACCCTGCTTTGCCAGACAAACCATTCAAAAATGTAGGCTGTTTTTTAAAGTAAAGATAACATACACAATCCCGTTACATAACCGTTGACGTTTGTTCCGAATATTTACCCTATTATTGTTTGTTCTACTCAACCTGTCTTTCATTTTTTCGTCTATAGTACCTATGTGAAACTTATATTTTTAATATCTAAATTCATATGTAAAATTTTAACTATTTCCTCCCACCCATGATTTGTATGTTCCTCCTGTCCTAAAACAAGTTCTTTAACTCATCGGGATTGCTCTAGCAAGAAATAAAAACAATAAAAAATTAAAAAATGACCAATAATAGGTATTTTGTTACCTCCGAAACCTGACAATTTTACAAAACCGTTTTGTAAAATTGTATTACATAAGTTTAACTTTTTAAAGTTTGATGATAAAATGACGTTTATGTCAGCTCCTGTATCCGAAATACAGTCTAATATTGTATTATTAACTATGTATATCTAAGTTCCATGCTTGAATTTCAATAAAATGACCCTCAGGGCAATTAGTATTTTCATCATTGAGTGTTGATGCCTTTAATTTTAAATTTCCGACCTTATTGTGACAATTATTTTTAAAACGCATTTCAATTCTGAATGGTGATACTGAGAGTATCTTCCACTTGTAATGGTCCGCCACCCTTGGCTTTTGACACCAATTGTGATGAACCCTACCTAGCTGATTTACTTTTCTAAGCTTCTACCTCGTAGTTTAAATCTCGTAGCTCCTGTCTCGTAGCCACGCTCATAATTCTACCCTTATGTCCTACTGATCACACCACTAGGTATGATGGCCTGACTCAACCCTCCTTTCGGTTTATTTCTACCTCAGGCTCGTGATTTCTAAACCCCTATACCTTATAGTCTAGCTAAACCTACCCTATCTTCTTAAATCCCTGCGATTTTCTCACAGTAATCAAGATTTAAGATTTTAGTTCACATTATTTCTATAATCTGCGTTGTGTGATTTTTTATTTTAGATTTTACATCTGTTTGCATACTTAATATGCACACATATGTAGAGAAGATAATGTATTACGTGTGGTAACCCCTAGATTCTTTTAGAGAAAGGGTGAGAATTTCCCGATCAATTTATTTATTATTATTTTAGAATCTTTTACCGAGTTTGATAAACTAACCCCGCCTTAGACTTTGTGTCTATTTGATTTCCGTAGGAATTTAGTGTGTTTATTTAATTCTTCCTATCACCGCTGATACATCGATAACATAAACAACAGTTAATAAATTACATCATTTCAAGAAATAAAAAACCTTACCTTACCAGTGTAGAATGTTCGTATTCGAGAGTCCGGTTTTCTCAATTGGAGTTCTTGTCTGCAGCTTCCCCTAACATAATGTTTTGTATACATAGTTAGTGTTATTTGTTAGTATTCGCAAAATTGTTGAAATAGTAAGGATGGATGGATATGGGGAGGGGGATAATATGTTTGCTGAAAAGTCGGCTCCTCCGCTAACCAAGTGAAAACCGATGAACAACAATTACAAACTCGAATTCTCCCAGTACGTTTGCTAGGCTTGTCCTTAGATCCGAGTTTTACTCTCTTCGACGAGCGTCTCATGCTATGAAAGGGGCCCTTCACGCCAGCAGGGGGAATACCAAGTCTTCATGCCGTTTTTCTGTCCCACTCCGACTTCCGACGCCTCCGGGTTGAATTTAACTCTACTGAGTCTAGAAGGGGTATTTCATGTCTTCCCTTATCATGTCTCTATCCGTTAAATGTGGCGTAAGCTTGTGACGGGCAGATCCTTCCTCCCACGTGACCGACCCAGCGTTACACTCCACCTCTGACTAGCTGACATAAAACTCACCTCGTGAACCTTATGTTTGCTTTCAGGTTTGACAAGAACTTCCGGTATGCGAATAACCTGTAGCTTTAATGCCGCGTCTGCGTATTGTCAGCATACGTCCTTCCTCTTCCCCGTATGCCCCACCTCGACAATACCGCCACAAGATCAAAGCTCTCTCCGTTCGGGAAAGGTTGCCACTTACATTTCCGGATGGCTCATAAACACATACCGTAGCCTTGAAACTTACGTTCGAGAAAAGTTAGGATTCAGGGCTGTATGAGTATTTGAACACCAGTGTTTTTTAAATGAGGTCACTAGCTCCTCGTGTATTAGGTTTTAGGATTATGGGTATTTATGGGTTCTTGGATACCTACTTGCTATAAGAAAGATTTAAAACGAGATAAGTCAAGTTGTCATTGAATTAATGACCTCCTGAATAATTGTGATGAGCTCTCTTTGAGTTTGAAGCTAGTCGCAGTACTTTACTTTGCGAAATTTTGCGCGCGGAATCAATGCTACCTATTGGCGATTGCTCTAGTATAATCAGTTGTTTAGAATTGAGTGAATTTAACGTCGATTTTCTTTCACATATTGGGCGAAGTTTCCGTCGTAAGCTATGATTGATAAACCTGCCCCTTGACTTTTGTGCTTTTGTTCTGTTTATTCGTTGATGGAATTTAGGTGACCGTGTCATTGAACTCTAATCGAAATTTTAGATACACAATCGAAGGTCATATAACATACCCTAATCTCGTCGGTGAAAGGATTCGGTAGGTATTAGCTATACCTATCAATTTGCTATTTCTATTGATTTTAGCGTTACGTATTTCATTTCTCATGGTTATTTGTTTATTTAATTTATGTGTTGTCGTTAATTATTTTCCTTCGTCTTATTGTTATTATTATCATTCAAGTACGCCAATGTAATTACCTAGAATGATTAAGAGGCACACTCCTATGACATCTTGTAATACCTAATTAAACTATGCCAATAGTTAATTAACTCCGATGAACGAAAGACCGATATTAAATAGGTACATCATTTTTATGGTTTGTTTGTTTACTCTTCACACAGACGACCTTCGGTATACCGACCTACTTTGGAGATTGTTTATTTCTACGGTCATTGTCCTTTTGAAGCACGATTCATCGTTTAACTAATTATTTCTTATTTATTTGACCTAGTTTTGCTTAAACACTGATCATTTAAATAGGTACCTTGCTAACCTAGAGGTATCTGGATGTCCTAGTTTCAACTAAGGTATAATTTGCTTGACCTACATAGTTCTGAGAAATATAGGTATTTCGGTTACGAATCGAACTGATATCTTACGTCGCATTACTTATACGCGCTTAAATAAACATTACACCTACCTAACTAAAACAAGTACTTGTATGACCTAATTTATAAGTAGGTATTTGTTTGTTTGACCTAATTTTGAGACGCTTGTATACTCCCGCACACGAAATATAGAATAAAGAGCTTCCACCATAGTCATTTATTACGTCCTATGCGCCTCGATTCGTTTTATATGAGTTATAATAAATTAGCGTATTTACCTAACTGAAGTAAATACCTACATATGTAGCCTAACTCAGAGTAGATATTTCCTGGTTGGCTTGCTTTCGAGCTGGTGGGCATTGTTATCCTGCGTGGAAAATAACATAATCTTTTAATTAGTTGCAGTGTGTTAGTACAAAACTCCAAAGCTCCGATTGATTTATTGGTGATGCACGCCCGTCTCTTTCTTCTTTGTCTCTGAAAATAATTAATAATTGTTTTGATCTTACCGGCCTCGATCGATTACAATTTTTTCCAGTCAGGACTTTCATAAATTCGACATTGTGATCGAGGTTTTTCCTTTTTTTCGATTCCTAGCTAATGGATTCCTATCGGCCCTTTTTGAGAAAAGACTGATGGAAAAAAAACTCTTCAAATATCTGTCTATTTAAGATTCACTTCGGTATTTCGCTTAGTTCCTCAACCTTGTATTAACTAATGGTTTATTTCATTCGCCTTCGAGAGGTGATTCATCAAATAACAAGTCAGATGTTTAATTTTATTGTCCGGAATTAGGTAAATTATTATTTATTCTCAATATTTTAATATCTCTTTAGAATTAATAACCGTAGATACGCACGTTTTCCAAGTGTACGAATTATTATCACTACTGTTTATTACAATTTCGTTATTCAATTCACAAAGGATTTTTAACCGCCTTATTATTGAATCACTGTAGTTTAAACGTGACTCGAACAATTCGTTATTGTTATTTATTTTACCTATGTCATGGTATTTAAAGTAAAGTTAAAGTTTTAATTATTATATCACCTATAGTTAATTTTAAAATCGCGTGTTATATTTCCTTTTATCCGGTAATTTGATTTATTTTAAGACACTGGGTTTTTGTTAAATGTTATAAAACCACTAAATATAAGTTGTAAGAAAGAACCCCGAATGTCATTTAATTCTTATTTACTGACTTTAAACACGTTCATTATAAAACACCCGAACTTTCACGAAGTATTATTTTAAAGCACTTTATCGGACTTTTATTTCTCAATTTTAAGAGGAAAATAAAACACTGAATTTACTATTTTTGCAAACACTTGTAGACATTTCAACTTTACTAGTAGTCTTCCACGACCACGACCACGATCCCGCACTTCCCGTTGTTTTTCGTCCGAACTCTCCCCCAATCTCCCAACGAATTCCCTTCTTTATCAAACCATGGTCTTTTAAAGACTTTTTAGAGCTCTCCTTTCATAGAAAAATCACTCCTGATCGCCCAGACTTTCATAGGAAAAGGACCAAATTCGGTTCCTCCGTATATGACCTTTTGTCAAATCTCTGTTAATCCCCTATCTCATGTCTTAGAACCAAATTAGTTTAGTGTCTCTCTCTCGTAAAAAATCACATAAATTTTCTCATTGACAGGTATTTATATTAAAAATTTCATGTACTTGCTCGTAATTCATTTTTTTAATGCCTACACCATAAAAGTAATGTTTTTATTTTAGAGTAAATATTCGTATTTAACTTGTATAATTTTGTTTAGGTCGTTTCGTGTTAATGATACCCTTAATTGCTTGAAATCATGTTCTATAATTTTATTTGGATAAAGTCATATCAACAAAGTGATAGCCAACCTTTTTTCTCTAGTCAAACGGTTAGCGATTCCTTCGACGGTTCACACGCATTTCCCAGTGTCAGGCTACGTTAAGCATCTTTTCCTGTGATTTGATTTAATTGTAGAGTGACCAAAATGTACCGTGGCCTTTGATATGCAATATTTTCAATATCCTGTTTATCGTGAATAGTGTTGTCAGATCAGAGTAATCCTTATATCGGTACTTATTAAAGTCAATTTAAGTAGTTCCAATCAGTTTTCTTTTGAGATATTTGGCTCTAATAACTTCGTTTCACCATTCCATTTCCATATCAATAGATTTTCCCACTTTTTCAGGTTATTATATTCAGTTTGTGAAAATTTCCGAGATCCTACCCGTTTTTTGTGATCATTCCAGATCGGTTTTAATTAAATCGACCCCTGGGACCATTCATGTTACGTTTTCCGTGCCCTTATTGATGATTTTTCATTTACTTATTTTCAACATTCCCGTCTAAGATTTTTTTGTGTTTCCGTTTAAACTTTAGGCACCCAAAATCTCCAGTTTCCGATCGCGTCTTATGTAAACACGACCCGGAGTTAATAATCCTCCAGCTCTTTGTCTTTAGTTCTGTTTACAATTCCGTTCGTTGAACTTTCGTTCCTGTGGGAAAGAATTCAAGGCCGCTCAATCTGATCAAAGCCCACTAAAACGATACACGCCTATAATTTCTCTGATTGGTTCAAATTATTTTTAATCGCCTTATCCACTCCCTCATTGGCAGAATTCAAACTTCCTTTGTCCTCGAGATAGCTATGATATGGGGTTCCCTCGCTCCAGTCTCTATGCAGATCTCTGTAATAGCTCCCAACTGCTCGGACAGATGTCGCCGAATGTACCATTTTCTCTACATAATATTTAAACCATAAAAAAAAATTCTTGTAGGCTTCTCGTAGGTTGGAGGTTGGCATTCATCACACACTCTGGAACGTGCCGCAAATATAGTATATTTTATTTTTAATGAATTAATTGTGTAATAACACAAATAATCAAATAAAATTCATTTGCGCACGCCGGGATTCGATCCAGCGACTATCGGATTGTGAGTCAATAGCCTTACCCCTTGACCACGGGGGCCGTCAAAAGTCGGCTAGGTGCATCTCCTCCTTCATCTTTCATAACCTTCTCACTCTTTCAGCCTCACAAATACCCCATTAATTGGAGATGACATAGTCCCGCTAGTGCCAGACAATTCTTGGATAAACTCTTTAGAGAAACTTTGTCTCCATTAATTATTAAAATTATTAATAATGTTTTCATTTATAATATGACGGAAAATGTATTATTTTAATATCCAAAAATATACCTTTTATATACGTAGAGAAGATTTGATTCTATTGCTACACAATTTGCCTGGGTTTATTGATATGGAAGTAATTTCATCAAACGATTTATTAATAATATTTAATAAGGTTTGTTGGTGAATAAATCAATTATCAAAAAAGTATTCAAACGCTTGGGTAAAGTTGCTGAATAAATTATTTGAAATTCTGAAAAAAAGATTTTCATGTCGCGTTTTATTAAAAAGGGAAAATAATTACTAGATCGGTTTCCTAGAAAAGGGGTGCGGTGCTCAGTTAAATTTCAATTAGACATTGCTGAAGTTTATTTTTAGTCCGCCTCATAACTCAAAAATGAGAGCGAAAATAATTACGTTTTAATTTGAGAAGAGATTCGGTTGAAAATACATTGTACCTAATGACTGTGAAATTTATTTAGCACCAGTTATTTCAGAGAATTGGAACATTTCGTTAAATTTCGAAATTAATTTTCAAGTTCTGTAAAAGTTATATTCAAGTTCTGTTAATAGATAATTATTTGCCAGCCGATTAACATGAGTGAAATATTAACAGAACTTGAAGGGAACTTTCATAGAACTTTTGAAATTAATGATTTGTTCAAATTTCAAAGCTAATTTTCAAGTTTTGTAAAGGTTCAATTCAAGTTTTGTTATTCTATTAGTATTGACCCTTATGTGTATTTCACATAACTGATTTGATAACAAAACTTCAATGGAATTTTCACATAAATTGAATTTTTGCTTTGAATTTTGATGAGTTGTTCAAATTCTGTTAATCAACTTAACCTTACCAGTATGTCATTTTCGTTTTTGAGTTTTTCGGGTATGGTGAAGATGAAAGTTTACCTTGAAGCTTCTTTGTTTTTGTGGTAATATGAAAATTTACGTTATTTGTTTAACTTCAATATTTGTTTATAATTGTTAATATATTTTTCTGTGTTTTATCATTGTGTAAAAAAATACTGAGAAATTACGTATGCAAGGGTACATTTGATCGGACCTTTTTGGAGAGAGAACCTATTTTGACCTTTGAAACCGAGATGGTATTTTTTGTTGTACGCAAACATTCCCGCCTTACTTACAACTTGACAATATTAGAAAATCTCCTTCTACCATCACAATAAGGGGAAAATGTTGCTTGTGTCGTGGTGGAGGACTTAGCTAGCCGAGGAATTGAACTCTCGATGCTTGGGTGGGAACCGGACAAGAGGCCAACTCAGCCAATGACCTTGATTGAATAACTTTTTTATAAACATTATTTTTGATCATGTGGTCCTCACTGGGTGGTTTACCCATACTGGGAACAAAAATCCGTTTGGTATATCAAATGAATATAGCACATCTTTTAAAAAAGGGTCTACTTTCAATTAACGTATTGTTAGGTATTTTAAATGACATTCGCGGGGTAACACAAAAAAAACACTGAGAAATAATGAGATAAGTGTTGTTTTTATGCGAAAAATATATATTTTTTAAATTCTTACTCTTGGAGTAATAAATCAAAAATAAATAATTACAAGAGCCTTAAAAAGTATAATTTTATTCTTATTACTAAATAAAACTTTTGTATAAGCATTTACTGCTAATCTATCTATCTATATAAATAAAAATGAATCGCCGAAATGTATGTACGCGCATAACTTCCGAACGACTCCACCGAGTAGGATAATTCCACGGACATATGAATATATCTGGACCTGCCCTAAGTGATAAAAACGTATTATTTCCCCCTCCACATGGCGCCGGCTGTAGCTCCTTCTTGGAACCGGCTCGCTCCATGGGGAGGGGATATAGCCTCGCTTGAATCTATAATGTGTGACGTCATCATTCTCGCCGTGAACAGCGAGAAGCTGACATCCATACATTTAACGAAATAACGGCAGCTTGTGCTATACAATATATCTACGTATCAATGTACACATAGCGAATGTGGGCGGTACTCCAATGTGCTCGTCGCTGGTTACAGGGGTAAGTAAATTATGAAACATTTGTAAAAGTGTTTTAACTAAACACGGAAACAAAATATTGATATGTGTATTGGCGCGAGTCTTTTTGGGGCGAGCATTTGGCCTTAGCAAATATGTTTTGAACGTGGCAAGCAATTCGCGCTCCCATGTAAAAAGGTCTATTCATTCAAAGCAGATTTTGCTTTTAAGAACTAAATGGTGATATTGTAATGCGAGATGCCTATATACTGTCAGATTGATTGTTCAACGAATGACAGTCATCTTTCCCCTCTTCGCTCTCCATAGTTTGGTTTTACCCCTCATCTGTAACTGCTTGTCTATCCATTTGGATGTCTATGGATAATTCCTTTTTTTTGTGTTCGTTATATCAGGACAAGGTATTGTGTAAAACTACTGGTGAGCTCTGGCATTATGAAATTTGTATAAAAAAATAGAAATAGGTGGCACGCGAGCTGTTTCAAAACCGAATATACCGGGACTGAATGAATGGAATGGGGGAGGGGAACCAGGGAGGGGGAGGGGATCCTGTGAGGGGGGAGGGGAACTCGGGAGGGGGGTTCGCGGGACGGGAAAGGGGGGGAGTGGAGTGGAGAGGGAAGGTGGAGGAAGCGGAGTGGGAACGCGAGAGGGGAAGGGGACTCGGGAGAGGAATGGGAGTCGGAAGGGGAATGGGGCGAAAGGGAAAGGACACGCAGGGAGAAACAATTTCTTTATTAAATGGCATAGCAACGTATGCCGGGTACCAGCTAGTCAATGATAAATACCAATTATTTTGTTACAAAACTTTGTGTAAATGGAGCAGTGTTTGGTCGAAATATTTGTTAGTCGACGAAAAAATACTAGTGTGCAGTTTACACGCCGTGGAAGTGAAATCTTCAGAAAACTAAAGAAGAGTGCGGAAACTACGAAGCACCGCATAAAGAGGAGACCGATTATTTTGTGCACTATACTGCAGAACGTGCGCGAACAATGGAGGACTTGTTCTCGGCAGACTATGCTATGTTTACCGCGCGCATGCCGTAAACAATTGCGAGTAGGTACATGCTCGGTTCGTGCGCGCGCTGCGTCCACACTCATGAAATTTTATTTTCATGTTACATTGCATGTTACGTTACGGCAATCTGTACCCAGCTTTATATTATAGAACTTTACTATATTAGTCAAGAAAAGTATTGATTAAATGAATTTAAACTACCCGTGGAATTTTAAGAGAATAAACGCCTTGCGACTATAAAACGCTGTTAAAATAATTCCAAATTAGTCTGTAATATCACTAGGAACATCCTTCAGGAACTAAATGTTTCACGAAATTGCCATTGCTTACGCTAATGGGTAGTAGGGCGGTTAAATGATTCGTTCTAAGACTCTTAAGAAAATCAACATTAAGAAAACAAATTAATGAATTCGTTCGTTTTCACGTTCCCTTCTTGTTGAATTGAGAATGTTTCAATTATGTTTACATTAGCTTAGAAACGTTAAAAATCATGAGATGTTATAATTTTTAAATTTGTGAAGGTAAATGTAATAATTTAAAAAATGTTAGCCTCTGTGTCAAAATAACTTTAAAAAAACATATCAAACGAATTTCTGCCCAATGACACTGTGAAAATTCAAGAATTATTTTCATTCTAATCGAACACAAAATGTAGCACAGATAATGAAAATGATAGCCATCCAAAGAAAAAAAATCTTAGTAACGTATTTTCGCTACATTGATGCATCTGATCATCTTTCAAGCATTTGATCCAAAGAAGTACATGTTACGAATAAAGAATTATTTATTAACCTTCATATACTCGCGCCCAACGGCATAACACGTATACTCACGCACGGTGTCTCTGACCGAGATTTCATCTCATCTGCGTTATTTTAATTATATGCTTTTTAAGTATTGTTGGTATTCATTATACAGAAGCAGGTATAATGGAATTTAAAAAAATATATATATATGTGCATTAAAACTTTTACTTTATATGGTAGAAAGAGACTTCTAATTCAGCCCCTTAAAAAGAAAATATTTTTTTGTACTCGAACTTTTATAACAAAAATATGTAATACATGTGTTAATTAAAAATAAAACTCAGTACCAAGAATAATAAAATATCATAAATATAAGAATTAATCATTATTAGAATTTTTGGGTAGTTATTTTTAATTACCTAAAAGACCGATAACAGTAAATAAGTATCACAGGTCCACTTAGCACCAACGCGCGCGCCGCATTTAAAATTAAGAAACTAAAAACCTCAAATCCCTTTGTTGTTAATTTTTGAGAAAACAATGAATTATTGATTTGTTGGTCAGAGAGACAAACGCACGAGTATAGGAAGGTTAATAAAATAATTTGGTACCATGTTACACGCTTGCTCGATTTGAAGTTTCCATAAAAGGTTCAATTTTCAGAATTAAACGTTAAAAGGATTATGGTGATGTAATGCACCGACAACTGAAATTCGTGTTAATGTACGACATGCCCATTAAGTAGCACGAAAGCATGCTACTAATGAGCAATTGCTACTTGCTAGAATGCTACTGACATTGCTAGAATTAAGCATAAGGGTTCGCGGATGGAAGGGGGTGTGCTCTTAGCATGTCTGAACAGGTTTGTTTAAGTGTATTTTAGAATAGATTTGATAAATAATTAATTTTAGAGGCCAGCTCATCAAATTTCTGCTGTATCATCCGCATATAGCCATTGACATCTTCTTCTCACAAATATACCAACAAATAATTATTTCTTCTAACACAGCAAACTTATTTTGTGGCACCATTATGATTGAAATTAATAAATTACTTGGTTTTTACCACTTTTATTTATAATAAAAGTGGTACCACTTTTATTTATAATAAAAGTGGTAAAAACCAAGTAATTTATTAATTTCAAATAATTATTTGCTCTAGTTATCCAATAACGAACCAAGATAAACATTTCTTCTTTTTTTACGCCAAAGTTTCTTAGACAATTGCTTTGCAAGCATTAATATTATTTTATTTATTTCTAGACGGATAGAAACGACTCTATTATAATAGGAAACTTTACTGTTAGTTACTTATGTTTTTAAGTATAATAATTTTGTGCAAAGTGAGTCTCTAATTTTGGCCATGGAAAAATATATTTATGTCTAGCACAGTTTCCAGTTAGAAATTGATACTTACTTGTCTTTTTCTTTTACGATTTGAATTAATGCCATTTTAGCGTACAAATCTTTAAATAAAGATAATTGAAATATTTTCGTTATTTGTTTTTGAGGTGTTATGCCTTATTGCGCTACCTTCTTATTCTTTTGGCCGTGAAAATCTTAAAACGTATCATAATTGAAATACTTCGAATAATCGATCTGTTGGTTAGTCAGAAAGAACATTTTTTTACTGTTTCTAATATACATTCGTTATTTTTGGTTTTTATTATATTTGGATATATTACCGGAGATTTAAATTTTCCCTTAGCTTGTGCATATTTTTTTTTTTTTTAGATGAGCTCCACACAGGACGCCCTGAGGAACATAATTTCCCTCAGGGCCTATGTCATCTTTATGCTCACCTATGAAGCTGTGTGGAGGGTTTTTTTTAAGGAAAGGAAGGAAAGGAGAGTTCTGGGAAGGAAAAGGGTTTAAGGGGTGGGTAGGAATCTTGGGTTCAGTATGTCCTAGTCATCCGCCTCCAAGACCTAGACAAACTCACCCCATGAACCCGGGCACCCCTGCTAAATCACCAAACGTAGCGAACCACTTGGGGTGACCTATGGCAGAGGTGTTGGTTATCCAATAAAGGTTCCCATCATTCCCGCCTCCCAAATTAATTAATTAATGTTTAGACATATGGATTATGTGGTGATAATTTTTCCAATTTTTGACATTAATTCTCACTGTTTTGTAATTTATTTATTTATTTATTTATATCTATATATATTACAGTTTTTACCTTATTATAAACATTTTTACATAATATATTTTGAAAAAAAAAAATTTTTTATATATTAATATTTCATTTCATTATGTTGGGTGTGTAAGGTAGGTTTGAGAAGGTGAAACTGTTGGTTGGTAATATTGTATGTTTCGTGAACACCTCACTAGGAGAACCTGTGCTGAGATGTTTACGTATTTATGATTAAGTGTGACAAGTACAGGTATTTATGTGTTGTAGTAGAAAGTTAGTTTTTTATCTTCTTTTTTTACATTTTAATGATAATTGTACATTTAATATTTAGAAGATTTAGAAGAAAATTCAATTATTATTTTTGAAATTTTAGTTGCTCACTTTTTATTATATATTCTTGTTTTATGAGGTTGTTTTTAAACTTTGTTTAATTTCAGATGCTTTTACCAACATAATATTAATTATGTATTTTTAAATAACATCAATAAATTCATCCATGCTTGAATAAATGAAAACCGCACGCCCGCCCGTGCGAGAATAGAAATCGATTTATTATTTAAAATTCTGTGTATAAATGTTAAATCAGCTAGTGCCCGCCTTTGTTGCAAAGTTTGAAATGTACATTTAAAATTATTGTTGAATTTCAAGGTAAGATATTTTATAAATTTGTTATATGTTGTTGATACAATTCAGTAGTTTTGAGGAGATATGGCAATGTGAATTGAATCCTGTGAAAAGTAACAAAAAATTACAAAAAATAATGAAGCTAAGGGTAGTTCAACGAAGGGATGTTTTTCGTGTAATTATTTCAGTCTGTTCCCACCCTAAAAACAAACCGCGAGATGGTTAGTTTATAATTAATTTTCGCTTCATGTCTTAGCCATATAAAAGCAGAGTTCGTTTAATAAAGCAAGCCAAGCTGTGTTTACTTTTAAAAAGCAAACCCCCGCCAGATTATTTCGTAGCGAAATAACAATTTCTGTATATTTTAATCCTGATATTTCAGTCAACCAGACTTGTTTGCATATAGAACAGTTTGTTTTTCATCAATTTTTAATTATTCTGGTGTTGCTGCAAAATCTGAAACGGTTTACAAAAGGCCGAAAAATGTTGCAGTCGCGGTATGAAATCGGTGTTTTGTTAAATTAGCCAAACCAGGTTTCTGCCCCGGTTAAGCCAAAATGCAAACTTTTCTGTTTACTTTGCCTTCGTTCTGTTTGTACTGTTACTTGCAGATTTTTCACGGCTTATAACATGAAATTTATTAGGATTTAAAATTTTACTGTTATTTTGTTTGGTTGCAGCGTCTTTCCTTCGCTAAATGCGGTTAATTTTGTCACTCTGCAACGTGAGATGTTTCCTTGTGAAATAACTAGTTAAGATACCCGGCTTCGCTCAGAGAGTTGATATGAGATTGAACTGACGTTCGAACCCACGACGGACCTTGCTTTATATACCCCTACCAATGGATATAGCTAAAAAGCTTCAAATGATCCACAATGATCAGGGATGTTTTAGGATATTCCCGAACGTTCCACAACATTCCAGAATGTTCCGGGATGTTTTAGAATGGCGTGGAATGCTCTCGAATGTTCTGGACTGTTCAAGAAATTTATAGAGGTTGAAACTTCCAGTACACATATCTTCAAAAGCACACCCTTCAAGAAAAACGGAAACCTTCTTCATGGAGGGGGGGTAGAGCTCTACTACACCATACAACTCTCTTGATCGTACCGGGACTCGTTTGTGAGATTTAGCGTCAAGCACATTATTGTACAATGTACACTTAAAATACGTATTTATTAATATTATGCATAGCTCAAATGAAGGCAAACAATCATTATAAAACAAAACTACAATGTAAATCGGTATAATCTCCAACTTTAGTCTCATTAGTTGCGGGTTTTAAACCGGGATGGCTAAATAAAAACAACAGATAAATCCAGAAATTAACATTTTAAAACTAAATATCCGCATAAATATCAGATAAAGACTAGCTTTTATTTAAATAATATAGAAGTTAATATTAATTTTTTTATTAGAATAACTATATTTTATAATAACTTTTGAAAGTTATTTCCATCAATGGAATATATTATTGAAGACGAAGATAATACAAAAAAATTGAAAGGAAAAAATAATCGACGATAATATTGCTAATTCTGAATTTGAAATAAGAGATTGACAAAAATCACTTTAAAGTGAAAGATCTCAGTGGTTGAATTGGTTAACGAGTAAGGCGAGAGATCCTTAGTTCGAGTCCCATTTGCGACCGTTAGCTTTTTATTTTTGTGTCCTGTTTGTTTTTTTTTTTATATTTCGTTTGTATTGGTTATTATTATCTTATTCTTCAATGATATATCTCAACTTAACCCAACTCATCTCAACCTAACTTAATTAAACCCAATATAACTCCGATCAAAAAAAAAATTAAATAATAAAAAAATTTAATTTATATTTTAAAAAAATAAAAAATTAACTTAACTCAACTTAATTCAACTTAACCCAACTTAACTCAACTCAACTAAACTTAACCCAATTTCGCTGAACTTAACTCAACTCATCTTAAATCAACTTAACTCAACTTAACTCAACTTAACTCAACTTAACTCAACTTAACTCAACTTAACTCAACTTAACTCAACTTAACTCAACTTAACTCAACTTAACTCAACTTAACTCAACTTAACTCAACTTAACTCAACTTAACTCAAATAAAATCATCTTTACTCAATTAGATTCCAAACTATTCAATTCAACTAAACTTAATTAAATTTAATTCGACTTCTTTTAACTCAACTCAGTTTACTTCAGCTGAGCTCATCTTTAATTTATCCCAACTCCATCCAACCAAACTTAATTCAATTCATCTCAACGCAAAACTTAACAGAACTTAAATCAATTTAACTGAACTAAAATCTACTCAATTAGTTTCCAAACTAGTCAATTCAGCTAAACTTAATTCAATTCGACTCATTTTAACTCAACTCAGATTAATTCAGCTGAACTCAACTTAAATTCACCTCAACTTGATTCAACTAAACTAATTCACTTCAACTCAACGCAAATCGATTCTGATTAATGTCAAATTAATGCAGCTGAACTCATCTTCACTTAACTTCAAATTGGAGTCGTTTTGCTTTCCCATCCCAGTTTCCCGCAGTTATTAATCATTGCAATGTAAATTAAGTACATTTCTATTATCATGATCTCATCTGCAAATACGCTATAATCTGGACAATTGAACAATTATTTACCCGTGGCGTGCATAATAAAAGACGGACTGCAGTGGTGCCGCGAGGGCTGTACTGTAAATTGGGGCTGAACTCGGTGCAATATTGATGCAGCCGGCTGCAGGTGCATTTCTCCCCTGCCCGGACATAAACCTGATATTTTAAAACTACTTTACCAGAGAGCCTCCATAAAAATATTATGGGAATCGTAAAGGAGAGTAACTGCGCGACCTGCACATTTATTTTAAAATTTTTAGTTTATATATCACAGATGGAAAAATGCTTAGCTCTTTATAAAATATTTTTAGTATTTTTGGGAAAATCTTTTTTTATCACACCACTAGAATATTCTGTTTACAAGTTTTTAGTGAGAACGTAAAGAATACATCTCAGAATAATAATAGTACGGTAGTCGTAAATCATAAGGAAACTAAATATATCGCTACCGCAGTCCGATATTTCTGTTGGCCCCTGAAAACGAAAAAACTTGAACAAAATATCGATATTGGGTTGTTTGAACGACCCGAGGGAATAGAACCAACACAACGCAAAATCCAATCATTACATTTTGACGGCGAAGCGCTTGACCACCGTATTTGCTTTATTTTAATTAGGAAATCCAATTGTTTCGTTTATCATTCCCAAAATTTCGTATTGAAGCGCAAACCAAACTCGAATAATACCTTATTTTCTTTTTATTTCAAGAAAACTCACATTCGCATTATGCTTGATCTCCCGTTGATCTCCCGACAGTTGATCTCCCGAGAGTTGATTCCGACGCCAGTTGATCCCGAGGATATTCGATTCCCTGGATTATATCTGTTGTATTTCCTCCCGTATTCGTTATTTTGTAATAGTCCTCTATGAATATTCCTGAACACTCCTGAATATTCCTAAACATTCCTGCACATTCCTGAATATATTGTAAGTCTAAATATTTATATAGCCGATTTTCAGTAAAGACGCCTGTAGATATTATAAGTACATCGAATTTTGTTATACGGCCGTGTATTCTCTCTGTGTACGTTATCAAGTAGGAAGTACAACAGAAATAATCAACTTTGGGATCAATCAAGTGTCCGAGGGATCAAGGGTCCGAAGGATCAAATGTCCAGGGGTTCAAATGTCCAGGAGATCACTTGTCAGATGATCAACTGTCGGTACGAACAATCTGGTATTTTATTTTCTTTTACTTTCATTATTAAAAGCGGAATTTGTGTCTTGTACAACGATTGAGGACTTAGATAGCTGAGGATGAGACGAGGGACACCTGGGTGGGAATCCAACGCATTTGTCCTCTCAGCTACTCGCCAGTAATGACCAGTACTTAAGTCGTAAAAGGGGAGACATGATTTTTTTTATTATGCTCCCTGTTTTTATACGGATGATAATTGTTTATGTCTAGTAGGGAGTTAAATTGTGTGTAATCAATATAGTTCAGAGATTTTATCGAATATTTTGTAGTATGTTTTAGAGGAGTGCAGATTTTAATGTTATTTTGAGATGTCTTTATTTAAAGTTCAATTCTTAGATTGAGCTTTTTTTTTAAATTGTCGATGATATGAAAGGCCGTTACCAGGTGGCATCAATGGTATACTAGAATATAATAATCATTTTTAAAAGTCCCAAACGCTACAGTATCAAGAAAAAGGCACTAAAAAAAACCTGACGAAGCACATTATATAACGGTAATGAATTCAAGAGTTCCCGCGTCAAACAGGAAACCCAGCGTACATAAAAGATAAAATTCTCATTCAACCCTTATCAAAAATGGTGCCAGAACAGAATTATACAAGCGTTAGTTCCACGTACCAATATAACACTTCAAGAATTACACAAGGACAAAATTACACGTGGAGAGAATTACAAATAGCAGCTTTTTTTATTAGTTTAAATTTTATTGGGTATGCACTTATGGGGGATATGTTTACGTTTGTGTGATGTGTGGCAAATCAAATAAGTATATCGTAGATACAATACTTACAGGTTTATTTAATTTAATATTTAAAATTGAACAGTTTTATATGAAAGTGGAGAGCGAACAAGTACGATTTATGGTTAGGCATTGCAATATGTTTTGTTTGTTCGAAAATTTAAATTAATATATTTATATCACAAGGATGGTACTTACTCACTCTTTGGATTTAACAGAGACACCTAAATGGATTGTTTTTAAAAATAGAATCTAAACAAAAAATAACTGACATCGTCTGTTTTATGGAAAATTTTCTTGTCATTGTGAAAACTTATGAGTTGTGTATTGATTGACAAATCTCATCTCTTGTGCAAATTTTCAAGTCACAAAAGGATTGCACTGATTTAATTTAACTATTGATTGGATGAAATTACGGAGGCCTCCAAGCATCAAGAACTACAAAACAAGGTTAGTGGATCTGTTATTTTCCCTGGTGGTTACGCCCATACACATACCTACACATACACATACCTACATAGCACGCATACATACTGTCACTACTTGGGATTGGTATTAATAATGTTGCAAATTCCTTTCCTACCTATCCCTATTTCCTATCCGTCAATCCATAGTCAGTCTGTAATAAACGCCCGCCGCAATACATAGCCATTGTGCTTCCACTATCGGTGAACCGCCATTAAAATAACTACGCCGTGTACTATCAAATAAACGAAACTCACGCCTTTTGCTGTTTGTGCCTGTTGGATGTGAGAGAAAGCAGACAATTTTGCCAGACAAATTTGCCAGCATACAAGTTCTTTTATCCTTTTCGATGAGTCCTTTCCTTTCTATGTAACGTGTGTTTTTTTATCGTTTCAAGCAGTGATAGTAACACAAAATCAAGGTCCTTCGCCAGTCATTCTTTACACAAACATATCAATCCACTCTACACAATCATAATCTCACTCACCTGGAGTTTTTCTTTGTGCCATCCTTCGTGATATATTTGTCCGCGCGAGTAGAGTTTTCATAATCATATCTGTGAGTATTAGGCTCAGAGGGTTTGAGATTATTTACATATCTCAAACTCATATTATAATGCAATTTACAAGACATGTCAAGGTAGAATGATGATCTTTGTTGCAGCGCGAGAGAGTGACTTGAGATAAGGTTTGATTCCTATTGGTGTATGGGGGAATAATCGGATTGCCGTGAGATTGCAGATGGGTGTCCTTGTTCGACCTAAACACGCTAAATAAGCATCATATTTTAAGTAAAAGTTAATTTGAGTAACGTTAGGTTTTTTTAAAGTGGGTTATTCCATAATTTTGTAATTTAATAATAATAATGATCTTTATTCCAGAAATAATGCAATCCCACACATCCCATATATATAGAAGTACATAGTTATATGCAGGTATTAAAGTATGGATGTATTTTTAAATAGATAAAAAATGTTTTTTTCTAAAAAAACAAAAATCAATCAACGAAACGAAGGAAAAAGAAAGATAAGACGGTAGTTTCTAATTCTCTCCTTGTGTAACTTCGACCGTGTGAAGTTCTGCCAGTGTTATATTGGTAGGTACCGTAGGTAGATAATTCACGTTAGTATAATGTCCAACCATCATGTTATTTTATTATTACTATGATAATACTATACATAGCCTAAATCAGGGGTTCCCAATCTTTTTCAGTCAGCGGCGCACTTCCAAGTTTAGTATTTTGTCACGGCGCCCTACTTTAGTAAGCTATTTGGATAGATCTCATATAATGACTGATATGAAATTGAGTTTTATTATATTTATAAGGATTCAGAATTGGAACAGAGAACAAAAAAGACTTAAGAAATAAATAAACTACGATAGTTACTCAGTCACATCAATGTGACGGGTGAGCTTGATGATTTCCGCATAGTTTTTCAAAGCAAGGAATAAACTTGAGACTGCTACTCTCATTTCTTGCTCCACATTGATCTTTGAGCGATATTTGTTCTTGATTACAGCTACAGCTGAAAGTCCAGCTTCACATAAATATGATGTGACAAACGGAATGAAAATTTTTAAAGCTTTCAAAGTTAAATTTGGATATTCATTTTGAATCGATAGCCAAAACTCCACCAAATCGGAACTTGTGAATCTAGTTTTGAGGTTGTTGCCGCAAGAGAGTTCAATGAGACTCTCTTGATCTTGTGTTGTGAATCCTGGCGGAGCTTGTGCACGGAAAGGATCTTGGATCCCTCGGAACATCGTCTTGCACCACAGTGGGAGGGATGGATTCATAAGTCCGTCACTCTTGGACACACTTACCCCCAGGTTCCTACCCACCCCTCATACCCTTTTCCTTGCAGAACTTTCTCTTCTTCCTGTCTTAAAAGATCCTCCACACAGCATCCTCAAAGATGACATAGGCGCTGTGGGACTATTTTCTGTGCGGAGATAATGTTAAATAAATGTGTATATTTAAAAAAAACGTAAGTTGTTATTAGTTTTTGGCTTTTTGGGATATTATGCCGTGTTGCACTACCTCCTTCTTTAGCCAACGTTTCGGACAGCGTTACAGTGTCCATCATCAGGACAGATGTGTGGCACACAGGCTGTCCGAAACGTTGGCTAAAGAAGGAGGTAGCGCAACACGGCGTAATATCCCAAAAACTAATAACAAAAATACTTTTGGCCGTGAAAATCTTAAAATCGCATCAAACGTAAGTTGGATTAGATTAGGTTTTTTTGACGAGCATTATTCCGGAAGGTGTAATTATTTCTATGTGTAATTTCGTCCGTATATGTGTACTTCTGGAAGTTTAATATTAAAAGGAACATAAAATTCACGCTTGTATAATTTCATCACGTAACGATCACACCTCCCAACAAAAATAAAACCCAAAAAATAAATTAATGTTTTTTTTTAATTTTACCAAAAATCTCGTTTCTCTCCACTAAAGCGATGGTGTTTGGTTTTTTATTTGGCAATTCGATTGAATTAAAATAATTCCTCAAAACATTCATACGGTAACGCTGCTTACTGCAGTTTAGCCAATTAATCAACCAAGATTTTATCGTTTATCCTTGATTTTAGGTTCTTTAAATTTGACACATTATGGAAAGCGATCGCTCGAGACGTTTTACAAACCTGCCAAAATTTGCCAAAAATCATTCAAGTTGTTCTTCCTGATATTATTTTACTTACTTTATTGTTTACGACATCCCACGGTAAAAGGTAATTGTGTTTTCACCGCAAAGGTATTTGTAAGCATTTTAGTCGTTAAAGTTGTCGGCTCCATGATATGTATTTTATCTTTCATCATGATTTATGTAGGCATAACGAGCCTGTTCATGTTATCATGATTATATATCGCCATTGTATCTGGGATACCATATTATGATGTACCAGCGCAGACCCGCGAAAAATCACGGGATATTATAATTGAAGAATTTGTGAAGCTGAAATTATTTATGAAAAATATATTTTCTTACGATCATTGCCTTTCAAAAGAAGAAATTTATCTTTGAATGTTAGTTAGAAATATTACTTCTATCCAATGACATTAAAAAAATACAAGATATGTTGCTATTTTCGGTTTAGTTATTTTTTTTAATGTTATTAATGTTGTTTACTGAATAATAATTTACAATTTGCGAGGCGGGTGCGGGTATCGCCGCCCCGGGAACCATTTATTGGATTACCAACACCTCTGCCATAGGACACTCCAAGTGGTTCACTTCGATTGGTGACTTAGCAAGGGTGGGGTGAGGTTTGTCTAGGTCTTGGTGACAGATGTGTTCGCTCACCTAATTAATGCGTAGCTGGCAAGAGAGACTAGTTGAGGGAGTCCTTTTGACCTCTCAAGTCAGACTCTTTCAACCCATCACCTTGCACAAGGGTTCATACGTCCGTCATTCCTGGACACATTGAACACCAGATTTCTCCTTCGGTTTCCATAAAAAGACCCTCAACCAAAGCATTTGCATCCCCAAAGATGACATAGCCCCTGAGGGTTTTTTTTACTCAGGACCTCCTGTGTGGAGCTAATGTAAAACAAAAAAAGTGTGTAAATCGCACGCGGTAGAAGTGAAACTAGAAAATCGCTAGATGTCACTTTATTTTCTTTTGCCTGTTTTTTTTAAGTGGTTTGAAGATTGGATAACGATTTCACAAAAATAAAAATGTTTTTTTTTGGATTTCGTGGGATTCGAACCTCGTTCGCTTGATGTCTATCGCTCTGGCCGCTGAAACTTGTCAGGCGTCTTGCTCACTGCGCTATGGGAGGCACGCGCCGAGGTGCGAATATATGCGAACTGAGTTGTGCCACATTTCCGTTTCATCTGAATTTCAAATCATTAACAGCGCTAAAGAAGTTTCACTTCAATAATAATAATGATTGACGTATTTTGTATTATTTTTTGGGTATCTAATTTCTTTTCTACTGAATTCTCAATCGATGATAAAACATTAACAAACCGTTTAGATTTGGTTTTCACAAAGTGTACCTTCGTGTTAAGAATTTCTGCTTCACTCAAATATTTATATCTTCATCGCGTGTCGTCTTCACGTTTAAAGTTCAGCACTCAATAATGCACACTTAATGCAAAAAAATACTACGAGTTATTTTTTGTGAGTAGTTGAAAACGGTGACCCGACAGTTGAACCCCGAGTTTTGGCCCCCCGAAATGATGTTTATTGTAAAAATATATTTTTGTGCATTATTTACAATTCCAAACCTAAAATCGACTTTAAAAATACCCTTTAGAGCGTTTAACCAGCCAGCGGACGAAAATCCACAATTTCGTTGAAAGTTGTTCTTACGATCGTGCAGGGCGGTTACAATGAGAAAGATTAATCCGTACCAGCTTTTTAAAATTAAACTCAATATCGAATTTATTTCAATCCAAATAGCTTTAATTTATACCTTCATCCAAAAATGCTGAAAGGCGTGATAATAAAACTATTAAAATAATGTACTTTTTGTGATTATTTTTTGATTATAAGTATTTATTATTTTTCAATAATGTCTAAATTTAATAAGAATGTTAAAAAAATCTGAAATATATTAGTTTTTAAGTGCGCAAATAAATACACAAATGGACCAATTTTCGTCAAGAAATACATGTACGTACATATTTTTTAATGATTTTATTGAAACTAAAATTAAAATTCTAAAACATGCGTTTGCTAGATAATGTATTGATTTATTTTACTGCATGATTATATTATTTGAAATGGGTGTGGTATAATACAAAATCTTTTTTGAAAATTTAACAAATCTGCCAACGACCTATGGAATAACGTTTTTATACTAAAAATTAAAAAAAAATCTCAAAATTTATTACATGCGAATGCTAGATAAAAGAAAATCTTTCGAAATCCATTTATAATTTTTATGGAAAAGAGTCAATACGTCTAAAATCTGATTTTAAAATGACATATTTCTGGTTATCTCTGGTAATGCCCTCTAAATAATATATAGTACGGAACCGATATCAAACGAATTATTTACAGTGTCGAATTTTTGTACCTATACATTTTGTACATGTAAATCAGTGGCGGTCCGTGAGTTGTCATTGAGCTAGAATGCTAAGATTGAAAAATACAACGTTATTGATATTGTTGTAGCTGAAAAAGATTTTTTTATTTTAAAATTTCAACTTTTTGTATGATGATAGACTGAAATGTGGATGCGGCGCATCCGCAAAATGAAAGAATCCTGAAAATCTTCATACAAAATAAAGAAAATTTGAAAAAAAAAATAAATTCATTTTTAGCTACAACAACATCGATGACGTCGTATTTTTCAATATTAGCACTCTAGCTGACTTGAAAACTCACGGAGCGCTACTGAAGTATAATAACATAATATGTTTACATATACGAAAGGTAAGGCTTTTGACTGCAATCCGAAGGTCGCGGGATCAAATCCCGGCGTGCGCAAATAAATTTTATATGTTTAAACTGTGTTATTTCACAATTAATTGATTAATAAACAAAAAAACGACTTCAAAAAATGCACTAAAAGTAAAAAAATTATTTCGTATTCTTCTACAACTCCATAATCAACTTACTTTTTCTAATCATCAATATGTAGGTACGATTGTTACTTTTGGAGTCGGTGTCAGTCAAGGTAGGTTTGTAACTAGTTATAGGTGAGATGTGCTTGTGTCGCACAAGCGACTTGACGAGGCGAGAGGCGAGAGCGGGGTCGCGGCGGCGCGGGGAGCTGTCAAGTGAACACGCCGGGCCGGGTACCTTTGCTGACACCTCGTACCTACATATTGATGATCAGAAAAATTAAGTTGATTATTAAGTTGTAGAAGAATACGAAATTATTTTTTTACTTTTTAGTGCATTTTTTGAAGTCGTTTTTTTGGTTTGTTAAAATTTTTGTTTATTTTTTGATTTTTAGTGAATTTGAAGTACACTAACTAATTTGTCTGAATATGGGTAAACCTACTAAACGTGCTGCTCATATGAGACAGACATAATTTGACAATAGCGACGTTAGGGTCAAATTAAGAGATTCGGCTGAGTTTCGTTAATTTGTCATGGATCCGATAATCAGAACCTGACCAAACTCTCATCAAATTACTCCTGAAGTACATCCTTTCCAATAAAAAAAGAATCATCGAAATCGGTTGGCGTGATATTGAGTTATTTGTTCATTTAGGCGCACACACTTAATGCAAATTTAAGACTGATATGGTTTTCTCATGGATGCCATTGTTGAAACTGGACCAAATGAAAATAGGACCACACGGGAAGCACCAGCTTTCAAACAAAAAAAGAATCATCAATATCGATTCATCCAGTCAAAAGTTCTGAGGTAACAAACATAAAAAAAAAATTAAAAAAATAATATTAAAAAAATACAGTCAAATTGAGAACCTCCTCCTTTTTGAAGTCGTTTATAAATAATATATACTATATTCGCGTCATGTTCCAGAGTGAAAGATACTCTCAGTATAGCCCTGGTGCAAGACCACAATTCAGAATTGAAACGTTGCTTGATGGCTTTAGCGGTGTTTGGTGACCAGTTCTGAATAGCCATGTAGGTACTTCCCCATCTCGCCCTTCCCATAACATAATCATATAACTGTTTTTTCCACATAACTTATTTTATTTACGGAAGGTTTCTTCGACTGGTCATAGCCGTTATTTTTATCTTTATTTTTCTTTTACTAACACTATTATCTCTTTTTGATGTTACCTATTTCACAAGAATTATTCCACGGGCTGCTACTTCTATTTATCTTTTGTATAATGTTAATATAACTACTTGCATACTGCTTACTAACCCCGTATACGTGGACATTGGAGGGTCTAGAGTCGTTCAAATAAATGTAGCTTCGTTAAAAAAAAGAAAGTAGAGTCTTGACGTGTACGGTGATGGAGGAAACCATATGTTTCCTTATAACGCCGTTGGGAAAGTGGTGGGGTCCCCTACAAAGCTCATACATCAGAATAACGTATAGGCTATATATAGCGGTAAGCTACGGCGTTATGAAATTGAAATTAAAATGTATGTATTTCATATATTTTAGCAGCAGGGGAAAAAGGCAGGGGGAAGGGGAAAGAGGGAGGTGGGGTTCATGGAGAGGGAAGAGACTAGGGAGGGGGAAGGGAATGGGGACACATGGGAAAGGACAAGCAGGGAGAATCAATGTATTTCTTTGAATGGCATTGTAACTCATGCCGGGGACCAGATAGTGTGTAATAAATTCCCAACGACAAAAGTTCATAAAACATTCAAATATGGTTTCTAAACTGCATCAACGTTCTTTTTTTTATTGGCTATGCCGATTAAAAATACATATAAAGTTACATCATTTACATAGTTACATAAGGTTTTAACAAAGAAATAAAAAATTGCCTTTCCTCACCATAAAGAGACAATACTCTTGTGTTTGGTGAGGGAGTTCTAGCTCGATTAGTAAATTAAAAGATCGTGTAAGTTAGTAATAACGGCTATTGTAAATAATAAGTATGTTCAAAAATCATGTATAAATTTAAAAATAAAAATCATGAAGAGTTTTAAAAATCATAATATAAATTAAAAAATCATCATAAATGAAAGAATCATGTTTAGCAACAAAAATTATTGTAATAAGTAAGTAAAGGTTATGTAAGAAAGAACGATTTAGATTTATACAATAGTTGACTTAGAGATACAGAAACTAAGAAATGAAAGAAAAAGAAGGAATGAACCATTTATAAAATAGCAGACCATAAGATACAAAGTAAACATATTTGGGACTTTTATAGTAGTTTAAGGTAATTTTTTAATTTGGGCTTAAATTCCTGCATAACGGTCTAACATAACTAACGGTCTAGCATAACTTCTTAGATTTAGATGCGCATTTCATAGATTTAAAAGATTACTTCTTTAAGGAGCTTTATCATCGGCAGAAACCTGAGACATTTTCATAACTACCCGTACGGAATTTTTTACTTGTGAGCGTTCCTTGTTAAACGCTGACTCTTTACCTGTTTTCGCTTTTAATTAAATGAAGCACGATGGTCATTCTAGATGCTAGACGGTTGACCACAGTTTGATCAAAAACTGAAACAAGCTGGAAATCGTTGTCACATGTTAAAAATTAAAATTAGCACTGCTCACCGATTTGTTCACCAATGGAAAACGTACATTGCTTGAAGCACCCTTAACTAAGAGCTCTACCAAATAGTTAATAAAACATAAAGTTTCACAGAATTTAAACAATTCTTCAAAATTCAAAGTTTATTTTCAAGTTCTGTGAAAGTGTTGTGCAAGTTCTGTTACTGTCTAAGTATTGTGAAACAACGAGCCCAAGAAGAATAACAAAACTTGAATTATTGTGAAATTTGACGAATCGTTCAAATTCTGTTAAACAACCCTTAATAATTGCTTCTTCAAACACAGCAAACTTATTTTATGGCACCATTCGAAATTAATAGAATACTTAGTTTTTACCACTTTTATTGTTTATAAAAACCAACATGTTTCGTGAGCAACGCTCACTTCTTCATGTAAGAAATATTCTATTAATTTCGGACCTTAATAATTGCCTCCAATTCCAATTGATTCAGTATTGCTATATTTATTTTTTCAATTATCTTTCATTCACTTTAATTGCTACAAAAGAACTGCCAGGAAAACACGAACGATTGGGAATAGGAACTGGAATTAAGAAAGTTGTTGCTTGAGGTATTGCAAAGGAAATGGACTTGCCGGAAATGGGAGAAGAAGGAGTGGCAAGGAAAGGAAGGCTACAGAACAGCCGACGTGGTTGAAAGGAGGCGAATGGGGTGAAAAATTCGATTCCCCATAAGGAATTCAATAGGGCTGAACAAAATGGATTTTCCGCAATAGAGTTAATACTGCGGCATTGCTTTATTACAATTGAACGAAATATCATATTTTCATCACGATAACTTCATTTTTACAAGCTTTAAGTGGGGTTTTATTACATTGCCGTTTTATGGATCCAATAGGCATTACCGGGCGGCCTTTTCTCCATACAAATGTATCCCCCGATTTCCTCTCTGGATTTTGAAACTAGTGCAAATATCTCAATGTATAAAACAAAGTCGTGTTAGTTACACCATTTATAACTCAAGAACGGCTGAACCGAATTTTATGATCTTTGATTTGTTGGATTTGTCTCTGCCCCAAACATCGAAAAACTTCACGAAAAAAAAGTTATGCAGAAAAATCTTTTCCTCGTACATTTTGTATGGAACGTATTCTAATATTTTGAAAGAGCTGCAATAGCAATATTGTGGTAAGTATAATATCGAACAGTGAGTGAATTCCAAAAATTCAAAAACGTAAAATATCAATGCGCTGATTGTTTTGCTTTTGTTCTTAAACATATAATGCTGCCCCTCTTTCTTACATACCAAATGTCAACAGTCGAAAATGAGACAAACGGTGAACGTATGTCTACACCCCTCCAAAGGAAAAATACAATAATTATAATAAATCTCCCTCACACGTCACGAATAAATACGCAATTCCCGTAAGTAAGTGGAAAAGTAATAAAATCACAAAAAATATAAATCCATACACAACGCCATCTCTTATACTGACAAAAACACGTACGGTTGCGCATCGATAATTGCTTCATTGTGTAATTTTTTACTTTTTTTTACATTTGCTCCACTTAGGCTCCACTTATTTCCTCCAGAGGAAAATAATTCCCGGCAGGGTATATGTCATCTTTGGGGATGCTGTGTGGAGGATCTTTTTATGAAGGGGAGAGGAGGAAGTTCTGGAAAGGAACTTGACGTTGTCTTCTTCTTGTGACCTGTCCATTCAACGGACATTGGCTATATTGTTGGCTATGCGGACTTGTTTACTGCGGCCCGGAATAGCTCTACAGTAGACTGGCCAAACCACTGTCTCAGGTTTTTCAGCCTTGAGGTTCTCCTTCTTCCAGGGCCCCGTCTTCCGGCAATCTTTCCCTGCATTATGAGATACAAGATCTCGTACTTCCCTGGGTGTCTCATCACATGTCCAAGATATTGAGGTTTTTGGATTTTTATAGTTTTAATAATTTCTTTTTCATTATTCATCCGAACCACAACATCTTCATTCGTAACCCTGTCCATCTAGCTTATTTTAAGAATTCTTCTGTAGATTCACATCTCGAAGTCGCCTAATTACTTCTTCAGTAAGCGTCCATGCTTCCATTTCATAAAATAGTATCGAAAACACGTAGCATCTGACCATTCGCATTCGTAATCGGTTGAGATTATGACTGCAGAACATCTTTTTCATGCAGATAAAGGTTGCACGAGCTTGCTCAATGCGGCATTTGATTTCGACCGAAGGATCCCATCTATCATTTACATTACAGCCCAAATACACAAATACTCTGTACAATTTGGGAGGCTGAAATGGGTACCGCCGCCCCGGGAACTTTTATTGGGTGCCCGAGTTCATGGGGTGAGGTCTGTCTAGGTCTTGGAGGTGGATGACCAGAACACACTGAACCCCAGATTCCTACCCACCCCTTAAACCCTTTTCCTTTTCAGAACTCTTCTCTGCTTTCTTTCCTTAAAAAACCCCTCCACACAGCATCCCTAAAGATGACATAGGCCCTGATGGAAATTATTTTCCTCAGGGCCTTCTGTGTGGAGTTCACGTAAAAAAAAACCTTATCTAGTTTTTTTCCAGCAATATAAAGATTTTCATGTAATGCCTTATTTTTGCTTATAAGCATTTATTATATGCATTTCTAGCCCAAAGTTCTCACAAGTCTTCACTACTTGATTTAGCAGAAGTTGTAGATCCTCAATGACGTTTTAGCCGTCCGAACCGTTAATGAATGTACTGTTAAAACTGCTTTTTATGAACGAAATTATTAAAATTAAACATTTTTAGTTCGATGATCAGAATAGGACAAATTAACTTTGATTCTTTCACACACTTTAACGATATCAATAGTCCCATTTATTCAGTTGGGACGTTCGGGCGATTTGCAATGATTGTTTTTTTGCAGAAAATATGCGCATTAACTTTTACGAGGAAACACGGTCACCGAGAATTTTGAATAATAGGTATTTTACAAAACTGTCGCAGTCACGTCGCTGATACCTATCTCCCCCGAATACTGAGCGAAAGGGACATCTGCATCTCAGGCTAATTATATGTAAATGAAATCGATAAAATAGAGATTTTGTATTCCTCATTTTTCTTCGCCGAAACTGTATCGATTTTTATCCAACTGCATTAGAAAAAAATATTCCATGTGCGTATGTTTTGTTTTTAAAAAAATAAATCGTCTAGTTTATATAGAGGACGTCTGTTGATGGCGTTCAAACCAGGCGATTTTGACGATTTTTGGAGGGTCTCTTACACCACAAAAGCAAAACGTACCGACGGTGGTCGTTATCTATACTATATTAAAAAACTAGCTGACCCGGCAAACTTCGTACCGCCTCAGAATCAATAACTGTTAAGTTAACTTATTGGCTGAATTAAATTCAGATTTTTATTAAGTTAATGTAGAAAAGACTACTGGCGGGTAAAACGACCATCACCTACGCGACGTTGGGCAGCGTGACGTCAAAAAAGCTTTATTAACGAACACGTCGTTTTGGTGGCAAATCAAAATTAGCACATTATAAATCGTTAATGGAAAATGTATTTGTCAATATAATAAAACACGTAAAATATCGTTTTCGACCATGAAAATGAAAATATCTATTTTTTTACATTAGCTCCACACGGGAGACCTGAGAAAAAAACCCTCAATGACAATGCCATCTTTGGGGTTGCTGTGATGAGAGTCATTTTAAGGAAAAGGGAAGAGGAAGTATTGCGAAGGAATGAAATATGATGGATGGGCAGGAATCTGAGGGTCAAAGTGTCCAGGAATGACGGACGTATGAATCCATCTCACCCAATGAACCTGAGCACCCCTCTTAAGTCACCAAACGTACGAATCGTACTGACCTTTGACAGGAATAGTGGTTTTCCAATAAATGGAGCCTGGGGCGGCGGGCGGTACATCCCAAATTGAGAGATACCAACTGTCTATTGTTTGTATGTGAAACAACGCGTTCAAATTTAATTGGGTTTATTTGCGTTTATCACGCGGAGTTCGTCAGAAAAACATGAATGTTGAACCGCGCCGTTTTGAATTGATAAATTCGGGCGGATCAGGCTAAAAGTTCAGATTATACGTAGATGTACGGAATAGCCCCTTTTTCAGAATATATACCGTAGTGTTACGTTCTGCACCATAAATCGTTAAGATTACGAATATATCTTCTTCCTTTCTAAAATATTATTAAAATTTAAGACATTACCACGCCCGTTAGGCATTATTTCCTTCAACGAAACATTGCATTTCGTGGCGGAGTTAGATATATTTTAGATAGTATTTTCCCTATCACGCGTCCTCTTCCCCTCTCGCGTTTCCACTCCGCCTCCTCCATCATCCCTCTTCCCGCACTCCCCTCCTTCCCCCGTCCAGCAAACCCCCTCCCGAGTTCCCCTCCCCCCTCCCAGATTCCCCTCTCCCTCCCTGGTTCCCCTCCGCCCCTCCCGCCTTCCATAAATTAATTTCCGGTACATGTAGATTTCAAACAGCTCGCGTACCACCTATTACAATTTTTTACTCAAATTTCATAATACCAAAGCTCACCAGACAATAAAGAACACAACAAAAAGAATTATCCAATTTGGTGCATTCGTTCGGAAGTTATGCGCGTAAATACATTTCGGCGATTCATTTTTATACAAATTTCATAATGCCAGAGCTCACCAGTAGTTTTATACAAACCTTGTCCTGACAATAACGAACACAACAAAAAAAAGAATTATCCTATTTATTCTAATATAAGATATAAAATAAGATACATAGATAGATTTATATTACACACCCTGATGGGCTTTTACATTATAGTTTATAAGTTGAGTATCACTATATTACTATTTTTTTTTAAATATATTAAAAAAAATCAAATGTACGTAGAAATATTGAGAAAAATAAAGAATTTAAGAAATTAAATTAGGGTTCTACGTCCTTCAAAATAGATTATTGACTCTTTAGTACCTACCTATCCTTTAGTTCTAGATTCGGATAATTTTTTAATTTATATAAATTCCACCGTTATAACCCCAGTGTAAAATACTTAAATATGAAAAATAAAGACAATCTCTTGCATACAACCTTGCCACTTTACTAAAAAGGTCTCCCCCAACCAGTCTCTCCAAAATCCAGCCCACCACACTGTGGGCGCACAGACTTCAACTCATGATCCCGAGCACCCCTGCTAAGTCACCAAACGTAGCGTACTACTTAGGGTGACTTATGGCAGCGATGTTGATTATCCGATAAATAGTTCTTGAGGCATTTTTTTACCCTTACACGTCGCCCTAATTGAGGCTAAACGGTCTAGAATCAAAAGTTTCTAAATCAGTGACGACATTTTTTTCCATTCAAATCTATATGGAAGGTGTTTCCAGTATTTATTTTCCGTTTAGTAACAAGAAGAAAGAAAAAAATATCTTTAACTTCGAACATACAAACACGCACACGTTCTATATATCATTGGTTTCAGATTATGATGCGGATATTAGGAACTTTTTTCTTGACTTTTCGTGAAGCCCCCTCCCAAGAAATATCTCTATTGAATAAGTTCCCAGGCAATGATTAGATTTAGGAGTGAATCACGGCCTCGGAGGCTTTTGCGCCAGTGCTGTGGAGGCTTCAGATCGAATTTCCTGTGAAGCATTTCACTTACGCGCAGAGCTTTTAAAGCTCGCAATTTGATTTTAAAATAACCGCAATTATTAGGGGGGATTAGTTCTGACATTTCTGAGAAATAAAACCACGAAGTGTTTTTTTTTTGTTTTCTTGGTGGAAATAAATTATTAAAGACTTGAAGGATAAATTTGTTCTTTTTTCTTGTTATTGGGAACAACGGCAAAATAATGTAAAGTTAGCCACAACAATTTAACTGCCCTGTGGAAAAAAAATTCCCTAGGGACCTTCGTCATCCTTGGGGATGCTATATATAGCATCTATATTATTTTTTTTTAAAGGAAGACAAACATTCCCGGGTTTCGAATAACCCAACAATATTTGAAAATCTTCTACTATCATCACAGAAAGCCGAAAATGTTGTTTGGGTCGTGATGGAGGCCAGCCGAGGAATCGAATACGGAACGCCTGGGCGGGACCCAAACGCGATGCCCACTCAACTACTGACCGGTCTGTTTAGGGAAAGGAAGGAGAGGAAGTTTTGGGAAGAAAAAATATATAAGGGGTGGATAGAAATCTGGGGGTCAATGTCCTGAAGTTACGGACGTATGAACCCATCCCTCCTACTGCGGTATAAGGCGATGTTTCGAAAGCTACGCAACGATGGGCGTCTAGACATTTCCGCCGCCAAGACCAGGAAAACTTCCCATCAAGAAACCCGACCTCGACGACCTCCGTAGTCCAGTGGATAAGACTCTTGACTCACAGTTCGGAGGTCGCGGGTTCAAACCCGGCATGCGCAAATAAATTTGATTTGATTAATTTGTGTTATTTCACAATTAATTCATTTAAAATAATATATAGTATATTTGCGGCATGTTCCAGAGTGGAAGATACTATCAGTATCGCCCTGGTGTAAGACCACCATTCAGAATTGAAACGTTGCTTGAAAATGGCTTTAGCCGTGTTTGGTGACCAGATCTGAACAGCCAGGTACTTCCCAACCTTCCTCTTCCCCACCTCCTTCCCCTCCCCACTACCTTCAGCCTCACAACATACCCCAATTGGGGATGCCATAGTCTCACTGGCTCCAGACGGGAGCAGTTGAGATTTTTGTGCGGTTATTCACTGTAAAAAAAAAAATAATAAATAAAAATAAAAAAAAAAAAAAATAAAAAAAAACCCGGGCACATCTGGTAAATCACCATACGTAGCAAATCACTTGAGGTGACCTATGGCAGAGATGTTGGTTAGGCAATAAATTAGCTCTCACGTTAAGATTAATCGAAAAAAAGTAAGAAATCTCTCCGAAAAAATAAAATTTCTGAAATTCAATTTTATTTTAGAAGCAGATCTATCAATTTTCATCACTATCCAATAAAATTAGGTTTAGTCCGTTCGCATCGAATTCAGTTACTGAAAATGATAATTTTTTACGTTGACAACTCCTAAATCAATCTCAGCGGAAGACATTCTGGCTGAGAACATGGGTAATAACGTGTAAGCTTCTCCATCTAAATCCTCCCTACCCCTCTGTCTCCCTTCCTCTCTATAACCCCTCGCAGTCACACCCTCCTTCTTCGTGTTACCTTCGACATAAAGCTACCGCTGAACCGAGGGTAGAAATTTTAGGCGATCTGTTACGGTGGTCAAAAAATGTTGATCAATCTACCACTTTAGAAACCTTTTTGGGTGTGTCAGTGACCTTGGTACGTAGGTCGTCAAAGGTTTGCCTTTTTTTCATAGTCATCGAAATTGATAGAGCAGCTTATCAGGGAAAGGAGAATAAACAAATTTATGGTGGCGTGACAGTCTCCCTTTATGTGATTTGCGAATAAATTAATCTGACAGTGTACAAGTACGCATTGAAATATCACTATTTTCCGGCGGAAATGAAATCCGCTTACGAGTTGCTAATCCTTTTTACAATAGCGCAAAAATTGCTGGCTGCGTAAAAAACTTAACAAAAGTTCGGAGTTGTTTCAAAAATTGATTTTTTTTTAACACTATTCATTTAGAAACTTTTTCAAATGTGTTACAATTTACCCATTTTACTCATTTTTAGTGTAGCTACGTCAGGCTCGATTTAAATGAACATTCAGATCCTGCAGATAGTTCCGCAATGAACTACGCCGCAAACCATTTTTTTCATTTATTTATCTGTAAAAAGTGTATTTACATTGGGTTTTTTTAAGCCTGTCTCACTAGGATATACCTGTGTCGAGACAGGCGTAGATAATAGAGATATAATAATAATAATAATAATATATCTTTATTAAACAAAAATTTGAAGATTTATAACTACAAGAAAAAAGTACATCTTACAATATTTTAAAAGTAACATTAGTACAAAAGTAACAACAAAAAACAATATACATATAAACAGTAGGTACTTAGAGAGTAGAGATTTGTAATTATACATTTAGAATTCTCGTAACCTGCCTCACTAGGCTAGCCTGTGTTGAGGCAGTTATTTTATATCAATTTATAATGCTGTGGACATACCTACACTTATATTAGAATGTAATCACATAATAGATTGGTTGCATTAATAATAACAATAACATTGGTAATAATAAGAGCATTGGTTCATTACTAATTTCGAATTTGGGTGAGTGCACCGGTAAATGCTCTATCATTATTTTTTATCCAAATTTTTATGTTTTTTTTTTAATTTTTTTGTGAATCACATTTTTTTACACTAATTGGAAGAATGTTGTAAAGTCTTGTTGCAAGGTATCTGAAGCTTCGTTGACCAAAAGTAGTATGAGTTATGGGAATTTGTAGTAAATCTTTGTTATTGTTTCGAGTACAGCGAGAATTTAGTCTTTTTTCATAGTATTTATGTATGTTTGTGTATAAATGAGTGAGGATTGTTTTTGCATATATCTGACGAACGTCAAACACATTCATAATATTAAAGATAAAGTTCGAGTCCGTAATTAGGGGTAGTCTAAGAATTATTTTTATAATCGTTTTTTGTGCCTTTATGATTGGATCTAGTACTGATGCAGTACCGCCTCCCCATGCTATGATACCATACTCAATAACAGATTGACAGGCTGCAAAATAAATCATTTTCAAGTGTTGCAAGTCTAGAAAGTTTCGTATCATTCTGAAAAAGTACATGGTTTTTCTTATTTTGTTTGAAATTATTTGAGTGTGAAAATATATAAATGAATATCGTAGTTACAGAATATTTAAGGTAAAATACATATTAATTTGAATAGAATTAAAACGGAAAGGTGATTGAAAGGGTGGGTAAATCTTTTAAAGAGAGTTATCTTATAAATGCTGCAGGAGATGAACTAAAGTAGTAAATTCTGTCTAATCTCTTTATTGAGTTAAATTTGACAGGATTATACTATTTTCATTTATTTTATATGGGTTAGGTCGTATGTGAATAGTTATTTCTGTATATGTGTGATTTATTTTACAGATATTTGTAATAGTGTGGCGTCCAATATCCAATACCTATTTACAATCCATTTCTTTATATCTTGTTTGAATTTTGTCAAGGAGTCAGTTGGTCTGATCGTAGCTGGTAGTGTATTGTATAGTTTGCAAGCTATATAAGTACATATTTAAAGTGCGTTTGTCCAAAAGTTGTTTTGGAAAACGGGGTTTCGAGAAGTTCTTTGTTTTTCGCTCGCGTGTTGTGTATTGTTTGAGAAGCTTATAGTTTTTTTTTTTTGTAAATTAATTAAGATGGATCTTAAGGCTCCGCAACCGGGCTCGAAAAGAAGCAGATGGAGAGATACGAAATTACGAATGTTAGAGGAGAGCGCTAACGTTTACAGCGACAAAATCGATGCGAAAATTGCGAAAATGTTTAATAAAACACGACTTGTTTAAAATAGAACAAAAATCTCGCGGGCAAGTTCTTAAACAGCATTTAAAGAAACACTGTGATTTTTTTCATAAGTATAACTTGTAAAATAACTGAAACAAACTTGTTTATGATAATTTTTGGAGCATACTTTGCGATTTTTTTCTATCGAGAGAATTTTATATAATTTGCGTTTCGGCGAGGGCAATGTCTAGATATTATCTTCAAGAATAACATATATTTTTTAAGAGCTTTAAAACTTACCGTGTTTAAGGGAAATATGTAATAAATCGGTAGAAATTCGGGTTGCGGGCCCTTAAGTAGAGCTATTTTATATCCATAACGTTGAAGGTATTCATCATCATTGTCTTAACATTTCTGCGTAGGGTCTGGTTATTTCAAAGTGCGCTCTTCGGCGCTCAGCGGTAGTTTATTCAAAACATTCTCAAGCCCTCCTTATGCCAAAAACATGGCTACATGGTTTATCTTCAGCTCGTCGAAATGATTGATACCTAGATTTCATGAGGCAAGTCTTATCAATTTGGATGTCTATTCATTTTTTTCTATAAACTGTAAACGCCTTGGGGGAATAATATTTCCTACAAAGTAAGCACAATGTTAAGCCGTTTTGACTTTGAAAAGCGAAGAAAACCCTTCAGGCATGTCTCATATTCCTTATATAATATACTTAATTTACTCTAATGAAACATTTATAAATCAAACAGAATTGTTTAACAATAATTATTATGAATGAATTCAAACTGTAAACTTCATCCGCCATAATACAGAGACAACCCTGGCGTGGCGGGTAAAATAATACAAAAAAAAAATTTACTGCAGAAAAAAATTTGCATGAAATAAAAAAATATATATTATTAACATGTATAACAAACATATCTCAAATAATATTTTTTTAACATAATTAACAGTTCCATTTTATTTTTACTCAAGCAAAACTGTTGTAAAAGCTTCATTGTATTACAAGTATATTGTTGGTATTCATAATCTAAGCCGATTCGCAGTAAATATTAACCAAAAAATCTGATTTCATTTATAACATCGCTTTAAATACAAGTCTATCATTTACTGTTCCAAACTTTTCGATCGATCAATCTGAGTATCCGATCAGCTAAGTGATTTGTGTAGTAACGCTCGATTCGCCTGTTCTTTGGAGAGTTGGGGAAGAGCATATTATTTGTATATTTGAGGAGTGTTAAGCCAAAATTTCTGCTTAGTAGGAATGGGAACGGGCGGCCGTATTAGTCTCTGACTAACAGTTAAATTACCCACTCGGCAGGTTTTTGCTGCCAGGCCATGCGGGCGGCTTTTAATTCGGCTTCGCCCGGTTTGAGTGTATGCGACTATTTTATAAATCCGATAGGAACTGGTTCATAAAATAACCAGTTCCTCGGATCCACTGTGATCCAGTGACATCTAGTCACCGTCGGTGACTCACCGATACAAAGTAACACTTGACAAAGTAACAGTGCCAAGTTAACCGTGTCAAAGAAACCGAGACACGCAATGAAGTTATGTGTAATTTATAACAACTTCATCAAGTGTTGCCGTCAATCTTCCAAATCCGGAAGGATAGTTAAAATATACAGGGTGTCTGGGGGTAAAGTGCATTAACTTCGGGAGGTGATTTTACATGATAGTACAAGTAAAAAAGGTTATTAACTTTTTTCGAAATTCCAAGTTTTATAGTAGTTTTGAGGTAAAAAGATAAAATTAGTCCGGCGTGTGCGGCCAGAATTATTATTTTCCGCTGTTACGATGCAATCGAGTCGGGCGCCCGGCAGGCTCTCTGCAAGTAAGTTCGTACCTCACACTAAGGATTTTTAGTAGGTACGTCTTTTTGTGTGGGAAAAAAATGTTAGAATTTCGGAAAAAGTTGTTAATCTTTTTTACTCTTACCATCATGTAGAATCACCTCCCGAAGTTAATGCACTTTACCCCCGGACACCCTGTATAAATCCGTAGCAGTTATACCTAGGGTGAAACATTCACGTGCGAGCTGCTGATGGAATTAGTGACATCTTGTGTCGAATTCTTGAATTTGAAACCGAATTATAACAGTAGCTTTGTGTGAAATTCCACGTACACACATGTTATTTGAGGAGCGGTCGTTGAACGTGGCGTCTGACATGCACTCGTGGCTGGGTTCTGAAATTCAACCACACAGATGCTAGCCTATTAATACTGTTTGATTGATGATTGATGATGATGATGATACAATTTTCAACTTACCCGGACGATTATTATTATTATGTTTATGACGTTCTTTCATTGTTTTTGTGCGTCCTTTACACTGCTACAACCGCTATGATTCTAACCCATTTGACAGGATTTCATGACATTTGATTGAAGGGTATACACAACTGTAAGTTTGAAGACTGTGTTGCCGTTTCATTACTGGGAGTGAACAAAATAGGTACATACTTACTAACGCTCCACAGGGTCTTGATTGAATTTTAAATTGATATTCTTAATTGGAAATGAAATTGATTCCATTTGACTTCATGCCTCGGCGAATTAAACCAAACAAGTCATGCAGCGCAGCTGTTTCAATTTATTTGTTTGAAAAAATAGACCGTAAAAATGCACATTTTTCAAAAACTAATTGAATTCTATTAGTTTGTTCGTTTTTTATGTAAATACTAAGAATCCCGACTGCTTCGAACCATCTGGCGCCAGTGGGACTTTAACATCTCTATTTGGGTTATAATTTTAGACTCAAAAGAGTGGGAGGGGAAGGAGATGGGTAAGAGAGAGGTTTGGGAGTTATGCACATGTTATTTATTGTAATGCACTAATAGATAAAGAAAAATCATATGATTTTGGTTTCAAAATTAGAGGCCGTAGAAATATTTTAGATGCTTTAATTAAATACTTACGAACCCTTTTTCGATTATGGTTTTATTATATAATGTAGAAAACTAAATTCTTAAATAAAATAAAATTATCGTAAATCATTTAAATAAAAAATAAAACTTGCTCTTTGGTGGTATTCTTTTCTTGAATAAATCAAAACGGGAATTTAAACCTTATCTCCATCTACTTATGGAGTGTTATTGTTAGCGGCCTGATCCCGAATTTTACACGGCATGGCATGGTGCATCATCATTATACCATTCTTCGTCCTAAATTCGGTTTAATATTTGGGGCTCCGTACGGTTTAACACTTTTTTAATGTGAACATCATATTCATCTCCTTGTCCTATTCGGGACGGGAACCAACGCTTCGGTAAGTTTTCCAGACTTCGATAAGACTCGATAAGACTCTTCGATAAAACTCGATAACACTCTTCGATAAGACTTCCAGACTTCGATAAGACTCGATAAAACTCTTCAATAAGACTAGATAATACTTCCAGACTTTGATAAAATTTGATAAGAGTCTTCGATAAGATTTCCAGACTTCGATAAGACTCGGTAAGACTCTTCGATAAGACTTGATAAGACTCTTCGATAAGACTCTTCGATTAGACTTCCAGACATCCCTATTCTGTGCATCTTCAGCCGTTATCATCTACTGTAGGTCTTGCCTCTTATCAATATGTCTTGTTTAAAAAATTATTAAAGTAGAAAGCACAATGTGTCTTGGCTAACATTTTTCAGTTTAATGAAAATTTCATTGCTTCCCTACAAATTCCACATCAGCAAAACAGAGTAAATTCATTGACGTTGAAAAATATCATTTGAGAATTTTCGCTGCTTCAAACAAGTAAACAGATTCCTGCCATAGAGGTTGTTATGTTTTTTGTTTGCTTGAGAAAATCAACAACAAAAAACTAACTGGATTTCCTTAGGTTAGGTAAAGTTAGGGTAAAGATAACATTATAAAAGGTGTTCTGAGTAAACAAAAAATATGTTTCTTCTAAAAGAGATGGATTTCTAAAAATATAGAAAATTTGTATTTTCTATTATAATCTACGACAAACAACGCGTTAGACCACCGTAATTCAAACACGTGCCTTGTTTTTTGACTTCCCTCTACTATTTGGCTGTCATAATTAGCAAGTATGGTTCAAAACCCTAAAGCTTGTGTTAAACACCAAACTTAACTAAGATAATTTAAAAGCTCAGCATAATCGAAAGCTAAACAAATAACCCGTATAGAAAAACCTATGCCTGATATCATCGGTTAGTAGCCGAGTAGGCCAATGTATCAGACTCCCACCGAGACGTCTCGGGTTAAAAAAAGGTTACTATTTAGGTTAAAGGTTACAAAATAGTAAATAGTAATAAATGCTCTGCTAGCTAAGTTATTCATCATCGCAAGAACGAAAATTTTCGCTTACGTTAATGGTAGTAGTAAGAATTCAAATGTTTTAAGAATATGTATTTCTGATTATTCGTAATCCTTAATTATTATTAATCCGTAATCTTTTCTTTAACCATTCCCTTACGGCGCTAAACAATCCCACGAGCGCCAGTGCGGAGTACTCAGTACACAGGGTACATATTTAAAGCCTTACTAATTAAAACACTTCCCAACCATTAGACGATGTTTTAGTAACACATTGAATAAAGGCTGTTTTGAATTCTAAAGCCTCGATGACACACGGCGAGTTTACAAGCTACTATCTGGGAAATTCACTATCTGTTAGTAAACTCGCCCAGTGTCATCGTGTTACTTGCTAACTAGCAGCGACTAGCAGATTGTTGAGAATCTACGAAAAAAAGTTGAAAGGTCGTCAACTTTACTCGCCTACGCGCTTGCTCGTGATTGGTCTATTTATTTTTTGTATTTCTTGGGCATTAACTATGTAACAATTTCTAGACATTTTGTTTTTTAAAGAGTTTTATTAAATGTACATTTGTTACTTAAATTTAATTTTTCCGCGACCGGTTTCGATACAACCGTATCATTCACGAGCAGAATTAAAACTAACTTAAAAATTAAATGCAAGTACCAAAGATTAATTAGGTGGGAGTAGTGGGAGGGATGATTTTGGGGGGAGGGGGAAAGCATGATATTCCCGTGTTGAAAAAATGAGGTTATTACGTATATTCGGTTATATCTTGTTTTTAATTGACTGTTACCGGCTATGTTTTATAAAAATTCTATGAATGTGTTGTTTTTAATAACATACTTCTAGATGCCTTATGCATGTGTAGATAAATATAAATCTAAGTTTGAATTTAAAGTATTCTAATTTTTAATTTTTAAAGTATGTTTCATAATATACAACAATCTAAACAGTTATTTGATCTAATGTTTAAAATGGTATTGAAGTGACAACTTTTTTAGCACCGTTGTGATTTGAAACTCGATGAAACAAAAAATAGCTACACTAAAAAGAGACAAACGCTTACATCTATGGGATTTTTGTTTTAACGACTTTTTCAAAAAGATAAATATGTAGCATAATATTTAAACTACCTTGGAAATATTCCGATATCCGGTCAGAAAATTAAAGTTAAACACGTTGGTTTAAATAAACAATGTATAACTTTCCGAGGACTATGGCCGTAAAAAGTTAGTTTCTGTTTTACGTTTCTGTAAGTAAGGTTTTTACATACACGTTACACGGTTGTTTAAAAATATAAATTTACATTTAAAAACCTAAATTTTATTTATGTAAAATTTACACAACGTTTATTAGTAAAGCTGTTTTAATTTTGCCATTTCTAAGTTGGACGGAAGTGAATTGTTTACATTTGCTTTTAATAAGACAAATGTTATATTGTATGACAAATGTTATAATTATATTGCATTGAAAGGAAATATTGTTTGTTCGAAATTTCACGCAAATTATTCAACTTTCTACAAATAAACTTCAAGTCGATGAGTAGATAATTTATACATAAAATTCTTTTCGTTTGAAGAAAAAAAATTCATTGTTAAACTATGATGAATAAAATTACGAAATCTCTTCGTATCTGCGTGACTACGTAGAATTACCTACGTAAGTATTTTTAATTTGGTCTATTTTGTCGCATAAGAGCACCTGATTCTGTCAAATTTAATTTTTAATACTTCGCCAAGTAATTTAGACCGTTTCATAATTTAGCCTTCACTCTGTCGCCCTTATCAGGTATTCATTTTTGAGGCGACCCCTAGAATTTTTCCCGAGAGCCTGAATGTTTAAAAACGCCTGCGACGGTAGTTTTCCACTATCCGCATAGCGCTGTTGCTGTGTGATTAGCCTAACGGTAGATTCGGGAGTAAATTAAGGTTGTTCGGTAATCTTGCTAAATTAATTATATCATTCATTTACTTACCTAACAATCAGATAATAGTGACTGCAAAAATTTAGGTTAGTATGACTGGATTTCTTTAACCTTTTTTAATCCTCTTTATTTTATAAAAAAGCATATGTGTAACCATATTAATTTATTAAATAGTGACAATGACATACCTTGTATGTATGTCATTGCTTCTGCATTTTTTTAATACCGGTTTCCGGATTACGAATTAAACCTGACAATATTTTTAAATATTTCTACCGTCATTAAAGCGGAATATTTTGCTAGTGCATTGATGGAGGACTTCGGTAGAAGAGGAATTGAACCTATGACGTATGGGTGGGAACCAGATACATTTGGGAGTGGATACCGCCGCCCCGGGAACCATTTATTGGATAACCAACACCTCTAGCATAGGTCACCCCAAGTTTTTGGCTAAGTTTAGTGACTTAGCATGGGTGCCCGGGTTCATGGGGTGAGGTTTGTCTGGATCTGGCGGCGGATGAACTGGGCACACTGAACCCTAGATTCCTACCCATCCCTCTTACCTTTTTCCTTTCCAGAACTTCTTCCCCATTCTTTCCTTGAAAATGCCCTCCACCCAGCATCCCCAAAGATGATATAGGCCCTGAGGAAAATTATTTTGAAAAGAAAATTGGATAAATGGTTTTGTTCGGCTGTGTCATCCGATTTCTCTGCAAACGATTTTCCAACTTCAAAAAAAAACCGAACTGACCGATGTTTTTCTAATACAATCTCAGAAATTTTAACTTCAGAAACGATTTTCGTTATTTATTTTTGGGGCGTTATGCCGTAGTTCCTCCTTCTTTAGCCAACTTTTCGGACAGCATTACAGTGTCCATCAGAAAGAAGGAGGTAGCGCAACACGGCATAACACCCCAAAAACAAATAACGAAAATACTTTTAGCCGTGAAAATCTAAAATCCTATCTTCGGAAACTGTATTCAAAAACGAAAGGTCAAGTCAAAAAAAATATATACTTCCAAGACCACTCCAAATTTCTAATTTGATACCTCCAAATAACTTCCCCTAATAACGCGGTTCATCCATCTCGATCACTGCCTGTCTCCAACACCCCCTTTCCACCCAACCCAGTCCCGTCACTTATACCAGTACAATCTTCTTATTTGAAGATTTTAAGAAAAGATGTTCTAGATAGAACATTGGTGCCCAAGTTTTTTCAGTTAATGGCTATTTTTTCCTCCCAAGAGGCACTTTCTACCGCAAAAAGACCCTTCAGCAGAAACCTTTCAAATAATTACACCATAAAAAAGCAATAAAATTATATAGATTTTCAGAACATTAAATAAATAATAATATTGGTTAATTTGCAAAAGATTTTTAAAAAATGTAATGTCGAATAATATTTTGAAAAGAGTTTCTATATATTAATATTCATATATTAGTTTATATATATATATATTAGTTTACATTAATATTCCAATTATTTGGTTTCACATAAATACTCCTTACATTTTTCACTATAGTTTACTAGCATCATTTCCTTTCTTAGGACACTTTTTAAGGGGAACACCTGCGGCGTTTTTCATACAAAACTTAAATTTGAATTTGAAACCGAAATACCAAAACAAAGCAAAAAACCTATTTTTTTAATCAAAAGATAATTTTTAACGTGGATATATACCCTATGTATTTGTGTTTTAAATTATAAAATACCCAATAAGAAATCCATTCAGGAAATCAATTTTTATTGATTGTGTAGACTAGTTGGGCAATCATTTAAGAGATATTTATAATTTACTAGCTGGTTCCCGGCATGCGTTGCAATGCCATATTCGAAGAAATAAATTGTTTCTCCTTGCACGTCCCTTCCCGTGCGCCCCTCCCGCATCCCCTTCCCTTCCAGCATTCCCCTTCCACCTTCCCCGCCCGCCCTTTCCCCTCTCCCACTCCACCGTCCCGCCAACTCCCCTTCCACGTTCCGTACATTGAGTCCCAGTGCAATCAGTTTTCAAACAACTCGCGTGCCACCTATTACAATTTTTTTATTCAAATTTTCATTTTGCATATATTACAAATATTAATTTTTGTATATTATAAGAACAAACAGTCAAATCTGGTACCTAAAATGGGTACCTATTTAAATTATCTATTATTTAAAAAATCCATAAACAATTCTTTTGTTACAAAAAAACAGCTGCCTGCTAAATTCAATTTCATCAAACTGTCAAACGTGCGAAGTTAAAATATTCATTAAGTTTTCTGAAATTTTCCAATTTTCTTAATGTTTCTTTCCGTAAGAAAATTCTATAAAGTATTCAAAAACTAAAAAAAAAGATGAGAATGAAATAGGTAAAGTGTTTCTGAAGTTATGGCTTGACCAAGGAAAACTGGAATTTATTTATATACATAGATTTTTAAAAATTGCTGTATTGCTACACGAATATAAAGAAATAAAAATTTCAAAAATAATAATAACGATTAAAAACGCATTTTGAATCGTAAGTCTAAATTAAAAACTGCCGATTTGCGTTGGAACACAAACTTGTCTAGGTAAATTTAAGTTTCTACCCAAAGAACGCCTTTTTTACAAAGTTTTAGATTTTATTTTATATTATACGAAAAGCGTACGGAAAGCAAGATTATTTTTTTTAATTGTCATAATTCACTCAAAAAAATGCCAAAGTTGCCACTAAAATAACACAAACAAATAAAATAGCCTATTCGTACTAAATATTTACTATACCTTTTGTTTTAATAAATAATTATTCACTTTGTTTGGGTATTTTGACTTCAAATCCAAATTTAATTTTATATGAAAATGGCCGTGAAGCCTCTCTTTCCTCTTAACGATTTACGTCAATTTGAAATTCGCTCATAATCTGTCAAAATTCAAAAATAATCAAATATCATCGCTGAATTATAATCACACCAAATTAAACTTGAATTTTCGTTAAAGAAGGTTAATCAGATACATTTTTTCCCGACAGTTGATCAGTCACATACATGTTCAATTGACAACAGCCGATTGTGAAAATACTAGTTTGTCTAAGGATAACAAAACCTTCGAGAAATATGACAATAAATTAGATAGTATCTAAGGCCCATTTATTTCGCAAAAATTGATGTATGACAAAGTCATCAAAGAGTCATTCAGCGCCATTTTGTTGTTTTCACAGTTGAAAGGTTCCCGGTAAATACCGATTCTAAGTACGTTTCAGCTTTTGAACAAATTGTGAGCAACAGACGAAGACAACTATCAAATTGTTAAGCTTGTCAGCTAATTATAATTTGATAGAAAACTGAATCGCATCTAGATTGGCATTTAACGGTGACCTTTCAAATATCAATAAAACAACATGACCATTTGATGACAATGTTACATTTGAATTCTACGAAACGACTGAGACTTAAGAAGCACTAAAATTTTCATAATATGTTTATCCAACGAAGAAACTATTAGTTTTGAAACATGTCCATTATTTTGATTAAATAGTGATGTAAAGTCTATTAGTTCGGTTTTCGGAACAACTCATGAAATCATTGTATTTTCTTTACTATCATAGTGAGAAATCTATACTTTTTTTAAAAAAATAAAAATGAATCGCCGAAATGCACGAACGCGCATAACTTCCGAACGATTGCACCAAATTGGATAATTCTTTTTTTTGTGTTCGTTATTGTCAGGACAAAGTTTGTATAAAAGAAGCGGTGAACTCCAGCATAATGAAATTTGTTTTTAAAAAATGCAATAGGTGGCACGCGAGCTGTTTCAAAACTGAATGTACCGGGAATGAATGTATGGAATGCGAGAGGGGGGAGTGGAACTCCAGAGGGGGGTTCGCGGGGCGGGGGATGCGAGAGATAGGAAGAGAGAGGGAACGCGTGAGGGGAAGGAACGGGAGCCGTATCATGCCGGGAACTTGATAGTATTACATAAACGTTAACATAGTGTTAGAAAGAAAAACACAACACTTTATACAAAACCTAACCTAACCTAACTATAAAAAAAGTAAAATGTACCTACACCTTTATGAAATCAAAGTTTAGAATCGCATTTTAAAAAAAATTATGAAACTTTGGAAATTTTTTAATAATTATTTTTAGATGGAACGACAAAAAAAGCGTGGTGAATAACGTTTATAATAGATTTATCTAATAAAATGTGGACGTGTTTTTTTTTTCGTTTTCAGAAATTTTAATTAGGAAAAACGTAAGGTGAGCCATTTATTTCAAATATTATATATTTATTTTGATTTATAAAATTTAAAAGCTTATTTTATCACCTTTCAAAGACAGTTTTTATTTTTCGGATACGGTTAGAAATATTCCATATATTTTGTTTTTATTGTAAAGCGGAAATATTTTAACCCTCTGAAATAATAAGGTTGAGGCCTGTGGGGTTAAAGAAGATGTTTTAAAAGGTACCCATACCCGCCTCCCAAATAGTAAAATGGCATGAATAGTTCTATTTTAGCGCGCTAGCACTGCCATTAAACGATCAGAGTGATTTCACATCCGAGACTTTTCGCTATTCTAAAAATAAGATTCCCCGGAAATATCACCCTGGCATTTGGCATATTTGATAAGCAAAGGGAATACTTCTGTGATAAAGTTCAGCCATGACGTGCCTGCTGCATAACGAAAATAAAAATTGGAATCTTTACATGATTCTATTGACAAATGCTGTCAATGTTGTCTAACATGTTATTACTTCCTTTAAATTAAAGCATTTGTACTCCCAATATTAATAAACGTGTTTTAAAATTTACCCTTAATTTATAAGCAACCATTTATGAATTGTAAACGGTTTAATGATTGAGTAAAATTCCAATTTATTAATAAAGCCGATAGTTTTTTTCTTTGGTCCAGAAAAACTTTTTGAAGTGAAACTTGTGATTTGAAAATCGATGAAACGAAAAATAGCGCCAGTAACAACAGATAAATACATACATACATAAGGTTTAGCCTGCGAGAGAATGAGTATAATCTGTCTCCTCTTTGTGCGGTGCTTCGTAGCCTCCCCACTCTTGTCTATTTTAGTTTTCTGAAGGATTCAATTCTACCGCCTGTGAATTACACACTCTGTTTTTTGAAGTGAAAACTTCTTTAGCATCATTGTGATTTGAAACTCGATGAAACGAAAAAGCGACACCAAAAAGAAACGAACACATACCTAGATAGGATTGAGAGAATGAGATAGAATAATATAATAATCGTTCTCATTCTTGTGCGGTGCTTCATAGCCTCCCGACTCTGGTCTACATAAGTTTTCTGGAGGTTTCACTTCTACTGCGTGTGAACTGCACACATTTTATTTCCAAGTGATATATTGATGGTATAAGAGAAACGGCTGCGCGACCTCTTTCATACTGAACTGAATTTTGAATTTGTCGCCAAAATTCCCACAAACTATGTATCTAAATCTCAGGCGCTTCCGCAGTAGTATGCAGAGAGGATGTTTTGATTCTGATTACCATCTGTAGTATTAAATTCACTTGATCGTGCCGTGTGTTCCTAAGATCTCCTCGACTATTTCTTCAATCCTTTTCCTCATCATTCACAATTTCTCAGCTGCCGGATCCAGTAGTACCCACTATGGCATCTCACTTTAAGTGAACGCTGTGAAGCTGAAGAATTCTAAGAAGGTTCTAGAATTCGTTAAATGTTAGAATTACCATTTGGCGGCCTCCACGGTCAAGGAGTAAGGCTATTGACTAACAATCCGAAGGTCGCGCGCTTAAATCCCTTTTATTTGAGTAATTTGTGTTATTTCACAATTTCTTCATTTAAGATAATGTGTGGTACAGGCACGTTCCAGAGTGGAAGATATTCTCAGTGTCGCCCTGGTACAAGACCACCATTCAGAGTTGAAACGTTGCTTGAAATGGCTTTAGCCATATTTGCTGACCAGTTCTGAATAGTTAAGCCACTACCTACAGCCTACACCTACCATAACATAATTATTATCCAATTGGGGGTGCCATTACCTCACTGGCTCCAAAAGGTTGTGAGCAGTTCGAACTCTTGTGCGGTGTTTCGGTATTCACATTTTTTTTTATATTTCTGTATTTAAACGCCATATTTATCCATCCTGACATTTACCAAATATTTTTCCTGTGTCTTTTTCCCATTGTACTACAAGTGTGGAGGTGTCATTTCACGAACTTTACTCGGAATATTTAACCTTTCCAGAAGCAGCAATTTTTAAATAGTCCTGTGAGGTCTGTAACATTTGAATTCTTGTAGAAAAGCCGACCATTCCGGTGAATTATTTGGCAGACACGTGTATGTTTATCATAACGAACTTGGCTCTTGTATAAAGCCTGACACGTGGTAGATAGATAATTATTTTAAAACCAATTACTGGTAAGTGGTTAAATATAGGTATAAAAAAATTAATAAAATTTTTGTGCGTGTATTGTTTCTCGGAGAAAATTTAAAAATTGTTCAAATGAACAATTCAACTTTTGCAAAGGTAATTATCAAGTTCTGTTTTTGATTCAGTTCTGTGAAAAATCTGACCCATAATGGAATAATAACATGAATTGAATAAAACTTTCACGGAATTTGAAACTTAACTTTGAAATTGTTGAATTTTTCGAATTCTCCGTGAAACAATACACGCACTAAAATTTGTTCTAAAAATCTTCGTAGATGTTATTAATAGTGACCGACCGAAGGTTCGATTTCAGTTTCGGCAAGTTTCGGCAAAAAAATCTAGTTTTGGCATCAGTTTCAGTTTCGGCAGATTTTCTCTAAGTGGTTGTTATTTATATATATTTATAAATTTTGTTTGTTTTATAGAGGCAACATAATTTTTTTTTTTCACATACTTATTAATTATCGTTTTTTTATTTATTTAGTTTAACACGTGTTAACTGTCTGAAAAGTGTAAAAGATAGGCCAAATAACAGTAAACAATCGATTTTTAACATGTCTAAAGAAGTTTCGGATTCGGTTTCGGCCGTAACTGAGACAGACACCGAAGATTCGGTTTCGGTTTCGGTGGAAAGTCCCGTTTCGATCGGACACTAGTTATCAATTTTTTTTTATGTAATTAATCACTTAAATTGAAATTTGATGAAATGTACAAGTTCTGTTAAAACTGGACCTTATTTTTCAGTTTTTTTCCGATAAAAATAATTATTGTCAATACCAAAAACTTTTTTTTTAAAGAAAGTAAACATTCCCGGGATACGAATAACCCGACAATATTTGAAAATCTCCTACTACTACCACAGTAAACCGAAAATGTTGCTTATAGTATTGATGGAGGACTTAGCCAGCCAAGGAATCGAACACGGAACGCCTGGGTAAGACCAAAATACGATGCCCACTAAACCACTGACCGGTCAAAATAATAAGTATTCAAAAAATAAGTATTAATAATATCAATTCTTTTTTCATAAATAATAAGTACCTACGTATTCAAAACATTTTTTTTTAATTTAGAAAATTTAACTGGAAAATCGTTATAAATATCAGCCCACGCCACTTGACTAAATTCATAAATACTTTTATAAAAATAATGCATAAATTTTTTCAATATTTTCAGTAACCGTATTTCTTGTGTAATACTCCATTTACATCTGCTTAAAATACGTTCGCTCCCTTATTTAAATTGGTCATTAGCCTTGCTGATTACAAGAAGAACAGGGTTTCCCAAATAACCTTGGAACCCGGAAACATATCACAAATTTGTAATGGGAAAGTATTTTCGTAACCTGTTACCTTGTTCGTTTTTCCTCGTTCATAATTATTTATGTAGGTACAACAAGATCTTGACTTGAAAGGGGACAGTTGTGAGTGGGAAATCTACAATGTTTAATACGTAAATTTGTAAGCATTATAGTAATAATTAAGGAATCCATTCTAATATTGTCGTTGTAAGTATTTCTAACTTCTTACTTCTTCTTGTTTTGGTACTGGAATAACGTCATAACAATGCATGTAGCATTTACAGTGGTAAACTTTGTTTGTCCCTTATGCGTTCCTAAACCATTCATCCGGTTGCGTTGAAACTTTAGTGACTTATTGTGCGCTTGCCCGCAATGGTTACTATAATATATAATGGTGAGCTCTGGCGTTATTAAATTATTTCATATATCAATCTTCTAGTGTTGTTGTGCGCACACCCGCGATGGTTTCTATATATAATGGTGAGCTTAAAACGTGAGTATAAAAAATTACAAATAGTTGGCTTGCGAGTTGTTTGAAAAAGGAGTGTATTTCATATAGTTTAGCGGCAGAAGGCGGGAGGGAGAGGGAAATCTGGGAGGGGGGAAGGGAACGAATGAGATGGTGGATTCGCGGGTGGGGGAACGAGAGAGGGGGAAAGGTGGAAGGGAACGGGGACAAATGGGAAAGGACACGCAGAAAGAAATAATGTAATTTTATTAAAGTGGCATCGCAACGCATGCCAGGAATTCGCTAGTCATCACCATTATCATCATCATCATCATTATCATTATCATCATCATTACATAGTATAAAATGAAGTCGCTCAAAATGTATGTGTGCATAGATCTTTTAAACTACGCAACGGATTTTCATACGGTTTTCACCAATAGATAGAGTGATTGAAGGGGAATGTTTATATGTATAATACATGCTTATTATAGTAGAGAAAAGCCGAGAAATTCAAATATTCAATTCAGGCAGCGGGCAGCTGGCAAGCGGGTGGTGTGGATTTTATAAAGGTTGGGTAATGGCGTTGTGTTTCGTTAGTCACAGCAACGTGTGGCCGGGCCTACTAGTATTTTATAATTTATTAATATTTTTCTCTTTCATTTTTTTTTGTCATTGTTTTTTTCTATGTCATTGATTTCCTTTCTTTTATTTTCTTTTTGAAGTGAAAATCGTTAGCCCCGTTAGAGTGATTTGAAATTCGGATGAAACGGAAATGACGCACTACGGCACCTGCGAAGCATCAAACTGCGCTCAAGGCTCCTATTGGTTGAAATATAAAACGGAAACGACGATAGGTCTGCGGTCATTGACCGCTTTTTTTTTTGCGGGTCGTCGGAATATAATGCGTAAATTTGCGCCTCGCCAAGCGCGTCCCATAGCGCAGCGGTATAGTGCGTCGCAACTCAACGGCCCCAATCCAAAAAAAATAAATATTTTTGTTTATAAATCAATATCCAATCTTCAAACCGCTTTTAAATAAATAGACAAAAGAAAGCGACACCCTATTTTCACTCCAATTTATTCATATTTTTAATTTTTTCACTTTTTTTTCTTTCATTTCCCTCTCTTTAGATTTCTTAATTAGTTTTTCTACTCATTTCCTAAGTGATTAAAATTCGATAAAATTCCTGCCATCTCGGAACAGGCCCAGCCCAGTGAGGTGGTTAATACAAAAAATACGTTACGCGGACTGGGATTGCACTAACCTGCTGGAATAAAATCTGAAATAAAATGAAAAATGTATTTCATTACAATATATCACCCCAAGGCCATATGAGTTTTTTAATACGGTATATATTTTATTTGAAACCAGCTGGTTCCCTACATGCGTTGCAATGTCACTTATATAAATAAATAAGTGTTTATTCCAGTATGTGGGGAGGAGAGTGCAATCCCACACATTCCATAAGGGTATAATATAAACATACATGTACAAAGTATTTGAAAGGAAAAAAAGAAAAAGAAGGTGGATATGAATGTACACGAAACAAAAAAAAGATAATAAGCTAATAGTAGTAAAAGGAAAACAAAAGAAATAATAATATTAAGCTTTCAGGATTCTGTGAGCACGTAAGGAGCCAGTATTTTTCTCCAGTGTGCATCAATACTGGATGATGGACTGAGGCGGGCTTTGATGAGGATGTTTCCAGAGCTGCTTATCCTTTCCCTCATTCCTGCCACCCTGGATCTAATAAGGGCTGCAAAGCCAGGAAGTCGCCCCTCCGTGAACATCCGGGAAGCGCTGCAATATCTGGGGAGACCAAACATTACGCGGAAGGCGTTGTTATACTGAACCCGAAGTCTTTCTATGAAATGTTTTGTTTTAAGAAATGTTTTATCCCTGCATGTCCTTTCCCATTTGACCCCGTTCCCGTTCCCTTTCCGCCTACCCTTTCCCTCCCTTCCTTCCTTCCCTATATGAAGTATACCCTTTTTTCACACCCATCAACTCGCGCGCAACCCATTGCAATATTTTTATACAAATTTCATAAAGCTAGAGCTTACTTTTATAAATAGAAACATTCGCGAGTGTGCCCATAATAACTTAACAAAGTTTCATCGCAATCGGATGAATGGTAGGAAATAATTTCATAATGCTAGAGCTTACCATTATACTCGTATATATATTATAGAAGCCCGGTAAGGTTAAGGTGCACAATACACCAAAGTTTCATCGAAATCGGATGAATGGTTTAGTAGGTACCGCGTAAGGAACAAACAAACATTATTTTTTATGTATTACTAGTTGGTTCCCGGCATGCGTTGCAATCCCATATTCAAAGAAATACATTGTTTCTTCCTGAATCACCTTTCCCATTCGTCCCCGTTCCCCTCCCGCATCCCCTTTAAACCCGAAAGAGTAGCAAACACATTCACACAAACTTTCGCGTTTATAATATTAGTAAGAAGATATTGATGATGTGATTTTTTTACTCAACATTTCCTCAACATTGGTGTTTATTGTTTACTTAATATTTTCGTACTCTATAAACTACCAAACAAACAGCTACGTTATGAATATTAAATTAATTAATCTCTTATAAAATCACACATCTATTCGCCTCATTATGTGTATGTAACGTAATAAATAACACGTCAGTTATGAAAGGAAAAATATACGAGAAATCCAAAACGACAAATCTAACGACCCTGTGATCGAGCGTTCGCGGCCACGAATCCGGAGGTCGCTGATTAAAAATATGTACTTTCACCTTCTCCTTCACTGTGTTGAGTTGTCCGGTCACCGAAGCAAGCTTTTTCTCATTTTAAACAGCTCTTTTTTACACACTTATTATGTAGCGTGTAAGGTAGAGCTGCAGGAATATTGCGTTGAAGAAATTAAGTTTTGTGCTTACCGTCGCTGTGCCGTTATCGTGGGTAAAGAGCCTATTGGCTGCTTTTATAATTCCCACGGCAACGGCTCGCAGCATCTCATTTCTTTGATACGAGTGAGGGAGACGAAAGAAAATAATTACATTTTGAAGTGAAAACTTCGTTGTGATTTAAAACTCGGTGAAACGAAAAATAGCGACTCTAAAAAGAGACAAATAAAATAAATAAAAATAAAAATCTACATGATTTATCCTACGAGAGAATGAGATAGTATAATCGGTATCCTCTTTGTGCGGTGCTTCGTAGCCTTCCCACTCTTATCTACTTTAATTTCTGAATATTTCACTTCTACCGCGTGTGAATTGCACAGTCTGATTGTTTTCCTTTGGAAGAATCAAACATTGGTAAATTTCATTTTTATTTTTAACTTTATGAGTAAAACCTCAAATTGTAATGTTGTTAGTTCTTAGTCGAAGTATGATAACTTAAAAGTGACCGAATTGGATATAGACACCTTAGCTCCATTGGTAGAGCTGTTGCCATGTAATTAGAAGGTCAAATAAGGTGCCAATATCTTTTTCTGATTTTTCTGCCTCCAGATTTTCGATTGAGTTTCGATAATATTGTCTTCATTTAATTAAACATTCGTCAATTGTTTGTCTCACTATTATGTAGTGCATAAGAAAAAGTCTCTGACAAAAGTCGAACCAACTCTCATTCCGGACGAGCTAAATAGTGATGAAACAACGAGAGCACCATCAATGGCAGAAATAAGGGCTGCCCTAAAGAAACTGAAAAACAATAAAACTCCGGGAGGAGATAATATCCCTGCAGAGCTCTATAAATATGGAAACGAACAACTGAAGAACCTGCTACACAATCTCATTGTGAAAATATGGACCGCCGAAAGAGTACCAGAAGAATGGAAAACTAGCATAATATGCCCCATACATAAAAAGGGAGACAAATTGATGTGTGAAAATCATAGAGGAATATCGTTACTTTGTACAGCGTATAAAATTTTCACAATGATTTTGAAAGAAAGACTAGAATATTACTCAGAAAACTTACTAGGAGAATATCAGGCAGGTTTCAGGAGGGGGAGATCCACCACTGATCAACTCTTCACTACTCGACAAATCCTGACAAAATGCTGGGAATTCGATATAGACATATATCAACTATTTGTTGACTTCAAACAGGCGTACGACAGTATAGACAGGGAGAAAATATATGAAATACTCCTAAATTTTGGAATACCGCCCAAAATAGTCAAGCTTGTAAAAGCAACAATGGTCGGCTCACGGTGTCGAGTAAGGATAGGAGGTGAAACAACGGAGGATTTTATCGTCTCCCAGGGGCTGAAACAAGGTGATGGCTTAGCACCCACCCTTTTCAATATTGTACTGGAGCACGTCGTGAGGAAGACAATGATCAGTACCGACTCAAACATCTGCTACAGAAGCAATCAAATAGTTGGCTACGCAGATGACCTTAACATTGTCGGAAGATCCCTACAGGCTGTAAGAGAAGTGTTTGACCCTTTGGAGACTGCGGCAAGAGAGGTGGGCTTGCAAATCAATGAAAATAAAACAAAAATCATGATGCAAACCAGAACCCCTCACCGCAGAATAAAAGATAAAGTGAAATTTAAAGACAGTTATAATTTCGAAGTGGTCGAAGAGTTTACCTACCTGGGCTCCATCATAACGCAGGACAATGAAGACCCAGTAGATGTAAGAAAGCGCATTACAGCCGCTAACAAAACTTACTTCGCGTTGCTGCCAGTGTTCAAATCCCGAAACGTCCATAGGAAAACCAAAATAACTTTATATAAAACAATTATCAGAACGGTCTTGGCCTATGGATGTGAGGCGGGAACCCTGACAGCAAAGTCAGCGGAACAGCTGGACATCTTCGAAAGAAAGGTACTTCGAAGAATCTTAGGAGCGGTGCGAGAGGGAGAGGCATGGAGAATCCGCCACAATAATGAGCTCTATGATATTTACCAAGCTCCCAGACTCTCCACCCATTTAAGACTCCAAAGATTAAGATGGGCCGGACATGTGCACCGAATGCCAAGCACACGAGTACCGAAGAAGGTTCTGACAGGACACCCGGGAGGTAAACGAAAGGCGGGCAGACCTAGACTGAGATGGGAGGATGATGTCAGGAAGGATGCAAGAGGATTACTCCATGTTGCAGATTGGAAGACGACGGCCGAGGACAGAGGGCGGTGGAGGCTTATTTTGAAGGAGGCCAAGGCTCGAAATGGGCTGTAGCGCCATTGAAGAAGAAGAAGAAGAAGAAAAAGTCTCTCCAGGAAATTCCTAATAGTCTTCTATAGGACCACATCTCAAAAGCCTCTAGTCTCCGTTTATCTCTTTCGGATAGGCACCATGTTTCGCAGCCGTACATCAAGATACTCCATACATAGGTCTTGATAAGGAGTATTCTCAGTTTTAGGTCTATATTATTCGATTCTATTGTTTTCGACCTTTTATTGAATGCAAGCCTAGCCTGGTGTATACGGCTGTCGACCTCGCTCTTAGACCGACGTCCCATGTTATTTTGCTCCTGAGGTAGACAAACTCCTTGGTTTTATTTAGTGGAACTCCTGACATAATGAGGAGGTTCCATAATTACAAATGAGGAGGTTCTCCAAAGAATCGAAGGAGGAAGGCACCTGCTCAGGAGATGTAATAAGACAAGAAAGCCTCTTGCATGCCATAATGGAGGGTATGGCCGAGGGGACAAACTCTAGGCGACGCCCACGCCGAGAGTACCTGGAGGACCTGCTGGTGGACGTGCGCTGCTCATCATATGCAGACTTCAAAAGAGCCGCACAAGACAGGGAAGAGTGGAAGAGACGAATAGATAAAATCGCTGCAAACCAATCCCAGGATTGAAACCAAAGAGAGAGAAGAAAAAGTTGCAGCATTATTGTGATTTACGTTTATTGCCTTTTTTGTGCCGTTGCCGTGCCTTTGCGGTAATCATAAAAGCACCCAAAATATGCCCAACTATCAACAAAAGCCAAAATGCTCTTTAAGGGTTGTGTAAAAATAAAAAGAAGTAAAAATGTTGTAACTCTTAACAAATTGTAGAATAAACGAAAAATATCTTCAAAGCGTGAAATTTCTACTCTTGATTCCTACAATCCTCGATTTCACCTTATTTTTTTGTAAACGTAGTTTCCGAAAACACTTGTTCTGGCACGATAGAAACTGGCCCGTATGGGGTTTGGGGTATTTGGGAGTATAGGCTGTGGGGGTGGGAGGCTCTACCCGTGTAGCCTTTCCATCCCCCGGGGGTGACCGGAAATAAGAGCATTACGACGGCCGGAAACGGCACTTCCTTTCTTCCGACCACTGCAGGCTGTACCATCAGAAGTCATTCGACTCTTGTTTTATTATTTATTTTCACTTAAACGTTAATGGATGTTTTACATAGTTAATGGGCTGAATGAAAATGGAAAATAAAATATGAATTATTTTCCCGGAAACAATCATTTATAAGATGGATTATTGTTTTCAGAAGCGGCAGCCGACTTTTTTTAAGTTCTCAAGAAAAGATCTAATAAAAACATAGCATTGTCATTAATTTATTATGTGTATATACAACTAGGTCCCCTGCGTCGCCCGGGCATTACGCAGAGATTTTTTGAAATGAGATGAAGACAGTTATATACTTTTTAATTTGAACGCAAAATGTCATTAAGTATCTTTCAAAGAGATAGCTGCCAACAATTTGGGGAAAATTAGTTCATGGTTAATATTCCTTATTTTGAATTTTAAATATGAAATCGATAAAGAGAAAGAATAAATATAGGTCTCAATGGCCGAGTTGGTTAAGGCTCGGTTAAGCTAAAGGAGGAGGTAGCGCCACACGGCATAACACCCCAAAAATAAATAACAAAAATACTTTTGGTCGTGAAAATCTAAAATCATATCTTTCTGGATCTTGTTCGTTTCATATTTCATTAAGATTTATTAGTATGTTCTTCTTCTACATTATATTGATTGGAAAAACCTTAAAAAGTTATTCCAATGAAAAATGCAAAATTACTGTCTTCATCGGATTTCTAAAAACTCTGCTTAAAGCTCGGCCAACGCTGGGGACTTTAGTTAGTATACAATATAAGAAGCTCACTTTAAGACATAACACAAAACACGTCTATTTGCGGTAAGTACCTACCATAAAACTGTAATTAATTAATTGCCAACCCAATTTTATAATTCCACCAACCCTGTATTAACGAGAAATGTACCAATTGAATGTAGTGCAATATGGCGAGTTTCTCCTCAGTACATGTGTTCACGGTTCTGTGTTGGCGGGCGATAGTACTAAATGTTTAATCTATTGATTCAGGGCTCCGTACCAATTCTGCTCCCCGTGCCTTCGATCCGGACCAATTGGTCACAGAGATACACAAGCTCGGTAAGAACTCCTATAGATACAGTGTACAGGGAGCTCTGATATAGGTTGGACTCGATGAGGCCTTCAGTAATAAATAATCAAACGAAATTTGTCAAAAGGCCGTATACATAAAAATGAATGTTTCTTTATGATAAACACAATAATATAACTTTGTTTCAATTCCACTTTATTATTTCTTTATCCAACCGGATTCGGTTCATCCTGAACCTTCCTCGGGGGTGAATAGAAATATATTGAACATAATGCAGATAAACATGGTATTAAAAAGAAAATTAGAAGAGGGAGAGAGAACATCAACAGGTGGGGGCGAGGAGGTAGGTGCCTAAGAGGGAGGGGTGAACGTGAGCGGGGGTAATGGAATTATTTTAAAAATGGAGGGGTTAGGCAAAACTTATTGTTTATTATTAGATTAAATTGGTTTTATTTATTATTAATGATTTTTTAATTCAAGAGCTTCAAGATTATTGGCGTAGACCGATCCCATGTCTATGCAATACATCTATGCTGGAAGATTTATTAAATAAGTGATTTTTATCTATTAGGGGGCATACAATAATTACGAGAGCTCAAAATCTCACGAAGTGGCCCAAATTTATCTCACAAAGGGGGGGGGTAGGGGTATAGATGGGAAGAAAAACTGCTCACGTAATTAATGTACCCCCTTAGGTGGGTAGCGAATTCTGAAAAACCTTAACTGTTTAGACATCTCAAGTGTTCAACCACCCTTGTTTGAATGATTCTAACCATTTTACCTATGTAAAAGGCTGGACAATCATTACATTTAAGTTTATACATAGATGCCAGAATGGCTTAAGTCATTTTCTTTATCTTTGGAATTTATTAAAAGAGAATGTTTCTTTGTTTATCCCGTATGCGTTCCTACACAATTAATCTTGAATCTTAATGATTGTGGGTGGTTTTACGCACGCCCACGGAGGTTTCTGTATATTATTGTGAGCTTTGGCGTTAGTAAATGTGAATAAATTTGAATAATCAATGGGTGGCGCACAATTTTTTTTTGAAAAATGTGTGTATTTCATATATTTTAGCGGCAGAGAGGGAATGTGGAAGGGGGGGAGGATAACGGGGACGCATGGGAAAGGACATGCAAGGGAGGGGTGATGGAGTGGAAGACAAAGGAAGGGCAGAGGGAGGGTGTGCAAAGGATATATAGTAGCGGTAGGGAATAACAGAGTGTAAATTTTAAAAATCCATGCTTCTCACACGGACAGCAGTACGTGGCCTGTGCATGCGTCGGAAAATCTTTTGATTTATTCGTATTCGCACCAGAAGGAAAACTCGAAGCAGATGGCGCTAGTGAGGTCAGGGGTCATTTGCATGATATGACGACTAATACTTTTTAAGGTTAAACGTGGCGTACGTATTCACAGATACTCATTCACAGATGGCGCCAATTAAATTATTTTAGGTTTTTAATACTTTTGCACGTTTTGCTTTAAAATATTGAGGTGAATTAATTATTTGCGTCCGTACATATTTAATATGAATATAAATAAATAGTTTTGTCCACAAACAAACCCAAATCTTTCAAGGAAGGCTGAAAAATACAATATTGGATTGAGTCAACGATACAAAATTGAATTTTCCAGCCTTTCTTGAAATATTTGGGTTTGTTAATGGACAAAACTATTTATTCATATTCGTATTAAATATGTACGGGCGCAAACAATTAATTTACCTTAATATTTTAAAGCGTGATGTTCGCAAAAAGTATTAAAAACCTAAAATTATTTAATTGGCGCCATCTGTGAACGCGAAGATTATAACGTTCGTGACGTTTAACCCTGGTTCTATAAGCGTTTTGAAGTGATTGATTTGGGTGTGTGTAAATTCAATTTTGAAGTCAAACTTCTTTAGCCCCGTTAGTGTTTTGAAGTTCGGATGAAACGGAAATGCGTCAATGAAATTTATTATTTGGGTCCTCGGTTCTAATACAATGCAGTAAATTCACGCATCGGCACGGGCCTTCGATAAAGCAGTGGGCAAGGCGCTCGACAAGTCTCAGCTGCCAGAGAGACAGACATCAAGCGGACGGAGGTTCGAAAACAATATCCAATCTTCAAACCACTTTAAAATAAACAGACAAAAGAGAAGAAAGCGGCTTTCTAGTTTCACTTCTACCGCATGTGAATTATACACTCCGATTTTTTTTCTTTGTAGATCAAAAACAAAGCTACCACGCGATAAAACCTTTTTTCAATTCTCAATGGTAGTCTTTCATTTGACGATATTAAAGTGGGTGTCTCCCAGAAGCCCGTGTCAAATAATTCTATTTTGTCCAATAAAAGGGTTTGAAACCCAGAAGCGAACTGAAAATTAAATTAGACCTGAGAATTTTCTAAAACGACCTCTTTCACGAGTCTTTTGTGTCCTTCCATAGAAATCTGATAATATTGCTTTTCTCTAGTATTTCCTACTTGGGGTGAATTTTTCTTTTTCCTTTTCAAAAATGCACCATTTTTCAACGTAACAAGGAAAAAAAAATAGATTTTCTCGATTGTTTTTGACGGAATTTTTTTCACCAAGGAGCATAAACAAAATAACATCGAACAAGCAGTTAAAACCAGCTACCCTGAATGGTGTGAACCTGCAGGTGACTGAAGGAACTAAATACCTTGGACACTTAATCACCAGTAATCTGATGGACGATGACGACATCGATAGGCAAAGAAGAGCTCTCAGTGTAAAAGCAAACATGCTCAGTAGAAGATTCCGCCTTTGCAGTACTGCTGTAAAAAGGACGCTCTTCCTTTCCTTCTGCGCAACACTGTATACGTGCGAACTCTGGGCAAACTACAAGAAGAATAGTATAGAAAGACTTCGGGTTCAGTACAACAACGCCTTCCGCATAATGTTTGGTCTCCCCAGATATTGCAGCGCTTTCCGGATGTTCACGGAGGGACGAGTTCCTGGCTTTGTAGCCCTTATTAGATCCAGGATGGCAGGAATGAGGGAAAGGATAACCAGCTCTGGAAACATCCTCGTCATGGAAGCCCGCCTCAGTCCATCATCCAGTATTGATGCACACTGGAGAAAAATACTGGCTCCTTACGTGCTCACAGAATCCTGAAAGCTTAATATTATTATTTCTTTTGTTTTCCTTTTACTACTATTAGCCTATTATCTTTTTTTTGTTTCGTGTACATTCATATCCACCTTCTTTTTCTTTTTTTCCTTTCAAATACTTTGTACATGTATGTGTATATTATACCCTTATGAAATGTGTGGGTTTGCACTCTCCTCCCCACATACTGGAATAAACACTTATTTTTTTTTAATTTAAAACTGTTTCCAAATATAGCCGGTTTTTCGGATGTGGATGTGGTGCGGTTCAGTGACAACTAGTCACCGGGACAAAGTAACCATGACAGGCAATGACGTTATATGCAATATGTAGCCGCATATTATTCACAAATCTATCGAAGAATTATCGTCAATATTTCCACATCCGGAGAGACATTCAAATTATATTATATATTGGTTTTTGGCAAGTTACAGGGAGAAATTAACCCCTTTGTCTTGCAAACTGTAGTAATGTCAACTGATGGATTTTTTTACCCGATGTTCGGGCTACCTTGGGCAAGATGAAAGGCATTAATAATTTTTTTGATGGTTTGTTTTTCTGTGAGTGGTATACATTTTGTACACATACAGACATTTTTACATATATCCATGCATGTATGTATGTATTCATATAGGACAAATATGTATATCATAATAAATATATATAAATATTTATTTTTTTTTAGATAAGAGAACAGAGGTAAATTTTATTATAGCCCGCGCATCAAGGTGGATGAAGGATAGATATGGGCAGGCGGTGGAGGGGATTATCATCGGGACTTAATTGCCCGAGACATGAGATGCTTGGGTTCGGATTTGAAGCAAGTTGGAAAGATACTCAAATTCTACAAATCCGTAGTACTTATATCTAGAGGGGAAATGTCCTCATGCGACCTGCTAACGTAAGTGGCGCCATCCTCTGACGAATGCTTGAATTCGAAACCGAATTACAAAAGTATCTTTTTAGCGTATTAATAGTATAGATGGCAGCACTTCCGTTTGTATCTATTTGTGAATCGAGTTTGTACAACAGACGCCAGGCTTTTAATACTATTTTATGATACTTTTTGGTTAGTCATGATTCACGCGATTTAAGGTAAAATTAAAATAACTCATAATCTGCTCTTTTTCGTTATTTGTTTTTGGGGTGTTATGCCGTGTTGCGCTACCTCCTTCTTTAGCCAACGTTTCGGACATCGTTGCAGTGTCCATCATCAGGGCAGATCAGGTAGATGTAAAACTTATCCAATAATCTGCTCGTTCATAGGTGGTGGTAATTTAAATATCTTAGAAATAAACCCTGTTTACCAAGTTATTCTGTAAAATATTGAAGAATTGTTTGTTTGCGCCTGTGACTACGAAAAATAAAAATAGTTTTGTTCTATTTTATTTTTTATTTTAACTTTATGGGTAAAACCTCAAATTGTAATATTTAAATAAATGAAGACAATATAAGCCAAACTCAATCGAAAATCTGGAAACAGAAAAATTAGAAAAACATATTGACACCTCTGGGACTCGAACCCAGGACCTCTTGCTTTCCGGGCAAACGCGCTAACCACTGCGCCACGGTGTCTAGTTATAGTTATGGTGTATAGTTTTGTTCGTTTATAAACCCAATTCTTTCAAGAAAGGTATTCAAATACAATAATATATCGGTAATTCAATGCAATGTTGTATTTACACGTCTTTCTTGGAAGAATTGAGTTTTTATACGGACAAAAATATGAATTCATATTTACATTGCGTATTTGCGCGCGCAAGCAAGCAATTCATCTTAATATTTTACAGCATAACTTAAAAAAGGGTTGTTTTCTAAACTAATTAAATTACCACCATTTATGAATCAGCAGATTATGAATTATTTTACGTTTACCCTTGAAGCAGTTTTTTTAAATATTTTTTATTGCCGTTGAAAATTTCAGCCCAGCCATTTATCGGTCCAATGGGAAATACCGATATCCCCCTGTAAAACTTGAAATAACGGCAGAAAGGTAATGTTGTGAAAATCCTAGTAGAAATAAAACTCCTTCACAACAAGCACGGTGGCTTTTTATTAGACTTGAATACTCCTTATAATGGTGACAAGTGAATGGGAAAGCCAGGAGGCTAGCCTCCTTTCTCTAGCGATCTAAAAATCTCACTGACCTTGAGGTGGCCTCGAATTAGCAATCTACCTTACCGACTATTTACTTACACTCTCACCAGAGTCATCTATGTGCAGGAAACTAAAATCTCATTTATCACAGGTACTTTATAACATCGAACAGTATTAGTACGATAGCGTCTGCGTGGTTGAATTTCAGAACCCAGCTTCGAGTGCATATCTGACGCCACGCCGTACGCGCCGCGCCACAAATAACATCTGGGTACGTGAAATTTCACCATTGTAATTCGGTTTCGGATTCAAGAATTCGTCAAAATATGTCGCCACTTCCGCTAGCAGATCGCATGGACACGTGCTCCTGGCAGATATAAATCCTACGAATTTGTGAATTTGAGTATCTCTTCGAATATGGAAAGATTGACGGTAATACTTAGTTGTGAATAATAGTATCAAGCGGCTATATATTACATATGACGTCATTGCCTATCCCGGTTACTTTGTCGTGGTAATCAGATATCACTGGATGACAGTGGACCCGAGAAACGGGCTATTTTTGGAACCAGTTCCATCGCTAACTTAGGCGAAGCCGGACCAAAGCCTATCTATTATTTGCTTGCTTAAAATGTACAAAACACGTTAATAATATAGTATGGCACGTTTATTAACTAATTTTAACTGTACATATTAACAGATTTCTTTCATTTCTATGAAAGATCGCTCGAATAAAAAGAGTACCGCAGTGTGTTTCTTGTGACAACAGCATTAGTTTACTCGAGTAATTTATTCATTATTATTCATGTTTTAATTAAATAGCTGAGCATACTGGAAATTAAATTTATCGCCCGCAGATCATTTAATAGTACACAACTGCTAACCCTGTAAAAATTGCAAGTGCGCACCGTGGTTGAATTAGGCAGCCACTTCTGGTCTGGAGCCCCAAAAAACCTGAACTCAATGCAGACACGGGCGGTGCGTTTGATAGATTCTCCTATCTTAACAAACTTTAGAGAACAGGCGTCGGGTGGCAATGCTGTCCTTGTTCTAGAGGTATTTCAATGGAAGATGCTCCGAAGAAATAGCGTCATTGATTCTTTCGGCACCGGTGCACAATTGGCAAATACGTTCTTGAGTTCAACAGCTCGACTGTGGAACAGTTTGCCGGCTTCTGTGTTTTCTGTCTCCTACACCCTACCTAAGCCTTAAAGAGACCAAGGTACACTCCTTCATTTCCACCACAAAACACCGTCCACACAGCATCCCCAAAGATTAGATAGGCCCTGATAGAAATTATTTTCTTCCGGGCCCCTCCTGTGTGAAGTTAATGTAAAAAAATTCTTCAGGGTACTGGAATATTTTAGAACTACACAATTATAATACAGTCGATTTAATCTTGACAAAGGCTTAGCTGTTCCTAAATAGGAGTAAGTAAAATATGGCAGTAAGTTAAATAGTAATAAATCTATAGTTGTCAGTTTATTATTAATTATACCAATATTAATTTGCTTACTTTAAATTAAGCAAACGCTTAGTCTACGATAATTTATTTAAATTTTATGACCAACAGCGTTGCTTTAAGCCTCGATTACATTGAGCGAGTTTACGAGATACTAGCCGGCGTGTTCACTATCTGCTAGTGGTGAACTCGCTCAGTGTAATCATATTACTAGCTAACTAGCAGATTTTACACTGGAGGAGTTTACTATCAGATAGTGAATACGCCGGCTAGTAGCTTGTAAACTCGCTTAGTGTAATCGAGGCTTTACTCAAGCTTTTTTTATATTGGCTCCACACAGGAGAAAACGATATTAGGGGTGGGTAGGAATCTGGAGGTCAGTGTGTCCAAGTGTGACGGATGTATGAATTCGTTCCTCCCATGCAAGGCGATGCTCCGAGAGAGTACGACTGGAGAAGTACAAAGTGACTCCCTCAACCATTCTCTCCCGATACAGCCTGCCATGTACAGCTGGTGGGCAGACGTATCCGCCGCCAAGACCCGGACAAACTTCACCCATGAACCCGGTCAGCGGGCACCCCTGCTAAGTCACCAAATGTAGCGAACCACTTGGGATGACCTATGGCAGAGGTGTTGGTTATCCAATAAATGGTTCCCGGAGCGGCGGTACAAACATTCATACCCGCCTCCCAAATTGAAAAATTTGATTTTAAAAATTTAAAAATGCTTCTTTGGATTGAATCTTAACTGCTCCGTTATGGATTTGGTCCATGTGTCGACAATTATGAGAAAGTTTGAAATGACGAACACCTCCACCTAAATGATAGTCTATTCTTAATACTGACCAGACTACAACCACCATACCTTATTTCCCATCTAAAGAGCCCTGCATTGCAAGAGAATCTTTTATATCAGAGGCAGTGTAAGTACATGTAGAATCGGGGTCTCCTGGCTGTTAAGTTTAATATTATAGTGGTACCATTTCCGCCTCCGGTAAGCCCTCAAAAGCCTCCAAAGGGTCGACTTCCGGTCCCATCTGCAGGAAAGGCTTCTGACCATCTTAATATCGTATAATTTTTCATGCAATGTGCCGTGCTCACATATTTACACATTTCAATATTCAAAGCTTAAAGCTCTCATTTCTCGGATTTTGCGTGGCAGATTTTTTGTGGATTCGTGGACAGAATGGGAAATAAGTCAAATAATTGTTAAAGTTTTGTATAATAAATGTTATAATTATGTACCTAATTCTTTTGTTATTTCTACGACTTCCTGTGGCATTTTTATCGTACCAATAACTCTTTTTGCCGATTTCACAATCGGCTTTGATCAATAAATGATTTTGATCGATGGGACTTTCATCGATGGGACTCGAACCCAGTTTGCGACCATTGTCTTTTTCTATTTTTCTGTGACTTGTTCTCTTTCATATTTTCGTTTAGTTTATTATTGTTATCTTCTTCTTCAATGATATATTACATTGATGGGAATAACCTTCAAAAGTTATAAAAAGAAAGTTTTTCTTATAAAAAAATTAATATTCATTAAAAATACACTAGGGTACCTAGGTACGTAAAACTGTACGATCAATACAATTTACAATTTTATATATATATAGATGTCCCTAGCACGCCTTCGCCGTTGACAGTCGAACCGATATTGTCAAGGAATAAATAAGAAATCGGCTGGCGACACTGGCAGACCTGTCTACAAATTCACATCCCGATACGCCAATCAATTATGTAAAAATATTAATATTTTGGCAATGTTGAATTGAAGGACTAACCTAAATGTGCATTGGCAGCCAGCTTTTACTTTTTGACACTAAACAAGAGTTAATTAGTTAAACAGGTCTTTAGCCACATTTCAACGATTTTAGTTCCTTAGATCGAACGGAATGAATTAGTCGCGTCTTACAGTTGAATAATTTAGGTCTATCGACCGCGTATACGATTTATTTCAATTCTAAAAGCTTCGTTAGTTACACTCCGTTCATTAATAAGCCAGTAATTTTGCATAACGAACGATATGCGTAAATTGACATTTAACCGAAACTTATTTTATTTATTTATTTTTTTTTATTTTTTTTAGAGAAAGTTAACAGCAAATCAGAGATTACAAAATAATAAAATAATAGGATGTTAATTATGCCAATTATGAACTTTCCACTGATGATACTTATAATAAAAAAGTGTGATATGTAAGTTTTATTTTTTAGTTACAAAATATAAAAAAAGGCGGGGGGGGAGGAGGAACATAGGAATAGGATTAAGAGGCAAAGGACGGGAATATATATATAGGGATTGAACTTTCTAGTTTGAGTCATGGTGCTTGGTGAGTTTTCGTTTTATGTCACGTAAAGTTGAGTTAAAAATGTCAATGTGGTAATAATTTGAGTTAAATGAGTGTGTGGATCTGTAGATAAATGAGTTCTGTTTGGAGTTAGTCTTACAAAGAGGGAGATTATAGGTAAGCGACTGCCTGGTGTTGCGATTATCTGATACTAAACTTATCTGGTGCATATAAATCATCCCTACCTCCATTGGAAATATTCAAAAAATATTAATAAAAAACATCTTTAAAAAGCCCTCTTACTACCCAACAATAAATGTTTTCCAAGATTTCCCGGTTCCCCCACTTACAAAAATTTATGACAAAATTGAACTACTACAATTACATAAAGATTTCTTTAATAAAAATACTTTACTACAATTAAATATTAGCAAAATAATCATATCTGTTGGAGGACTAACCGTACCACTAGTACGAACCACGAAAGCACAGCATCACTCTATATTCAAGGGTTTAAAATTATTCAATAAATTACCCGGATCGGAAGAAAACTACGACAAATATAAAAAATAAATAAATTGAAATACTCTAGTACCACCTCATAACTTTACTTATTGTTTAGAAATATGTTTTGTTTTATCAATCCTTTGAATCATTTATTAACTAACAAATAATTTTATTACTTGTATCGTATTTTCTTATAAAATTAGGTACTATTAGTTTTTGAAATAATATTTTTAATTTATATAGACGTAAAAGTATTTAGTTGTCCTCTCCTAAACACAAGCAGCTGCTTTATTAGGAGAGTGATTGAAATATTGTTATATTATGTTGTAAAATTGTAACTTTAATAAATGTTTCAATAAAAAAATTTAAAAATATAATAAAAAAAACTATGGAGGCCAGGCTAAAACTTATCGCTGTCGGTCGGAATATCTATTACCAATTGTTGACCGTGTTCGCAAATATTTATAACTGACCATAGATGACGGATTTGATCAATATCGTATCGATGTAGGGTTTTATCCATCGACCATGCTAGACCTCCCGTCAATTAACAACGTTTTCATCTTTCTTATTTATTTATAAATTTACGCCCTTGGAGATTTTACGTTATAATAGAAATAGAAAATAACATAATAATAATATAAATAATTTTAAAAAATCCCTAAACTGGAAGCGAAATGCAATTGAATTTATTCACATTGGCACTATAGCAAACAACGGAATATAAAAATATAAAAATAAGTTAGGAACAAAATGAATCGTAATACTCGTACGTACAACAAAGCATAAAGAAGAGGGTGATTTATAACAGTATGGAAGATCTACAGTCCCTTTTGTCTAGGGTGGACAAATTATGTGTGAAGAATAATTTCATGATGAATGTTATTAAGAGCGTTTAACCAGCCAGCGGACGAAAATCCACATTTCGTCGAAAGTTGTTCTTCCGATCGTGCAGGGCGGTTACAATGAGAAAGATTAATTATTCTCCGTAACAGCTTTTTTAAATTATAACTCAATATCGAATTTATTTCAATCCAAATTAGCTTTAATTTATACCTTCATCCAAAAATGCTGAAAGGCGTGATGATAAAACTATTAAAATAGTGTACTTTTTGTAGTTATTTTTTGATTATAAGTATTTATCATTTTTCAATAATGTCTAAATTTAATAAGAATGTTAAAAAAATCTGAAATATATTAGTTTGTAAGTGCGCAAATAAATACACAAATGGACCAATTTTCGTCAAGAAACACATGTACGTACATATTTTTAATGATTTTATTGAAACTAAAATTAAAATTCTAATACATAACTCTGCTAGATAATGTATTGATTTATTTTACTGCATGATTACATTATTTGAAATGGGTGTGGTATAATACAAAAACTTTTTTGAAAAGTTAACAAATCTGCCAACGACCTATGGAATAACCTTATTAGACTAAAAATAAACATTTTTTCTCAAAATTTATAAAAGAACAATCTTTCGAAATCCATTTATAATTTTTTGTGGAAAAGAGTCAATACGTCTAAAATATGATTTGAAAATGACATATTTCTGGTTTTCTCTGGTAATGCCCTCTTAAGTCTTAACCCTCTTCTTGGCACCGATAGAATTACGCAATCAAAAAAAATATTTTTTTACATATTTGAAGTTTGTTAGGCTTCAGGATCACAAAAACAAATAAAAATTATTTTTATTGTTTTTATACAGGTTATTTGGAGTTGTATCCTATAGTATACTTTGCCAGGTTCTTACAAATCAACTTTAAAATATTTTATTATGAAAAATGAAAAATTATGTCTTAAAAGCTAATCAAAACTATTATTTTGTGTGACACGATAGGAAGTTGTTTCATAACGCTGATGGTTTCAATCTTATTTGTCTTTTTCGATCGGCCTAGCAGATCGAAGGAATTCAGATTTTGGTATTCCGCACATTAAGTGTACCTACCTACACGGTAGACAGGAGACAAGTACCGCAATATCGCCAATCTGTCAATAACCATTGTAACACATTGTATCGTGTCTTAGGTCATACCTAAGACTTACAATTATGTGTGAAGAATAAGTTCATGATGAATCTATAGTATACGTAGTTTTTATATTTTTTCCCTCTTAAACTGGTACAAGGGTAAAACAGATATTAAAACGGCTTTACCGTATTCTTTACTTGATATTAGTACCACTAGAGCAAGGGTGGCCAACCCGCGGCCCGCGGGCCGCATGCGGCCCGCGGGGTGTCTATTTGTGGCCCGCGGAGCATATGAACACATTTTTTCTTTCAGTGTACATAAAACCACCAAAAGAAGAATCCAATTTGCGTATCATATCTCATATATGAAAGTATCTCAGTACATTGATCCAACTATCGTGACAATTTCTTCTATGGTTTATTCTTCTTAACAAACAATCAAAACGCTGATTTTAAAAAGCGCGCACGCCGATTTTGCGTGGATAGCCGTGAGCGTGAATGCGGGGGATGCAGGGCGAGATACGACCTGCCACCGCCAGACCGACCGCGCCAGCGCCAGCCTTCAGAATTTGAAGACAAGGAGTGGGTTAGCGATTTTGCATTTCTGGTCGATATAGTTAGCCACCTAAACGATGTTAATACTCGTCTCCAAGGGAAAGATCAACCAATTAATAACATGTATGATCTTATTTCTGCATTCCAAATGAAACTTGGGCTTTGGGAACAACAGTTAAGGAAAAAAATCTTCACTCACTTTCCTACATTGTTATTGCAGCCAGACGTAACACAAATGGCTGCGGATAAATAATACGCTTCGTTGATATCCGACTTGAACCTGGAATTTGAAAACCGATTTCAAGATTTTAAAAAGCATCTTGTGCTTTTTGCTTCATTTGCAACGTCATTCTCTGTAGACTTGAATTTATTGCCAGGAATTTTACAAATGGAACATTTTGAAATGTGTTGTGATGCACAGTTAAAGGAGAAATTCAATCAGGTCGGTTTGGAAGACTTTTACAAAATATTTTTGGACAAGGAGAAATATCCTGCATTTTACAAACATGCTCTATCGATGATTTCGCTATTTGGAAACACTAATACACGTGTGAACAGCTTTTTAGTCGAATGAAGCATATTAAATCTCAAATGAGAACACGAATCACTGATAAACATTTGGAAAACTGTTTGCGTGTAGCAACAACATCAATCGTTATCATCATTGATGCACTTAGTTCTGACAAACAAAATCAGACGTCTCACTAAAATATACTATATTTTGTTGTATTTTTTATTATTATTTTTTGTATTTCCTAACTCTAATCTAATAAATATGTTTGTTTTTCGTGCTTGTTATATCTTCTTAAAAAACAATATATTTCTTGTTTGCTTTGAATAATAAAAGAAATTGTGTTGTGCGGCCCGGTAGAAAATCTCATTTCTAAAATTTGGCCCGGCTGCTAAAAAGGTTGGCCACCCATGCACTAGAGCCTAGAGCCATCTACTGTTCAATTAAGAAGAACAGTGACAGTTCAAATTCACACCGCTGCATGACGGTTGCCAACAGAAGACGCACGACTAATTTGTCTGTAAGTAATCTGTATTTATTACCTGCATCGTTAGCTAACATTTATTTTATCTGAACAACGTTCGTGCTTAAATTTTGATTTCACGTATCAAAAAATCGAATCTGCAAGGTTTTATCATAAATTTAATTTTTGAAATTGATGATTTCACGCAATTCGAAAAAAATCATCTTATTTCAAAGTCAATTTTAAGTTTTATAAAGGTTCTTATCATATTCTGTTGAATTAAGTTATTTTCATGTTCTGGTGGAATAATAACACAATCTGAAAATTATCTTTCATATTTGATAAATTGTTCAAATTCTATGAATTCACATCCGTCCCAATAATAATGAAATGTATATACTGATAAGTTTTAAGATTTTCACGGCCAGAAGCATTTTCGTTATATGTTTTTGGGGTGTTGTGCCGTGTTGCGCTACCTCCTTCTTTAGCCAACGTTTCGGACATCGTTGCAGTGTCCATCATCAGGGCAGATCCGGCAGATCCGACACATCTACCGGATCTGCCGGATCTGCCCTGATGATGGACACTGCAACGATGTCCGAAACGTTGGCTAAAGAAGGAGGTAGCGCAACACGGCACAACACCCCAAAAACATATAACGAAAATGTATATACTGTTTACGACTCTTGAAGTAAAATGTGGAAAAAATGATTTTCGTTATGTTAAAATCAAATGATAAATGAATTCTATTTTCATTAAAATTATCGGATAAAGAAAATGGCGCGTTATTTTTGATTTATCTCGTGAAAGAAATATCGTAGAGAGCCAGTCCAATTTTCAGACAAACAAACCGCAAATTTTATCACTTATGCATTAAAATTACGATATATAGGTTGGCGCAAAACTACCGTTTTATTTCAAACCATATCGGTAGTATTGCGCCATCCTTTATAAGCATTTTCTTCAAATTGTGTGATGATACCTGCGTATATGACTCCCAACCGTTGATATTTTGGTGACCGGACAACTCAGAATGAACTCAACTCAACACCTCCTTTGAAAAGATGAAAAAAATAATAAAAAAATGGTTAATAGGTTACGTCAAGTTAAGTTGCAAGCTATTTTTTTTTCATGGCTTTTAATGACTTCAGATGTGTTGATTTTGAGTGGGCATGTTCAGTCCTCCATTAATGGAGTTCCTTAGATTTACTCTCCTTTCAATATCTCTATCAGCCTTCCCATCTCTCGTAAACATACTACCCAGATACACAAACTCATCCACCTGCTCCAAGCCTATTCATCATCCACACACAGCTCCACCTATTCATCATCCACAATTATATTGAGTTTGAGAGAGAGTACGAAAACTACCGATATGGTTTGAATTTTAAAATAACGTAAATCATTTTTTCCACATTTTACTTCAAGAGTCGTAAACAGTACGTACATTTCATTAGTATTGGGACGGATGTGAACTAACTAACTAACTAACCATCACGCCGTTTCCCCGCAGGGGTAGGCAGAGAGGACGGACCGCCAAACAACTCGGTCTTGGCACACACTCTTTGCCTCACTCACATTCATACATCGTCTCATACATACTCTTCTATTATTCTGACTTTTGACATGGCCCGTCTCAAGTATCTGATTCACTTGATCGTGCCATGTCTTCCTCGGGCGTCCCCGACTTCTTTTACCATTCACATTTGCATCATATATTCTAGAATTTGAACAATTTATCAAATATGAAAGATAATTTTCAGGTTGTGTTATTATTCCACCAGAACATGAAAATAACTTAATTCAACAGAATATGATAAGAACCTTTATAGAACTTAAAATTGACTTTGAAATAAGATGATTTTTTACGAATTCCGTGAAACAACCCATCCTTCGAACAATAATTTTGCAGAATCTTCAATTTCAAATATTAAATTTATGATAAAACCTTGTAGACTCGATTTTTTGATGCTTGAAATCAAAATTTAAGCACGAACGTTGTTCAGATAAAATAAATGTTATTTATGTGTGTTATTAGAATTTCAATCTAAATGTGAACTTTTCCCTTTCTCACCTTGTTCTTGAAGTGTAGGAAAATAAATTTTCTTGAACTTTTAATGGATCAAATAAATAATAAAAATACGAATCTATCAGATATGGAAAAGTTTTTCAATGTATTCATAATACACTTATATTTTGTATAATGGATGAGTTCAGAAAAATATATGAATTTATGATTTTATTTTCGAGGGATATATTAATGATAGATTCCATGACTGTTGAGCCCTCGACAGTTGGCCCCCGACATATATAGTTACAATATGCAGTCGGTGTAGATAAAATACACTATGGCAATTACGAAAAATATAATTAATAATCCCCGAAGGTGTACGCAGAGATGATCTACCGCCGAATAACAAAAACATAATAAAATGTTTTCATTTATATACATCAAGAATAAAACTATTTGCATACTGTTCTTACTACATACCGTATACACCAGCGTATAAGTACAAAAAATGGACACCGTAAATAAATTCATTTGATATCCGTACCAACATATTATTAAAGGTATTTTTAAAGTCAATTTTAGGTTTGAAATTGATTATTTACCAATCGGTACATTGGAGGGGACCCACCACTTTCCCAACGGCGTTAAAAAGAAACATATGGTTTCCTCCTTCACCGCACACGTCAAGACTCTACTTTTTTTTTGAACGAAGCTACATTTATTTGAACGACTCTTCTTCTTCTTCTTCGATGGCGCTACAGCCCATATCGAGCTTTGGCCTCCTGCAACAGTCGCCTCCAACTCCTCCTGTCCTCAGCGGCTGACTTCCAATTTGGTACCTGGAGAAGCTGTGCTGCATCCCCTCTTACTTCGTCTTCCCACCTCAGTCTGGGTCTTCCCACTTTTCTCTTTCCACCTGGGTGTCCAGTCAAAATTCTTTTTGGGACGCGTGTATCCGGCATTCTTTGTACATGCCCAGCCCATCTCAGCCTGAGGAGTCTCATATGTGTTGAGATGCTAGGTGCCTTATATATATTATACAATTCTGTATTGTGCCGGATGCGCCACTGTTCACCCTCTTTCACGGGTCCACATATTCTTCTCAGCACTTTTCTTTCAAAAGTATCCAGCATTTCAGCCATCTTTACCGTCAGTGTCAGCGCCTCACATCCATATGCCAATACAGTTCTAACAATGGTCTTATATATGGTTATTTTGGTTTTTCTGAGGACACTACGTGACTTAAACACTGGCAGCAAAGAGAAGTATGTTTTGTTGGCTGCTGTGATTCTCCTTCTGATTTCTGCTGGATCCTCATTATTCTCTGTCAGACTGGAGCCCAGGTAGGCAAATTGGTCGACCAAAAAGAGAAAATAGTGTTAGTAAAAGAAAAAGAAAAATAAAAATAACGGCTATGACCAGTCGAAGAAACCTTCTGTAAATAAAATAAGTAATGAGGAAAAATCAGTTATATGATTATGTTATATTGCAAGTAATTACTATAATAGCGGAAAGAAAATAAAATATATAAAAAGAAAAGCCAGAGAAAGTATTCCATAGACCACCGGGCAGTCCCAATGAGAATGCGTATAGCTATCAGCCCAATCGCAGACGATGCTCGAAGTCCGCGCCCTTTAGCCGGTTCCCCGATTTTGCCTCGAAGAAATGCACTTGGGAGAGAAGGGGATGATTTTGAAGACCTTGAGGAAAAGATGAGCGTCGGGTTACCGGAGGGGGGACGAAGGACATCGAGATCGCGCGATTACGCCTCAGGCCTACGCAAGACCGCTCCGGTGTGTGTTCGCCTGGCGAATCCAATCGGTACAAAAAAATTATAATATTTATAATTTACTAGCCGACCCGGCCACACATTGCTGCGTCTAACGTAACATAACGCCATCTACTGACAACGCCATTGCCCAACCTAACCTTTATAACCAACGCCATCTGTTAATTTGCATATATATATCAAATCCACATCGCCCGCTTACCAGCCCGTTCCCTTTATATATTATATATTTCAACCAATTTACAAAAAACCTTGACAAATTGTATAACGAAACCTTACTCACGAATCACTCTATCCATTGCTGAAAACCGCATGAAAATCTGTTAGGTAGTTTAAAAGATCTAAGCGTACAGACAGCGGAAGCCACTTTGCTTTATACTTACTATGTAAAGATAAAGAAGGTTTTCGACGAGGCCTTGAGGAAAATTATTTCTCTTGGGGCCTATGTCATGTTGTGTGGGAGGTCCTTTTAAGGAGATAAAGGAATGGACTTGGGTCTTGGACCCAAGTTGTAGGAAGAAGGAAACACAGCCGAGAAGTTGAATTCTAGAATGAGACGTAGAACCGACCCGTTCTCAAGTCGCAAAATATGTCACCCTTGTAGACATGCTGGACGTACGTTTGGCTTGTTTCTCGACCATGCACCATGACCTATGAGATCAATGTCGCAATACAAGTTCTTTGGGGCATCTTCGACTGAAATACCGGTAGAACAAGGACAGCATTCCGACGCATGAGCTCTAAAGATTGCAATTTGGAAGGCGGGCATGTATATCGCCGCGGCGGGAACCATTTATTGGATATCCAACACATCTGCCATAGGTCATCCCAATTGGTGCGCCGTGTTTGGTTACTTAGAACGGGTGCCCGGGTTCTTGGGGAGAGGCTTACCTAGGTCTTGTCGGCGGATACGTCTGCCCGAATTGAGATAAACTGGTTGAGGGAGACCTTTTGACTTCTCCAGCCGGGCTCTCTCGACATATCGCCTTGCACCGCAGTGAGAGGATACGTACGTCATTCCTTTACACACTGACCCCCAGACTACCCATTGATCTGCGTTTTTCCTTCACAGAACTTCCTCTCCTTCATTTCCTTAAAAATACCGTCCACACAGCGTCCCCAAAGATGACGTAGGCCGTAGAAGGGAAATTATTTTCAGGTACATTATCACTTGTCTAAATTCTTCCCAGAATCAGTTTCAATTTTGAAAATGACACTTTAAGTTCTAAGTAAATACGAGTTCATTAAACCACAGTTACACAAGACACACAGACAACTAAAATTAGTATTTTTGATACTTAATATTTCCTCTAATTTATTTTATTTTGTTTATTGATCTAAAATAACTTAATAACTTGATGAACTCTCCTGAACTTCTTTCGTTAATATGTTTTCATGTACCGAGTAGATCAGTTCGTCACAAACTACCTTACCATTGTAACAATACAGGATCTAATGCTGAATTATATGCCACAATAAATCGCCTGCATATACTTGGTAACAAATATTTTATTGATGATGTGATAAATATTAAAAGATTATCAACATACAAACATTATTTAATTAAAGCTGTTTATTAAAGTGTGTCAGCGCTTCTCAGTTAGATCATAATCTAATATACGAGGCATATCCAGAAAATAAGTGTACTGCGACCACAACGGGCGGAGGTTTTTAGTTTTTTGAGGGTTGGCAACATTTAGTGGTACAGGGGGGTCTCCTGACCAGAAAGAGCATCGCAGGAACATTGTTGTACGTAAACTCACGTTTTAGGGTCCAGTGGCGTGAAAGTTGTCGGCAAAAAATCCCGCCAAGTGCTGTGATCTGCTTTTTACTCACGGAAGAAATAACACCTACAAGAAAAAAAGGTGAGGATTTCTGAGCTCTATTGTTACTGGAGATGAAAGTGGGTGACTCATTACATGCCTTGAAAAAAAACAGTCGTCAAAGTGGCGTCACACCAATTCCCCATCTGTGAAAAAATTGAAATCCACAATTTCTGGCAAAAAAAATCATGGCCTCAGTGTTTTAGGACCGAAAAGGCATCATTTTGTTCAAATTTCGGCCTCAGATTGAGATCATCAATGCACAGCAATATTGTGTACCTTAAAAAAACTCAAAAGGAGCATTCAAAACAAAAGGAGGGGAATGCTGACCAGAGAAGTTTGCCTTTTTCACGAAAACGTCCGACCTCACAAAGCATTAGCCACCAATAAGATCATGGACTCATTTGATTGGGATGTTTTGAACCACTCCCCGTAATCCCCTGACTTGGCGTCTTCAGATTATCATCTTTTCACCTTCCTAAAGGGATGTATGGATGAAAATAAATTTTCAACCGATGATCAGGTGCAGAAAGTGGCCCTGAAGAGGGGGAAGGAGCTGGCGGGAGAATTCTTCGAGAAGAGCAAAATAAACTTGTGCCACGGCTCACCACATGCATTAAACGGGTTAGAAATTATTTGGAAAAATAGTCAACAAGTGTATCAACAATATCCTGTATTTTTTTTTCTATTACACTTTTTCAAAAAAAAAAAAAATCAGTACACTTACTTTCTGGATAAGCCTCGTACTTTGAATGTTTATATTCTTCATCAATGTTTATTTCTGGAATTTTAAAATTTATTACTACGTACGTAACGTAGTAATTATTTAGTTCATAATATCAATACACAATACACAATCATGTATGTGAGGTTTTCTTTTTCTTCATGTTTGTATTTATAATAGCTTACTATTTTTACTTTATGCTGTCACATCAATATGTGCTTTTAAATTTTTTATCATTTTTTTTTCTTAACTATGTTTATTCTTTATCCATTTCAAACGATTGCAATTCCCATGTAAAAGCCGTTAATCGGCGTTAATTCATAACAAATAAATAAATAAAAATAATACAACTTAGATATTATAAATATGTATTAGTCCGTTTCCGGCCGTTTCGTACTTTTATAATGTTTTAAGCTTTGTGAAAAGTTCTAAGAGATGTTTTCTGGGCAACTTATTTTCGAATGAATATATTATAGCAAGGAGCCTACATAATAATCTGAATAATCACAATTTCGAAGGATTTCGGGCTACTTTAGGCTGCCAAATGTTAATGGAATGGAAATAGGAAATAACCTAAACTGAAACCAGAAAATTAGTAGTTGGACGTAGTTTTAATTTATGTAAATATAATGATAAATATTATACAGTGATACGGGTGGGAACTTGATAGTTTCCAGATGAGAAAATTAGATATTTCGACCTACATAATTAGTCAGCCCACTGACTGAGCTAGACCAGATTTTTTTAAATGTAATATTTAACAAGACTCGCTACTGCCCGGGATGAGTAGAATTATGACAATCCGGTTTACCAATTTTTAAATCAACTAATTTTATTTGGCTTTGATGTACACCCGTCCACTGTAGCGACAGCGTAATTTAAAACTTTTTCTCCGATTGCTCGAGATTTTTGTGGTGACCGTTTTGAATATTTTCCGCCCACATAAAAAAATCATACCTCTGAATTTTAATATCGAGACGTATAAACTGATTATATTTCTATACAGCCAATGAATTTACCTATATTTGCCGATTATCACATACCTATTGGTAGGATTTATAAAAAATATATAATAAAATCTTAAACTTCTACTTAATTTTCGTTATTTGTTTTTGGGGTGTTATGCCGTGTTGTGCTACCTCCTCCTGATGTATGCTGTAATACCACCTCGTAGTGGAGTAGAGCTGGCAACACGGTATTTCTTCTAGTATTGTATATTATCCCTGTAATTATGTAAAACGCTGTTAGTTTCTTACAAATAAATAAATATTAATTATTATTTTTAATTGTAAAACTAACGTTGTTAAATATTGTTTTATTGTAAAACGTGAAAAATGAGACACAAAAAAATTAAGAGGAAACACGGACGCAGACTACGCAAATACTGAACGAAAGTGACAACTGCACCTTAGGCTGATAATATCAAAATAAAACATTAAAAATCGAGGTTTTGTATATTTTCTCCCCCCAGACTGTAGAAAAGCACACATTTCACCACTAACAATTATACATCTGCCCTGATGATGGACCTGTAACGCTGTCCGAAACGTTGGCTAAAGGAGGAGGTAGTGCAACACGGCGTAACACCCCAAAAACAAATAACAAAAATACTTTTGGACGTGAAAATCTAAAATCATATCTGGCCTTCTACTTAATTATTTACAAATAAGGAAAAAATTGACATCAAAGCAATACGAGGTATTTTAAATGGTGCCATATCGTGGCAAAAAGCGCTCCAGTAGTTAGAAAATTTTTTTTTACATTATAGATGAAAAGTTTTATAAAATTTTCAAATCGTTTTAGGTTAAATATTTTTATGGTAAGATACTGTTTTTTTTATCTTAAACATAAATAACTTTCATCCCGTGAATAAAAAATATATTTTAGGTACGAATTCTTCGGAAATAATTAAAATGTGAGCCTCGAACAAACCCCGATATTAGAGTAATGGCTGTTTAAAAACAACATAGTTCTTTATTGAAACGACTGTGTGAGCTGAAAATGCAGAGGGAAAAAGCTGTGTTGCATTTTCATGACATGAGTTGAAGATACTGTCACTATCGCCGATGGAATTTACCACACACAGGAAGACCACCATTCAGAATTGAAACGTTGCTTGAAATGGCTTTAGCCGTGTTTGGTGACCAGATCTGAATAGCCAGGTACTTCCCACCTTCTTCTTGCTCATATCCTTCCCCTCCTTATTGCCTTTAAACTCACAACATACCCAAATTGGGGTGGCATAGCCTCACTGGCTCCAGACGTTCGGCAGCAATGGGGACTCCTGTGCGGTAGTTATATAAAAAAGGGATCGGCCCCGTAAAATTTGAAAAATACTTGTTTTTGATTTATAGTTAAGATTGACTCTACAGTAAAAAGGGAAAATAGTTTTAAATTTTTAAAGTTTAACTTAACTTTAACTTTTTTAAATTTTTAAACTTTCACTTTGAAATTTTAATTTTTTACTTGTACCTACCACTATTTTATTGGTGTAATTTAGCACTTTAGTTTATATTACCCACGCACAGGCAGCGCCTTAGTTGGTTCCCAGTATCTACTTTTGTCTTATATATATATTTTTTCCTTTTTTTTACATTATTTGTATCTTATGTTATATATTTAGAAAATATGTAAAAAATTACTTTTGAAATGTATCAAAATATAATGGGAAAAAATAAAGACACAAAAAAATCGAAAATTCGAAAATGAATGCTTCTTATTAAGTAAGGACGGATTAAAAAAAATTACGGATTTATTAAGTATTTAAAGTTAATTTTCACGTTCTGTGTAAGTTCTATTGAAGTTCTGTTATTACATCATTATATACCTGTTGCTTCATAAAACTGAAATAATCACAGAACTAGAGTAGAACTTACACAGAACGTGAAAATCAACTTCAAAATTTTATGAATCCGCCAAATTTTTTAAAACAATCCGTCGTAAGTAAAACTAAAATTGTACCTAAAATAAGCATTTTGTTTTGATCCATAAAATTACGCAAATACATATTGATGTGTGTTATACATTTTGATGTACGCCGTTGGTTTATTTCATCCCCAAATTTATCAAAAAGTCAGCTTTTGGCAAAGCTACATAGGTAATCCGAGACCGAAATATATTCTTTTCTGCTGTTCGGATGAATGTAAAATATGACAAAACATGTCTGAAAATGGCCTAGAAATAGCCTTTGAAAAATGAATTTTACTCTCGGGGCTTTCGTCATAAATAATGCGCGTGCTCTTCTCAAACGGTTCAAGAACGTTCTTGTCACTTCTATTGTGAAAATGTGTGAGAAATATGCACGCATGGAATTCTTTTTTTCCTTCATTAATACTGTATTTTCTTTCCTGAGAAAAATCGTTTATTTACTACCATGTAGGCGTTGGTACAGAAAATAGAAGCCTTTACAATGGGCATTTCTAAAGGGAAGACGCATCCGTGGTTGAGGGGTTACGATCTAGGCTATGAATCCGGAGGTTCGACTCGCAACAATAACATTTGGCTGTCATCAGTTCTTTTGTTTTGCTCTTTCAAAAAATATTCTTAAACCAATCTTTTTATTGTGTTTTGGCTGTAAAAAGTTTAGTGTGTTGGAATCTTCTCCCCCCTGATCTTCCAAGAGTCACTTCTTGCTGCTCATTTTCAGATATTTATATAATTTTTTTACTTCTGTCTCTTTTTATATAAGCTGTAATTTTTTGAACAATGGAGGAGGATTTCCCTCATGTACCCCCTACAAAGCCCCCAGATCCCCCTCCTGACCCTCCAGATGGAGACATTTCAGATAAAATAGACTTTTCAGAACATTCAAACATTTCAGACAATGAATCTGTCATCCTAACCTCAATTAAAAAAAGAAAATTTAGTCCCCTTTCCCCAAAAAAACATGATTCGCCTTTGTCTTCTCAGTCCCCTCCAGCTCTTCCTCAACCTCCTCCAACAATCTTTTACTCTACTCATTCCCGTGGCCCCTACATTGTATATGCGCAAAAAACTGAACAAGGTAAAACCATCCATCCTCTTGAATTTGGTAAATTTCTTTCAAATAACAAGAACCTTTCGATTAAACCTGGAGGTGTTAAAGCCGAGGGTCGCTTCCGAATCTCTGTTGAATTCCTGTCAGGTTCAGCCGCCAACAACTTTATCAAAAATATATTTATTTCATCTAATTCTAAATTCAAGGCGTACATCCCAACTTTCAATGTCACTCGAATGGGCCTGGTCAGGGGTATCTCGACCGATCTGTCCATTCCAGAAATCCTATCCTCACTTTCAACCCCCCAACATATCGGCAATCCCATAAAAGCCAGGAGGCTAAATTATAAGGACACCTCTGAGGGCATCGTTTCCTGGAAGCCCTCCCAATCTGTCGTCATCACATTCGAAGGACAATCTCTTCCCTCCCATATTTATTTATTTTTCAACTCCTTACCAGTTGAAATGTACACTTATCCCACCACTCAATGTTTCAACTGCTGCCGTTTTGGTCATACCAAAGCTGCATGCAGATCCCCTCCCAGATGTTTCAAATGTGGAGAAAACCACTCGGCTGACCAATGTTCTTCTCTCTCTTCACCTAAATGTTTTAACTGCTTAGGCGCTCATTCCGCCATTAACTCTTCTTGCCCCGAACAATCTCGCCAAAAAAATATAAAAATTTCTATGGCCTCTGAGAACTTGTCTTTTCTGCAGGCTTCTAAATTATTCCCGCCTGTCAAAAAATCATTTTCCGAGGTTTTAGCCAGTAACTCTTCATCCAACCCTCTCGCCACCTCCTCAACATCTTCCCGTTCAACAAAATTCACATACAAAAACCCTATCTCTAAACAGGCTCGTGGATACGATCAGCAACAACACAACTCACTTCTCTTAAATCCCAATGGTTCTCCTCTTTCACACGCCACAAATGGGTGCGCAAACAATTATAATTCATCTTCAACAAACTATCAAAAGCTTTCTGAACAACTCTCCCAAGATAATTCTTCATTTATTCAAACTCTTATTATGCTTCTAATTGACCTAATTTCTTCTCAAACTAATCTACCGTCCAACGCTGCTTCTATTATTTCCACATTAAAATCATTTATTCAAAATGGCTCTTCAAGATGTCAGAATTCTTCAGTGGAATAGCCGCAGTGCTATTTCTAACAAATCAAACCTTCTTAACCTATTAAATTCAAACCTTGTTTCTGTGGCTGCTGTCTCGGAGACATGGTTTACTCCATCCACCCACTTTAATGTGGGAGGGTACTCCTGTCTCCGCGATGATCGCCCGGAAGGTACGGGCGGTGGTGCTGCCCTTTTTATTAAAAAATCCCTTCCGTTTTTCCCAATAAATAATATCAAACCCCCCAATGCTGACTTTCAAATGGTTGCAGCTAAAATAAAGGACACTTCCTTTGTTTCTATCTATCTTCCCCCAACATCGCACTTCAATAAACAAGCGTGGTTGCAAATTGTCCGTCAACTAAGCCCTCCTTTCTATTTATTGGGTGATTTTAATGCCCATTCCCCCGTCTGGGGTTCTGCTTTCTGTGATCGAGACGGTCGAAGTGTGATGGATTTCCTAGATGAATCCAACCTTTTTCTTTTGAATGACGGATCTCCTACTAGAATCTCTCGCCCCAACACAAACCCCAGTGCAGTGGATCTCTCCATATGCTCTATTAATCTGGCACCTCTCTCCTCGTGGGTGGTGTCCCCCGACCCCTGCTCCAGTGATCATTTCCCGATCACCATCACTTATGAAACTTCTTTCCATTCAGACAAGGCCCATATTTCGACAAAGATTAAAACAAAACACACCAAATGGGACGAATTTAACTCACATATGGATAAGTCTATACAAAATTTATCCTATACCGATACATTATCTGTCAAAGATGACTACGATAACTTCAAATCAATGCTCGTAACTGCAATCAATAAATCAAATCCTCCCCCTAAAACCAAATCTCTCAAAAAACTCCCTCCATCTCCCTGGTGGGATGAGGAATGTTCCAAAGTAGTGAGAATTCGGAAAGCTAAATCTCTTTCCTATCGTCACAATATGACTATGGAGAACTATCTCATATACAAAAATGCCGAAGCCAATGCCAAAAGGGTATTGAGGTCAAAAAAAAAAATCCGGGTGGTACAACTTCTGCAGTTCAGTATCTCCGAACACTCCAATTTCGGAAGTTTGGTCTATGATTCGAAGATTTCGATCCTCCTTCAGTCCAACATCTCCTCGAGCTTCTCATTCTAAATGGATAGACGAGTTCTTGGACAAAATTGCCCCCCCTTCTGTACCTAACTTAGATGAAATAACTCCAATCCACAACACTCCTATGTCTGATCATTGGCTTGACTCTCCATTCACTTTAATTGAATTAAAAAATTGTTTATCAACAGTCAAGGACTCATCTCCAGGGAGAGATGGTATACCTTATAGCATTATCAAAAATAGTAATGATAATGTTCTAAATCACTTTTTAAGCATCTTAAATAAAATCTTCCAGACTGGCATAATACCTGATGACTGGAGTTCTCAAATAATCATCCCAATTCTAAAATTAAACAAATCACCCAATTCTGGATCCAACTATAGGCCAATTGCTCTTTCATCCACCCTTAGTAAAATTTATGAAAAATTAATTAAAAACCGGTTAGAATTTTTTGTCGAGAGTAATCATCTTCTCTCTCCATCCCAATTTGGATTTAGGAAAAAGAAATCTACACAAGATAACCTCGCCATCATCAGCACTGATATTAATTTATCCATTTCTAACAAAGAAGTATGTCTTGCAGTCTTTATAGACATAGAAGGCGCCTTTGACAATGTTTCCATCCCAATTCTTAAAAAAAAACTTTTAGGCCTTGGCTTACCCCTCATGTTTGTCCAATCTATTATTAATCTTTTTCTCGACAGGAAAATTTTCATTGAGCTACCAGATGTTACTCCTCAGACTAGGTCAATTTGGAAGGGTTTACCCCAAGGCGATGTATTATCCCCCTTACTGTATAATATATACACACACGATATGCATGTCACCATTCCCCCTCAAGTAAAAGTTGTTGAGTTCGCAGATGACATAGCTTTCTTCTTATCATCCAAAATCATTCCTTCCGCCGTCAAATATCTTAATGAAGCCATGGATGCCCTTTGCACATGGCTTACTTTAAATGGTCTTGAACTTTCAGTACAAAAGAGTCGGTGTGTTACCTTCTCAAATCGTCATAATAACCCCCCTGTTCAAATTTTATTTAAAAACTCTCCAATCCCCAATGCTTCCGAAGTAAAATTTTTGGGAGTAACATTTGATAGGAAACTTAAATGGTCTTCCCACATTAATAATATAGTTACTAAATGTGAAAAAAATTTAAATATTATCAGATCATTGACTGGCGTTTGGTGGGGTGCTCATCCTATCTGCATTAAGTTGCTCTACAATGCACTTATTCAAAGTCATCTCGACTATGCCTGCCCACTTTTTAGTACTGCATCCAAAAATGCACTCAGTAAATTAGACAAAATTCAATCTAAGTCATTGCGAATAATAACTGGCGCGATGCAATCGTCGCCCATCAATTCCCTTCAAGTAGAATGTTCTGATCCTCCTCTTTATTTAAGGCGTCAATTATTTGCTGACAAATTTGTTCTTAAATGTTTAAATTCTAAAAGTCATCAGATTATTCCCAGAGTCTCGTTGTTCAACGACTCAACACATTCATCTACAATCAGAGCTCGAACTAAACCTCTCCCTGCCATCTGTAAAAATTTTCGCTCTCTCTCAGAGCTTCAAATTATCAAAAATGATCTTCTTCCTTTGTACAAATTAAAATATAGTCACGTCACCCTATCCCCAACGATTTTAGAAGGGATCGGCATCCTTAAAAGTCATTCCAATCTCCCAGCCCGTACTGTCAATAATATGTTCAATGACATTATTTCTTCTAAATGGCCCAACTCTTCTCTTTTATTTACTGATGGCTCCAAATCTCCGGACTCTCCTAACTGTGGTATTGGTATTAACGTTTACCACAATAATTCTAATGAAAGAATATTTTATTCAATTTCAAACCAATTTTCAATATTTTCTGCCGAGTGCATTGCGATTATTGAATCTCTCAAATATATAATAAAAAATAATTTTGAACATTCTCTTGTTCTCTCTGACTCTCTCAGTTCCCTCCAAAAACTTAAAACAAGTCCTCTTCTTCATCCTGATGATCACTTTGTATGTCTTATTCGAGTATTGATAACCTCCATTCAAAGCTCTGGAAAAACTGTCTCTCTGATTTGGATTCCTGGACATGTTGGCATAGTGGGTAACGATATTGCTGATTCCTTGGCAAAACAAGGAGCGTCTAACCCTACCGTTACCCTCGTAAACCATATTCCCCTGTCTGATATTTTTTCCATCATCAAAGATAGATCCCGCAATGATTGGACAGAGTATTGGAACATTGCTAGTCAATCCAAGGGTGCCCGCTACGCCTCAATACAAAGAACTATCCCATCAAAACCGTGGTTTCAAAAATTCCCTCATTTTTCCAAAAAAGAAATCTCCTTACTTATTCGTATGAGAATCGGACATTGTTCCGTTCCTTCTCACCTTTATAAAATTCATGTGCTTGACTCCCCAGATTGTACGTTCTGTGGTCTAGATGTGGGAACTTTAGATCACATATTTTTTGATTGTCCCTCTCTAAATAAATATCCTCTCTTCTATCAAGCGTTATCAAAAATTGCCTCTCCTCCATTCAACATCTCATCTCTTCTAAGTCTGAACTCTACTCCAATCTTCCATAAAATTCTGAAATTTGCACATTTAAATAAAATTAATATATAAATTCACCTTTCCTTTCTCTGTAATTATAAATGATGGCCTAGAACACCCTTGAAGGGTGAAAGCCAGAAATAATTGAAAAAAAAAAAAAAAAAATCCGGAGGTTGACGGTCTAAATCCCGGCGTGCGTAAGCAAAATTTTTTTTTGATTAAGACGTGTTATTTTGCAATATATTCATTTTAAATAATATCTATAAATTTTACGGCACGTTCCGAAGTGATACAACTCTAAAAGAAAAAGATGGAGAGATATAGATATGTTACAGAGAGAGCGCTAATATAAAAAGACGGTAACATTTAAGCGAAAATTGTGAAAGTGTTTAATAAAATACGACTCGTTTAAATAGAGCAAAAACCTCGTGGGGATTGTCTAAAATAAAAATAGCATAAAGAAACATTGCGATTTTTTTCATACATATAATTTGTAAAATAACTGAAACCAACGTGTTTATAATAATTTTTGGACGTTACTTTGCTTTTTTTTTCTATCGAGAGAATTTTATATAATTTGCGTTTCGGCGCGGGAAATTTCTAGATAGTATCTTCAAGAATAACATGTATTTTTAAGAGCTTTAAAACTTGACGTGTTTGAGGGAGATATGTAAGAAATCTGTAGAAATACGGGTAGTGGAGTCTCAAGCGAAAATTTTGAAAATTTTTAATAAAACACGATTCGTTTAAAATAGAGAAAATCTCGTGGGGATTGTCTAAAATATCGTTTAAAGAAACATTGGGAATTTTTTCATACATGTAACTTGTAAAATAACTGAAAAATGTGTATTTAATATTTTTCGGAGCATACTTTGCAATTTTTTTCTAGCAAGGGAATTTCTTATAATTGCCATTTCGGCGCGGGGAATGTAGGTACCTATAGATATTATCTTCCAGAATAACATATGTTTTTAAAAGAGATTTATAACTTACAGTATTTGAGGAAAAAATATAATAAATCGGTAGAAACGTGGGAAGCCAGGCCATAAAAGACAATTTGAAATGGCTGTAGCCGTGTTTGGTGACCAGATCTTAATTCACACCTTTTTCTTTTCCATCTCCTTTCTCTCCCCACTATCTTAACATCACAACATACCCTAATTGGGGTGACTTGGTTTCACAGTCTCCAGACGGTTGGGAGCAATAGGAACTCTTGAGCGGCACTTACATAAAAAAATATTATAAAAAAGGGGATTATCCCAGACAAAGTTGAGGAAAGCAACTCCAGAAGCTGTGCGAGGAGAGGCTCATGGACGGAGGCCGCCAACATATCAACGGACAGGGTCACCAGGAGGTCCAAGGTCCAGCACGGATGATCAATAAAACCCTAAGTATATCGATACGATATTCACTAAAGTCAGTCATCAATATTTGCGAGCACGGTCAACAATTGGTAACAGGTATTTCGACCGACCGACGTGAACTGCCAAAACAAAAAATAATTTTAAATATTTCCTACGCAAAATAACTAGCTTATTAATGAATGGAGATGGACTAACGAAGCTCTTAGAATTGAAAGAAATCGTAAACGCTATCTATAAACACAACCAATTCTCCTAAATCGCGATCAATTTATTCGGTTCGATTCGAGGAGTCTCAAAAAGTACATCATGCGAAGTGTCGGTTCAACGACAACTCAATAAACTGGTATTTCAACACCCCTTTGTAATCATAAAAAATTATTTAAAAAAAAATGAAAAATTGCCCATAACCTATCTTAAAGTAACCTATTTAACCATTTTTTTTTTCAATTTTCATTACTTTTTAAGACTACAATATGCCTTAAAATATATTCAGAATCTTAACGGCGTAAGTAAAAAAGCCCTGTAAACAAATTGCGACTCGCGACTCGTGTATTGGACGGACCTACTGTCGAATTTGCCCTATCAAAGAAAAGAAGAAGACAAACTAACTAACTAACTAACTAACCATCACGCCGTTTCCCGCAGGGGTGGGCAGAGAGGACGGACCGCCAAACAACTCGGTCTTGGCACACACTCTTTGCCTCACTCACATTCATACATCGTCTCATACATTCTCTTCTATTATTCTGGCTTTTGACATGACCCGACTCAAGTATCTGATTCACTTGATCGTGCCATATCTTCCTCGGGCGTCCCCGACTTCTTCTACCATTCACATTCGCTTCGTATATTCTTCTTACACTACTTCCTTCGTTCATTCGCTCTACATGCCCAAACCATCTGAGGGTCCCTTTCTTAATCTTACTCATTATGCTTACATCAGCCTTACATTCATTGCGGATATCCACATTTCTCACACGATCATACATTGTTTTACCACACATACGTCTCAGGGATCTCATTTCAACAGCATTCAGTTTACTTTCATCCTTCCTCTGCCAGTTCCATGCCTCACTGCCATACATCAGGGTAGGTACCAGGACTCCATTGTGGACTGCTAGCTTCGCTTTTTTTGACAGATTTTTATTAGCGCCAACGGCATTCAGTCCACCATTAATGGAGTTACCGGCATTCACCCTTCTTTCAATATCTCTTTCAGCCTTCCCATCTCTCGTAAACATACTACCCAGATACACAAACTCATCCACCTGCTCCAAGTATTCATCATTCACAACTATGTTGCATACTGTTTTCGTACTCTCTCTTTCAAACACCATGACTTTAGACTTACTTACATTCATCATTTTAATACGATTTTATTAAGTTTAACGACGTAAGTAAATAAACAAATATGCGCCTGCGGCACGGCGTATTGGACGGACGCACGGCCGAATTCACCCTAGCAGGCCTGGAGATTCGACCTTTCCGCCGTGTTCGTTTTAAATAAATCTGAAGAACTTGTTACAAATATTTAAAATGTGTCTCCATGTCGCACTCCTGAAGTTATTAATTCATCGTCTAGAAAAATAAAATCTGGTGCTTACCGCTAAATTTATAGTTGAAAAACGGGTTATAAAGTTTTTAAATCGTTATACGTAAAATATATGAATGGTAAGGTATTATTTTTATTAATCTTAATTGCAAAGAACTTACATCCCCAGTGTTCTGTTGGAATAAAAAAGTTATTATAGTTAGATACGAATTCACTGGAAATTATTAAAATGTTAGTTTTGAGAATGCAAAAATTATTAGGGTTGTGTACCGCCTGAATTTTCGAAGGAGGTGTTGAAGTTGCATGATTCTGATTTGTGCGGTCACCGAAGTGTCGATGTATATTAAAGTTAGGATTTTAATTCAAAATGGTCTATTTATTAGCATTTTTAATTTTTACGTAGCGGTTTACGCCTTATCCAAGCGATGGGTCCCCTATCCGAATAGAGCAAGGAAAAGAAGAGAGATGAATTGAAAACCAGAAAACTTAAATATTTTGGCCACGAGCGACAATTTCAAATTCCTCTACTTCTTATTGCGCCATCTCTTATCGTGTGAGGCTATCATCGAGGAAAACTTGACTCTGTAAGCAGGACCTTGAAACATCTCTGCGGAACTGCATTCGTACCTGTCATGTAGGAATCGAAACCACGAGGTGAGACGTGAGACGTCTTCGTCTTAAGATTATCTGATAAAATCCTGGGGAAGATTTACAGAGCAAGAAAGATGTAGCACAATATCATGTCTTTAAGCCCTACGTGACTGGTACAAATACAATTGCGTTGATTGAGCTGATAGTAGCAACCCTCCAATTGAAAGCTACCAAAATAAGAAGACTATGATGGGATATTTAAAGGTGTTAGGTAATGAAATGTTAAAGCCGATCCAAGCCGATAAAGCTTGGAATTTAATTAACGTGCCTAAGAAGTTTTCAAAATCAATTATATCGGGTGAATAAATTATTTAATACGTCAGAAACAATTAAAGACGGTTTTAATCGGGAAATTAAGGTATGTGGGTTCACACCTTATGTAGTGCAGTGTAGTTAAAGCACTTTTCCCCTCGGACGCCCTGTATACGATAATTTAGCCGAGTTTTTTACCTGTCGCGAGTATTTATTTGTTTTAATTTTATCGAAGGAAGCAAACACTTTGTGGTGTGACATTATATATTAAATGAAAGAACACACTTTGTAAAACACCACTTTTTATTATAATTGATATTTAAAAGCCAACCAGGTTTCGCTCGATCTCGAGCTTCATCAGGGCTATTATAATAACTAAAGTTAATTATCTACAGACATACATATATAAAAGACATTAACAGGATGAGTGAAAGAGCTAGCAAAATTATAGGAGTATTTCTCAAAAAAAGTGTACATTTTGGAAAAATAAAGTGTGCCTAGAAACAGTTCAAAAATTACACATGTTTTTAATTAATCACACAAAAAAAATATGCACCATTTTGTAGAATAAATATTCGGCTTTAAAATAACGAATAATAAACATTAAAATTATGTTAATTCGCAAATATATATATATTTTAAAAAATAACGATTTTTACCTTTCATACAAAATAAAATTGCCACCCTACCTACTTCATGTGTTTATACTTCATAAAATGCGATTATAACGTTATAATATATGAATTTTTGTAAGTTTTAGGGTCTTAATTAAACGTAGTTTCTGTACAAAGTAATTTTTTTTATGGGGTTTCATAGTAAATTAATAAATTATGCACAAAAATGAAAATGAGACATAGTCATTTACTTTTTAGTTACTACTCTTTAGTTACGTTTTATTTCTACTTACACCGTAATTTCTAAACCCATTTGTTAAATTTTACAAGGGCAACACTAGCTTCTTTCTGGTTGGTTGTTGGTCTGACTTCTCCGCCATAACATTAATGGTTTAAATCAGTAACAACGTGTTTCTTTAGTGGGACTACAATTTCGTAGCAGGAAATATTAAAGCCTTTTTTCACAAAACGGTAAGTCTTTTTTTAATCATCTTTTTGTAATACGTGCGGTATGAACATTGCTAAGCTTACAGATTTACAGTTTTAAATTTTATCAAACCATTGACTTTTTATAACCTTATTTTGTCTAATTCTTCTTACAATTTCGTAACTTTTATTAGGAATTTCGTAACGTAACGAAAAAGTACAATATAAAGCTGAGTGTATACAGTTACAACCTGATTTTTATTTTATTTATTATGAAGACATAGTAATACAATATGACAAAAAATAAAAATATGTTATCATAAAAAGAAAGTGTCCCAGCGGAGCCAATATCTTTTCTGATTTTTCTGTCTCAGATTTTCGATTGAGTTTCGCTAATATTGTATTCATTTAATTAAAGATTATTAGAAGTTTCTTAGAAGAAACTTTACCAAAATGTATCCATGGCAGAAAAAGAGAAGGTAAAAAAATTGCTAATTTTGCTAAATTTAATTACAGATTCTTTAAAGACAGAGTTTAATAAAATAGATCCCAGAGAAAAGAAAGTACTAAAAAAGTAGCTACAAACCAAATTGTAAATAAATAAAAATTAAAAATAGCTATTTCGATAGTTATTCAAATTAATAAATGTTTAAATGTTTTAAACAGTGCCTGTTCTTTAATTTCTAAAGATTAGTTGAATATTGTGTTAGGTACTTAAAATTGGGAAGCTGATAATTTTATTAAAAAAACATTAATTAATACTCATTAATTATTATTTTAAACCCTTGCAATAGATTCAACAAGTATTTGGGTCGTGAGTTTATGTATGTTTATAGTATATACAATAAATAAAAAAGTAAAGGATAATTCCGTATATTTAAAGAATTCAATATTTTTTTAAATAAATAAATAAAAATAAAAAAATAAATTTTAAATTTTGGTTTTGTATACAACAAGCTTTATGTTTACTATTTAGTTACATCTTAGGACTATTTCGTAACAATATTTCGTAGCAACCTTTTCGTTACGTACATTTCTTTTGAGAAATACTCATAGGCAACACCCTATTGGTGCCGTAGAAATCCGTAGAGTTTTGAAAAAAACTTTGAAAAAAACTGTACGGATTTCTCAAAATACATAAAATGAATTGCCCCATCCGACCTGTGGTCTCCTGTTGTAATTCCCCTAATTTTAAATTGTCTTCTTTTATTACAAAGATATTTAATGATACCAATGTGTTTTCCCCAAAGTATACCATCAAAAATTCATTAGCATTGATTGACGAACTGAAGGACCTGGTTCTTCCCGCTAACTGCAAATTAATATCATTCGATGTAGTCAATTTATTTCCTAATGTTCCCATCACTGAAAGTAAAACCCTAATATCCAATTTACTTAATAATTCACACTTAACTAAAGATCTAGCTAATGACATGTCACGTCTTTTTAATGTTTGTTTGAACCAAAATTATTTTCAATATAATAATATTATTTATCAACAAAAGGATGGCTTGGCCATTGGGGCTCCTACGAGTCCTCTTATCGCCGACATTTTTATGGATAATTTATAAAATAATATTTTTGCTTCTAAATCACCTCTCTTAAAAAATATTTTATTGTGGCGACGTTACGTTGATGATGTTCTGTGCATTTGGACAGGTACCGACAGGCAATTAAACTTTTTTCTTAAAATAATAAATTCCTTTCACAAACAAATTCAATTTACTTTAGAAATAGGTATTAACTCAACCTTGAATTTTCTCGACCTAACTTTAAGTATCACTAATAATAAAATTGATTTCGATATATACCGTAAACCTACCTATACTGATACTACCATTCATAATTCATCCAACCACCCCATATCCCACAAACATTCTGCCTTCCACTCCATGATACATCGATTGATTACAGTACCATTAAATAATAATAACTTTAATAAGGAATTATCCATAATTAAACAAATTGCTATAAATAACGGGTATGAGACAAAACTAGTAGATAATATTCTTAATAAAAAGTTGAAACAAGTAGCATCAAATAAATTTCTTTTTAATAATCCTAATAATAATATAAATACTAATCACCAATTCCAATGGCGTAAAGTACTGTTTACGAATAACTTTTCTTCGTTAAGCGTAAAAAAATTCCCTCCGGAAATAAAACCCGCCTTTTACACTAATAACAACTTAGGTAAATATTTAATTAACACTAAAGATATTGATGATAAATTTAGCCACTCTGGCGTATATAAACTAAGTTGTAATGATTGCTCTGCATTTTACATTGGAAAAACGGCCCGAAATGTAAACATAAGAATTAAAGAACATCTAAGATGTTTAAATAGTAATGCTTTTTCAGAATTTGCAAACCATCTACTAGAAACTAACCACTCATTCGATAAAACCTCCGGGACTAAAATATTACATAAAAATGGAATCGGAATTAGGTTAAACAATCTAGAAGCCCTCGAAATAAAAAAGCCGTTAATAATAAATCAAATATTATTAATAACCAAATCAATTTATCTGATAGTCCCATTTTTAATTTATTCCGCTAAACTCTTCTTAAACAACTCCTTCCCTCTCCCTCCCCCCTTTACTTACTCATCCTGTAATTATTGTTGTCTCCCTCTTGTCAATTTGCTTCACTTTCTGGCACCAATAGGGTGTTGCCTATAGGCAACACCCTATTGGTGCCATATTATAGATAATATTGCTAGCTCTTTCACTCATCCTGTTAATGTCTTTTATATATGTATGTCTGTAGATAATTAACTTTAGTTGTTATAATAGCCCTGATGAAGCTCGAGATCGAGCGAAACCTGGTTGGCTTTTAAATATCAATTATAATAAAAAGTGGTGTTTTACAAAATGTGTTCTTTCATTTAATATTTATTTATATAATGAATAACTTATTACTTTGTATAAAACCACTATTTTTAAAAACAATATCAACATGTTAACTAAATTTATTATTAAAGAATTACTAGATTCCTCAAACATTTCCAAAAACTTTTCACAGGATTTATATGAAATTTTTAATGTTATTCTAAAACAAAATTATTTTCAATTTGACAATATTATTTACAAACAAAAAGATGGATTAGCAATGGGTTCAAGCACTAGTCCCCTAGTAGCAGATATTTTTTTAAACAATTTTGAAGATAAACTTTTTAAAAGTCGTGCGTTATTATTAAAATTTGTTTACTTTTGGAAAAGATATGTAGATGATATTTTTTGTATATGGACTGGCACTAATAGACAATTAAATATATTTTAAATTTCATTAATAAACTCAACAAAAAAATTAAATTTACCCTAGAAATTGGAAATAATTACAGTTTAAATTTTTTGGATTTAAATATTTCTATCATTAATAATAAATTTGAATTTAACATTTTTCGTAAAGATACATATACAGATATCATTATACATGAAACATCTAATCATCCATATTCACAAAAATTAGCAGCTTTTCATACCTTAATAAGTAGATTAATTAATGTTCCCTTATCTTTGAGTAATTTTAAAACAGAATTAAATACTATTAAACAAATTGCAATTAATAACGGTTATAATTCAAAATTAATAGACAATATTTTGAACAAAAAATATAAGAAAAAGTTTTTTAGATCTTTTGTCTATCCACAAGTTGTTGAAAATGATAATAATTGGAGAAAAATTTTATTTTTAAATAATAACATTTCAAATGTAATAATTAAAAACATGCCAAATAATGTACAACCAGCTTTTTATACAAACAACAAATTAAAAAATTATATATTAAATAATAAGGATAAATGTGATTTTTTGAACAAATCTGGGGTTTATAAATTAATTTGTAATGATTGTAACTTTTTTTATATTGGAAAAACTTCTAGAAATTTTAACATTCGAGTTAAGGAACATATAAGATGTTTAAATAATAATAATTATTCTGAATTTGCCAACCATATTTTGGAAACAAGTCATTCTTTTGATATTAATACAGGTCTTAAAATTTTACATACTAACACTACGGGCATACAATTGGATAATTTAGATTTAGAAATTAGAAAAAGCATTAATAGTAAATTAAATATTATAAATAACCAAACCTTTTTTTAAAAATAGCCATCTTTTAAATTTATTTTCTTATTAATACTTACAACTAATTATAATTATTGATTTTTTGATTTAGACTAATTATTTTAATTAATTATTCTTAAAAAAATTTATTATCTAAATGCAATTTTATTTTTCCATAAATAATTTTTAAATTTAATTTTGTATAACTATTTTTATGATTAGTAAGTAATTAATCACTTCTACTTTTTAATATTTTGTCTATGTTATAATTTATTCTAATTTGTCTATACTTGTTTATCATTTATCATAGTAACATATCCTGATGAAGACAACATTGTTGTCGAAACATGTTGATATTGTTTTTAAAAATAGTGGTTTTATACAAAGTAATAAGTTATTCATTATATGAAAAATGATGCCACAAAATAAATTTGCGAAGTTTGAAGAAGTAATATTTATTTGTTTATTTATTAATATTCGTTGTCGTACAAATAAGCTATCAAGAGGATGGTGAAATACTCCGTCGAAACGTTTTATTTTATTTTAATTAAATGTGTACATTTGACATGTTACAAGTGAAAGTAAAGATATGAACTGCCTGCCTAAAACTAGGCTAGCACAAAGATATGCGTATTTTATTACAGCAAAAATGTATAATGCTTTCTGTAAGACTACAGAAATTGAATGTAAAAACATATCCTCCAACAGCAAATATAAAAATGTTATAAAGTCTTGGATAAATACCGTTGATGCAAACACTTACTTGCTGTAATGTCACATCGACCTGATGAATGTCGTTTGAATTGTAATTCAGTAAGCACTAATTTTATTTTTTTGTTTATTTAATTTTATTTTTTAATCTCTTCAAAGATATAATGTACTTATGTAGATATATGAATAAATTTGAACTGTTTTAAAAATACACACGTATACCGGCTCACCAACTGGCGATGCATATGTGAGATTTTTTTGGTTAATCTGCTAATTTGTATTATTCTCTACTTTTTAAATGTTTATATAAAAAAAAGCCTGTATGTATTGTAAAATTACCAATGTATGAACCAAAAAAAACATTGATAAAAAAATAAAATAAAAATAATGTTTCGGTAGTTATATATTATATTAAAGGTTTTCAGGTAACTTTTTTATGTTATTTTTCAACTTAAATCAGTAGGTATTAGACAGGTACGGTCGGGTGAGAGGTTGGGCGGTTGCTCGATCGAGTGACCAGTGATAACATGTGGAAGAATTTTTTTTAAGTCACCGGAGACCAAAATTTCATTTACATTTTGTACCTACTTCATATAATGTCAGGAGTCACTGGTTAAGCAAGTCAAGATTATCCCTTAACGATCTGTATCGTGTATGATGTATCTCCTGTATCATTTGAGTGAGCTTTTTGTAATTTTGTATATTCTTTGACTGGATAGGTTTTTGTTTTTTTTATCTATTATAGGTATCTAATTTATTATAACTGGACTGTTACTGAACTGTGGCCTGAAGAAATAAATAAATTGGTGGATAGGTATATGCTTCCAAGAGTTAAGTTAAGATTTTACCCCACAAGTTTTTTATTTTTTTTTTTTTTTACTAATTTCGACCTGTTATACAAAAACATTCCAATATTATTACTACATGATTAAGTTTTACTGGATATTTTTTTTTATTACGTGACGGAATTTTTTTAGTGCCATCTGTATTACAATATTTTTGCTGAGGGAAATTTCTCTAAGATGAAAAAACAAATGCAAAATTTTTTAATTAAATACTTTTCTTTACAAAATTTTGAGCATGGTCCAGGTAGGTAACATAATGGGGCTAAAATATAAAATGGTGCTGAAAGAAACACGTGGGTTTAAAGTTACTACCTAATCTTATTACTATGCAGCTCACGTTTTAATTACCGTCTGTGGAATTGTAGTTTAATTAAAACTGAAAGGTAGGTACGTGAAAGTTTGGTAGGTATATAAAGTATGCGCTTAGTTAGCCTGATAACGCGTAGTAACGTGTTAATTTATTTATCTCTTTGTGTAGGAACTTTTTCAGATGAGTGCTTACTCCAAAATACCTCGGTCCGGTTCTGTTCATAAATTCACACATTCCTCGATAGTTACCTAACTGCTACCTACCGCAAATTACTGAGTTATGGTCGTCATACACGACATCTTTTTTCAGCCCGATTCCAATTAGAGACAAAAGTCAACATTTTTCGCTTTACGCGATCGCTATTTTCGACTCCAGTTACTAATATCTACAGCCTGTATGTCGGACGAATATCTACAGCTCATATGTTGAACTAATATCTACGAACTTCAGAGTGTTGACTAATATCTACAGAGCGTAGGTTGAACTAATATCTACAGAGCGTAGGTTGGACTAATCAGCTAAATGTGTCCAATAATCCGATATCAGGGATTTTTACATACATACTTACATAAATTAAGTTTTTTTAACTGCATAGGCAATATTACGTTATTCCAATATGCTATACATAATTGCAAATCCAACCTCTGCCAGTACTGTAGATATTCGTCAACACTTTGGCCCTCATAGATATTAGTCAACAGTTTGAGCTGTAGATATTCGTCAACACTTTGATTCTCATAGATATTAGTTCGATTTTTTCAGTTTTTGGAATTCCTGTAGATATTAGTAGACGCCTCCCTATTTTCATCTCTATTTTCATATCTACGATTTCAATTGTCATCACTGTAAACAACACATGAATCACGCAGTTTGCTGTGATGACAGTTGAAATCGTAGATATGAAAATAGAGATGAAAATAGCGATTGCGTAAAGCGAAAAATGTTGACTTTTGTCTCTAATTGGAATCGGGTTGAAAAAAGATGTCGTGTATAACGGCCATTAGTCCGCATTTTGAACTTACAGCAGGCCTTTATTCAATTACCTTTTCAGGGATTTTCATCCAGAGTACCAACCTACAGAAAACTACACAATACAAGATATTTAGGTTTGGCAAGGTTTTTTTTAGATTTATATCTTAGATTTTATAGATTGAATCTTAAGAGGGTATAACCAGAGAAAACCGGAAATATGTCATTTTTAATCAAATTTTAAACGAATTGACTCTTTTCCACAAAAAAATTATAAATTATTTTCGAAAGATTGTTCTTTTATCTAGAAAACGCATGTCGTAAATTTTGAGAAAAAATGTTTATTTTTATTTATTAAAAGAAAATAACTTAGTTTACATCACTTTCTTTTTATTATTATTTTTTTTATATTATATTTTATACTATCAACATGTTTCGTGAACCATGTTCACTTCTTCAGGAATAAAAGTATACTAAAGTTAAAAAATTAATTATAGATTACATAAGGAGAAAAGAAATTGAAGGAGGGGGAAGGGTTGACAATAATGGGAGTTTCGGAGAATTGGGGATTACCAAGCTATTAGAAGTAAAAGGCCGGTTAAGTGGGAAGATATTTAAAACAGGGTTAACAAAAATTTTTTGCTTATTAATTATGTCAGCTTTGGAATTTACATTTTTTCTTATTTCTAAAATTTCTAAATTATAGATTTGCGATGTTTTATATCCTGTATGTAATATTTGAAGACCTGAATTTATGTCAAAGCTATGATCATATTTTAATAAATGGTCTGCGAACTCAGAATCGATATTGCCATTTAGTGCTCTGAGGTGCTCTTTAACCCTAATTTCAAAGTTTCTATAAGTTCTACCTATATAAAACGAACTACAATCATTACAATTGAGTTTGTAAACCCCTGATTTTTTTTGTTTTAACTTCGCTGTCTTTATTGTTGAGTATATATTTCTTCAATTTGTTATTTGTGTAAAACGCTGGTTGAATAGTACCAGGAATATTTTTACTAATAATTTTTGACGTATCGTTGTCGACAAATAAAATTCTACGCCAATGTTTATTGTTATCTTTAGAAATAGGGTAAATATATAATTTGAAAAAATTCTGTTTAATTTTTTTTATTTAGTATTTCATCTATCAAATTAATAGAATAGCCATTATTAATTGCTATTTGTTTTATGAGATTTAATTCAAAATTATAGTTAAGAGCTGACAAAGGAAATTTAATTAGTCTATTAATCATAGAGTGGAAAGCCGCTAGTTTTTGAGAAAAGTGATGATTTGAAGAATTATGTATAACAATATCAGTATACGTATCTTTACGGAAAATATTGAAATCTATTTTTATACCTGTTAATGTTAAATTTAAATCTAAGAAATTTAGAGAACACACTAGGAGCAATAAATGACTTAATTAATAAACTTAGAAGCGGCATTGATGGTGGAAATTATATTTTATCTATATTAGTTGACCTTCAAAAAGCATTTGATACAGTTAGTCATGACATACTTCTCAAGAAACTCGAGAAAATTGGTGTAGTTGGTCCTGCTCTCAATCTACTCAAATCATATCTTAGCAATAGAAAGCAATTCGTTAGCATTAACAATCAAAATAGCAAATACGTTCCAATAAACTATGGAGTTCCGCAGGGGTCCATACTAGGTCCACTACTGTTCCAAATTTACATTAATGATATTTCGCAATTAATTTTAAATGGTGAAATCTTTTTATATGCTGATGATACAGCGATTTTCTACTGGGGTAAAGATTTAAACATCTTACTAGAAAATGCACAAAGAGACCTAGAAAAAATCAACAGTTGGCTCCAATCAAATGTTTTAACAATGAATGTTAAAAAAACAGGATACATGATTTTAAGCTCAACCCGTAAAATAATTCCTCCTCATGTACCCTTAAAAATTGAAAACAACGACCTGCAAATCCTGATCCAGGAAAAATATCTTGGGCTGTGCATTGATCAGCATTTGACATTTAAACAACACATACAAGGTATTAAAGATAAAATCATCCCCTAAATTATCTGTTGCCAAATAAATTAAAAATAGGTTTATATTATAGTCTCGTACACTCACATTTAAATTATTTGATTGAAATCTGGGGAAACGCGTGTGAAACACACATAAATGAATTACAGGTAATACAAAACAAGGTAATCAAAAAACTATTTAATTACAAGCCCAGAACATCCACAAAAAAATTATATATGGAAACAAAACTATTAACATTAAGAAAACTATATGAATACAATACATGTCTCCTTATATACAAAATACAAAATAATCTCATACACACAAACACCGAATTCATTAAAACGTCCCAAGTACATAAACACTTTACACGACAACGCGATAACATACATTTAAACACCATCCACACTAACTATGGTAAACAATCTATTGGTTACGAGGGGGGCAACTTATATAATTGTCTCCCAAATGACATTAAAAACGAAAAGAAGCTGGGTAAATTTAAAAAAAAATTATTTATATTTATTCTTGATAAACAAAATAATGAAATAGAATAGCGCTGTATTGAAATATTTATTTATCTTAATGTGTATAATTATTTCTAGTTAAATGAGTGAAAATGTAATTTTTTTTTAACTGGAATAAAAAAAAAAAAAAAAAAAAAAAAAAAAAAGACTCTTATCTTTACCAATTTCCAGTGTAAATTTAATGTTTTTATGTAATTTATTTAAAAAATTTAAGAACATGTTCAATTGTCTTTCTGAACCTAACCAAATGCAAAATATATCGTCAACATATCTTTTCCAACAATACACATTTTTAAGTAATAACGCACCGCTATTAAAAATCTTATTTTCTAAATTATTAATAAAAATATCTGCAATCAAAGGACTCGTACTACTTCCCATATCTAAGCCATCCTTTTGTTTTAATATTGTATTATTAAATTGAAAGTAATTCTGTTTAAAAATAACATCAAATAATAAAGTAAAATCATGAATTAGGTCTTTCGGCAAAGTTGAAGAATTTAACAAATTATGAATAATGGTTTTACTCTCTTCTATTGGAATACTAGGAAATAAATTAACTATATCGAAAGAAACCAACATAGCATGGTTAGGGATTTCCAAATCCTTTAAATAATTAACCAATTCTAACGAATTCTTAACGGTGTATTTTGGTTGGAATACATTAGTATTAATAATTACATTATTTAATGTTGATGCTACTTTGAAATTTGGGGCATTACAATTAGAAACGACTGGCCTAATTGGTTTATTCAATTTATGTATTTTTAACAGACTATAAAGCTTAGGAATCTGTGGGTTACTTAAAATTAATTTTTTATCATTTTTCAACTTTACAAAAATGTCACTTTTACAATTTTTTACTGCTTGTTTCAACAGGTCTTGACACTTATTAATTGGGTTAATATGGATAATTTCGAAATTGTCTCCTTGCAGAAAGTCCATAGTCTTGGTTATGTAATCCTCTCTATCCATAATAATAACACTGTTCCCTTTATCAGCCTTTGTAACGATTAAATTTTCTTCCTTCACAATTTTTGAAATATTCTTAGCAATATTTAAGTTCGCGTTAATACTTTGGTTTTTATCACGATTTGAAACTGTTTTCGTGTTAATGTTTTTTATGACTTCGGCACATTTATAATGGAATGATTTAGGTTGTTTATTTAGCGCTGTGATGAATGCCAACCTTCAACCTACGAGAAGCCTACAAGAAAAAAATTTTTCCTCTAAATATTATGTAGAGAAAATGGTACATTCGGCGACATCTGTCCGAGCAGTTGGGAACTATACAGAAATCTGCATAGAGACTGAAGCGAGGGAACACCATATCATAGTTATATCGAAAACAAAGGAAGTTTAAATTCTACCAATAAGAGAGTGGACTTTGATCATTTTGGGCGGCCTTGAATTAATTCTCACAGGGACTTAGGTTGAATGAACTGTATTAAAAACAATACTGAGGACAAAGAGTTGAAAGATTATCGACTCCGGGTCGTGTTTACATAAGACGCGATCGGGAACTGGGGGTTTTGGGTACCTACAATTTTAAACGTAAACACAAAAAAATCTTAGACGGGAATGTTGGAAATAAATAAATGAAAAATTATCAATAAGGGCACGGAAAACGTAACATGAATGGTCCCAGGGGTCGATTTAATTAAAACCGATCTGGAATGATCACAAAAAACGGGTAGGATCTCGGAAATTTTCACAAACTGAATATAATAACCTGAAAAAGTGGGAAAATCTATTGATATGGAAATGGAATGGTGAAACGAAGTTATTAGAGCCAAATATCTCAAAAGAAAACTGATTGGAACTACTTAAATTGACTTTAATAAGTACCGATATAAGGATTACTCTGATCTGACAACACTATTCACGATAAACAGGATATTGAAAATATTGCATATCAAAGGCCACGGTACATTTTGGTCACTCTACAATTAAATCAAATCACAGGAAAAGATGCTTAACGTAGCCTGACACTGGGAAATGCGTGAGAACCGTCGAAGGAATCGCTAACCGTTTGACTAGAGAAAAAAGGTTGGCTATCACTTTGTTGATATGACTTAATCCAAATAAAATTATAGAACATGATTTCAAGCAATTAAGGGTATCATTAACACGAAACGACCTAAACAAAATTATACAAGTTAAATACGAATATTTACTCTAAAATAAAAACATTACTTTTATGGGGTAGGCATTAAAAAATGAATTACGAGCAAGTACATGAAATTTTTAAAATAAATACCTGTCAATGAGAAAATTTATGTGATTTTTTACGAGAGAGAGACACTAAACTAATTTGGTTCTAAGACATGAGATAGGGAATTAGCAGAGATTTGACAAAAGGTCATATACGGAGGAACCGAATTTGGTCCTTTTCCTATGAAAGTCTGGGCGATCAGGGGTGATTTTTCTATGAAAGGAGAGCTCTAAAAAGTTTTTAAAAGACCATGGTTTGATAAAGAAAGGGTATTCGTTGGGAGATCGGAGGAGAGTTCAGATGAAATAACGGAAGTGCGGAGATTAAGAAAATGTGAAAGTGCGCGAAGAAGTCTCTTCTAGTAAGGTTGAAAAATGTCTACAAGTGTTTGCAAAAATAGTAAATTCAGTGTTTTATTCTCCTCTTAAGTTTGGGAAATAAAAGTCCGATAAAGTGCTTTAAAATAACACTTCGTGAAAGTTCGGGTGTTTTATAATGAAAGTGTTTAAAGTCAGTAAATAAGGATTAAATAATATTAGGGGTTCTCTTTTACAACTTATATTTAGTGGTTTTATAACATTTAACAAAAATCCAGTGTCTTAAAATAAATCAAATTACCGGATAAAAGAAAATATAACACGCGATTTTAAAATTAACTATAGGTGATATAATAATTAAAACTTTAACCTTACTTTAAATAACATGACATAAGTAAAATAAATAACAATAACGAATTGTTCGAGTCACGTTTAAACTACAGTGGTTCAATAATAAAGCGGTTAAAAATCCTTTGTGAATTGAATAACGAAATTGTAATAAACAGTAGTGATAATAATTCGTACACTTGGAAAACGTGCGTATCTACGGTTATTAATTCTAAAGTTATATTAAAATATTGAGAATAAATAATAATTTACCTAATTCCGGACAATAAAATTAAACATCTGATTTGTTATTTGATGAATCACCTCTCGAAGGCGAATGAAATAAAACAGTAATTAATACGAGGATGAGGAACTAAGCGAAATACCGAAGTGAATTTTAAATAGACAGATATTTGAAGAGTTTTTTTCATCATCAGAGTCTTTTCTCAAAAAGGGCCGATAGGAATCCATTAGCTAGGAAACGAAAAAAAAAGGAAAACCTCGATCACAATGTCGAAGTTATGAAAGTTCCGACTGGGAAAAATTGTAATCGATCGAGGGCGGTAAGATAAAACCAATTATTAATTATTTTCAGAGACAAAGAAGAAAGGGACGAGCGTGCATCACCAATAAATCAATCGGACCTTTGAAGTTTGTCACTAACACACTAATAACAATTTTCACTTGCTCGAAAGTGGGTCAAACAGGAAATACCTGCTTTAGAGTTAGGATACATATGTAGGTATTTACTTCAGTTAGGTAAATACGCTAATTTATTATAACTCATATAAAACGAATCGAGGCGCGTAGAACGTAATAAATGACTATCGTGGAAGCTCTTTATTCTATATTTCGTGTGCGGGAGTATACAAGCGTCTCAAAATTAGGTCAAACAAACAAATACCTACTTATAAATTAGGTCATACAAGTACTTGTTTTAGTTAGGTAGGTGTAATGTTTATTTAAGCGCGTATAAGGAATGCGACGTAAGATATCAGTTCGATTCGTAACCGAAATACCTATATTTCTCAGAACTATGTAGGTCAAGCAAATTATACCTTAGTTGAAACTAGGTCATCCAGATACCTCTAGGTTAGCAAGGTACCTATTTAAATGATCAGTGTTTAAGCAAAACTAGGTCAAATAAATAAGAAATAATTAGTTAAACGATGAATCGTGCTTCAAAAGGACAATGACCGTAGAAATAAACAATCTCCAAAGTAGGTCAGTATACCGAAGGTCGTCTGTGTGAAGAGTAAACAAACAAACCATAAAAATGATGTACCTATTTAATATCGGTCTTTCGTTCATCGGAGTTAATTAACTATTGGCACAATTTAATTAGGTATTACAAGATGTCATAGGAGTGTGCTTCTTAATCATTCTAGGTAATTACATTGGCGTACTTGAATGATAATAATAACAATAAGACGAAGGAAAATAATTAACGACAACACATAAATTAAATAAACAAATAACCATGAGAAATGAAATACGTAACGCTAAAATCGATAGAAATAGCAAATTGATAGGTATAGCTAATACCTACCGAATCCTCTCACCGACGAGATTAGGGTATGTTATATGACCTTCGATTGTGTATCTAAAATTTCGATTAGAGTTCAATGACACGGTCACCTAAATTCCATCAACGAATAAATAAAACAAAAACACAAAAGTCAAGGGGCAGGTTTATCAATCATAGCTTACGACGGAAACTTCGCCCAATATGTGAAAGTAAAATCGACGTTAAATTCACTCAATTCTAAACAACTGGTTATACTAGGGCGATCGCCAATAGGTAGCATTGTTTTAGCATGCAAAGTTTCGCGAAGTAAAGTACCTCGACTAGCTTCAAACTCAAAGAGAGCTCATCACAATTATTCAGGAGGTCATTGATTCAATGACAACTCGATTTATCTCATTTTTAAATCTTTCTTATAGGAAGTAGGTATCCAAGAAACCATAAATACCCATTATCCTAAATACCTAACACACGAGGAGCTAGTGACCTCATTTAAACAACACTGGTGTTCAAATACTCATACAGTCCTGAATCCTAACTTGTCTTCGAATGTAATCTTCAAGGCTTCTGTATGTAGGTATGGGCCATCTGGAAATGTAAGTGGCAACCTTTCTCGAACGGACGGCTTTGATCTTGTGGCGGTATTGTCGAGGTGGGCATGCGGGGAAGAGGAAGGACGTATGCGGACAGTACGCTGACGCGGCATTAAAGCCACAGGATATTTGCATACCGTGAGTCTTGTCGAACCTGAAAGCAAACATAAGGTTCACGAGGTGAGTTTTATGTCAGCTAGTCAGAGGTGGAGTGTAACGCTGGGTCGGTCACGTGGGAGGAAGGATCTGCCCGTCACAAGCTTACGCCACATTCAACGGATAGAGGCATGATAAGGGAAGACATGAAATACCCCTTCTAGATTCAGTAGAGTTAAATTCAATCCGGAGGAGTCGGAAGTCGGAGTAAGACAGAAAAACGGCATGAAGACTTGGTATTCTCCCTGCTGGCGTGAAGGGCCCCTTTCATAGCATGAGACGCTCGTCGAAGAGAGTAAAACTCGGATCTAAGGATAAGCCTAGCAAACGTACTGGAAGAATCCGGGTTTGTAATTGTTGTTCATCGGTTTTCACTTGGTTAGCGGAGGAGCCGACTTTTCAGCAAACATATTATCCCCCTCCCCATATCCATCCATTCCTGCTCTTTCAACAATTTTGCGAATACTAACCAATAACACTAACTATGACTACAAACACATTATGTTAGGAGGTTGCAGACAAGGACTTCAATTGAGAAAACTGGACCCTCGAGTACGATCCCCGGTAAGGTAAGGTTTGCTTTCTTGAAATGTTAAATTTATTAACTGTTGTTTTATGTTATCGATGTATCCGCGGTGATAGGAAGAATTAAATAAACACACTAAATTCCTACAGAAATCAGATAGACACAAAGTTTAAGGCGGGGTTAGTTTATCAAACTCGGTAAAAGATACTCAAATAATAATAATTAATAAATCGGAAGATTCTCACCCTTTCTCTAAAAGAATCTATGGGTTACCACACGTAATACATTATCTTCTCTACATATGTGTGCATATTAAGTATGCAAACAGATGTAAAATCTAAAACAAAAAATACACAACGCAGATTATAGAAATAATGTGAACTAAAATCTTAAATCTTGATTACTGTGAGAAAATCGCGGGGATTTAAGAAGATAGGGTAGGTTTAGCTAGATTATAAAGTATAGGGGTTTAGAAATCACGAGCCTGAGGTAGAAATAAACCGAAAGGAGGGTTGAGTCAGGCCATCATACCTAGTGGTGTGATCAGTAGGACATAAGGGTAGAATTATGAGCGTGGCTACGAGACAGGAGCTACGAGATTTAAACTACGAGGTAGAAGCTTAGAAAAGTAAATCAGCTAGGTAGGGTTCATCACAATTGGTGTCAAAAGCCAAGGGTGGCGGACCATTACAGCGCATTGTCCAAATCCACTGCTAATAACTCCAGTTCTAACTTATTTTTAACTTTTGAACTGTAATGCAAGTTATAATTAAGTCCTTTATTTAATAATTTTAACTCTTCCTCCGCGAACTCATGATTAGACATGTTAATCACTCGATTATGGAATTTATATTGATTTATTTCAGTTTTTAATGCTTCCGGATTTAGTTTATTATTATTATCACACAATTTTTTAATTTTTTTGTCTAGAACAAGTTTCTTTTTGTATGCTTTGATACTTGCAGTAGATCTAACTTGATCATCAAACAAGTCCCATTCCACTGGATGTAATAAACTTGCTAATTCCATATGTAAGAATTTAAGTTGAAGTTTAATGACGTTTCGTTTTTTATAACCACATAAATATCTTCCCACTTAACCGGCCTTTTACTTCTAATAGCTTGGTAATCCCCAATTCTCCGAAACTCCCATTATTGTCAACCCTTCCCCCTCCTTCAATTTCTTCTCTCCATATGTAATCTATAATTAATTTTTTAACTTTAGTATACTTTTATTCCTGAAGAAGTGAACATGGTTCACGAAACATGTTGATAGTATAAAATATAATATAAAAAAAAATAATAATAAAAATTAAGTGATGTAAACTAAGTTATTTTCTTTTAATAAATAAATAATGACATCACAAAGTAACAACCTTTTAGAAGAAGTTTTCTTCGAAAAATTAAGTTTATTTTTAGTATGTATAATAAGGTTATACCATAGGTCGTTGGCAGATTTGTTAAAATCTTATTTTATAAAACATATTTCACATCATGTCATAATACATTATTGTAAATTAATAAGTTATCTAGTAAACGCATGTTTCAAAATTAAAATTTTAGTTCAAATAAAAACATTAAAATATATATCCGAACACTTATTTATGACGAAAATTTCTCTATTTTGTCTATTTATTTACGGCCTTACAAATTAATATATGTCAGTTTTTTTTGCACATTTGAAAAATTATAACTACTTATGACAAAAAAAGTATTACAAAAAGTACATAATTTGATAGTTTTATCATCACGCCACGCATTTTTGAATGTAGGTATAAATCAAATTTGGAATGAAATAAAATCGATATTGAGTTATAATTTTTAAAATCTGCTACAGAGAATAATTAATCTTTCTCATTGGAACTGCCCTGTACGATCGTTAAGAACATCTTTCAATATGTGATCTGATCGAAATGTGGATTTTCGGCCGGTGGCTGATTAAAGGCCCTTAAAGTTCGTAGGAAATACTTTTACTTGAATTTGATCATAAAGTGTAAAGGGACGTTTAGCTGATACCTAAAAGAATTCATGATCTGCTCTTTCATAGATGACGCGAGTTTCATAATTTTAGAAAAAAAGCAATGTTATCAAGTTATACTTTTGTGATACTTAAAGGACATCATAATATTTTCTTTCGTAGATAGAGCGAGCTTAAGAGCGTTTAACCAGCCAGCGGGTGAAAATCCACATTTCGTCAAAAGTTGTTCTTACGATCGTGCAGGACGGTTACAATGAGAAAGATTAATTATTCTCCGTACCAATTTTTTTTTTAAATATAAACTCAATATCGATTTTATTTCATTCCAAATGTGCTTTAGTTTATACCTACATCCAAAAATGCTGAAAGGCGTGATGATAAAACTATTAAAATAATGTACTATTTGTAATTATTTTTTGATTATAAGTATTTATCATTTTTCAATCATTTCTAAGTTAAATAAGAATGTGAAAAAATCTGAAATATATTAGTTTGTATGTATCTACGCAAATAAATCCACAAACGGACCAATTTTTGTCAAGAAACACATGTAGGTATATATTTTATAATGATTTTATTTAAACTAAAATTAAAATTCTAAAACATGCGACACTCAGATAATGTATTGATTTATTTTACTGTATGATTATATGATTTGAAATGGGTGTGGTAAAATACAATTTTTTTTTTTTAAATTTAACAAATCTATTAACGACCTATGGTGTAACCTTATTATACTAAAAATAAACATTTTTTTCTCAAAATTTAAAACATGCGAATGCTAGATAAAAGAACAATGTTTCGAAATCCAATTTTATTTTTTTGGGGAAAAGAGTCAATGCGTCTAAAATCTGATTTAAAAATGACATATTTCTGGTTTTCTCTGGTAATATCCTCTTAATTATTTTACGGAAAAACACATTTTACAGGCTACGCCTTAAAACATTAAGATGAATTAATAGTTTACGCTCGTACACACACAATATGAATATGATTAAATAGTTTTGTCCATGAACAAACTCAAATCTTTCAAGAAAGGCTGACAAATACAGTATTGGATTGAATCACCGATACAATAATGTATTTGTTAGCCTTTCTTGAAAGATTTGAGTTTGTTTATTGACAAAACTATTTATTCATATTCAAATTGAGTATCTACGAGCTCAAACAATTAATTCATCTTAATATTTTAAAGCATAACTTTCCAAAAGTTTTTTTTTCCAAAATAATTAAACTCGCGCCATCAATGAAAGAGCAAATTACGAAATCTTTTAAGTATCACCTTAAACAGTGCTTTCCCAAAAATACGCGAAATGAGTACCTATTTCTTCATCACTTCTTCTACGTATTTTGGTTTCCCAGGTTCCCCTCCTGACATCTAATCACTCTTCCGATAATATAATATTATTTTGGTAAATTAGGTTTTAACCTTACATTTTCTATTATTAAATTTCTACGTATCATTTATTCGTGTAATGTAAACGCCAAAAAAAACAAATCTTCTATTTTTGAGAGTGATAATTCATGGTGGAATTCCAATATAATATATTATAATAAAACTAATATAAAACTTTATTCCACTTAATATTACTTGACCGTAACCGGTTTCAGTTCGTCAGAGCTATCTCCAGACTGGTACAAATAATTCTTAGTCTACGGTTTATATACACATCATATTGGGGAGGGAGAGAGGGGTGGTCAACAAGGATTTTCATCAATTATAATAATTATATTTATTGCTAAGTCGTTTTAGACTGTCGAATTTCTAAATATTTTGGTAATTCCAGTAAGCTAATTACCTTGGGTTTGTAGCTCATTTCAATGATGATTAGAGAAAAACCTTACGTAATATGAGTTACTAATGACGTAATTTTATTGTTAAATCGTTAATATATTCATGAAATATGGTTTTTTTATTGCTTTTTGAAGGGATACATATTTATGCACATGTATCCTTTCAAAAAGCAATAAAAAAAATTAATGATTAAAATCCTTGTTGACCACCCCTCTCCCCCTCCCAAATATGATGTGTATAAACCGTAAACTAAAAAGTATTTGTACCAGTCTGAAGATGGCTCTAACGAGCTGAAAGCGGTTACGGGCAAGTAAAATAAAGTGGAATAAAGTTTTATATTCGTTTTATTATAATATATAACATATTTTTGGTGATTTTTACGTCATTAGTGATAGATGGAAGTGAAATATTGAAATGAAAGTGATCAGTGAAATGTGCAATTTTGGAGGAATAAACAACGCAACTTTTGAGACCCAGAAAGTATGAAAATCTAAAAAAATGACTTGTCTCACGATTCTCTAAACTCAAATCCTGAAATTATTCCTCAAACCAGCTGCGAAAATCCGTAGGCTGTTCACGTAGCAGTGCGGTAATGCTGCTAAAGTCTATATGAGTTCAGGCCGTGGTCCGTCTATTAAAAAAATAGTATCCCCGGCCACTCCAGGGTAGTTTTGTTACGTTTTTTCGGAATCCGTTGAAGTTTTAAGTTACGACTCTAGCGGGAATATGATACCGCACTACTATGAAGGTTTGCGGGTTTTATTTTGTTTTATAGCAAGGACATCGACCGAAAATGGTGGTTGTAAAACTTTGAAAAACAAACTACGGAACTATCTGTTGTTTTTATGAGAGTACCGTACAAGAGTCCTAACTGCTCACTACCAACAGGAGTCAGCGAGACTACGGCATCCCCAATTGGGGTATATTGTGAGGCTGAGGATGGGATAGATGGAAAGGAGATGGGAAAGAGGAAGGTGGGAATGTACCCAGTGGCGGCTCGTGACTTTTGAGTGTGATGGAGTGCTAAGTTTGAAATTTCGACATTGTAGATGTTCTTTAGTCCAAAACCATTTTTTTTTCATAAATTCTATTTTTTGTAGAAATATCATCAAATTAAGAAATATACACCGATTTCCTACATACAAAAAACACTTTAAAAAACAATGCCATTTTTTAATATATGTATTAGCACTCTAGTACACCCCAAAGCCACCGGAATCCTGTTTTTTTACATTAGCTCCACACAGGAGGCACCGAGGAAAACAATTTCCCTAGGGGCCTATGTCATCTTTGAGGATACTGTGTGGAGGGTTTTTTAAGGGAAAGGAAGGAGAAGAAGCTATGGGAAGGAAAAGGGTGTGAGGGGTGGGTAGGAATCTGGGGGTCAGTGTGGCCAGGAGTGACGGACGTATGAATCTATTCCTCACACTGCGGTGCAAGGCGAAGGGTCGGGAGAATTCGGCCGGAGAGGTCAAAAGGCCCCCCTCAATCAGTCTCCTCCGATCTAGCCCGCCACCCAGTGGTTCGTATCCGCCGCCAAGACCTAGACAAACCTCATCATTCAGATCTGGTCATAAAACACGGCTAAAGCCATTTCAAGCATAAATTCCGAATGGTGGTTTTTCACCAGGGTGATACTGAAAGTATATACCACTCTGAAGAGTGCTGCAAATTTTGGTAGGTAGTAAGTATATATTATGTTTATGCATAAATTGTGCAATAACACAAATTAATCAAATAAAATTCTCTTGCGCACGCCGGGATTTGAACCCCCAATCTCCAGATTAGTAGCCAAGGTTCGTAATCACATTTTTTGTTTTGTTTGGTTATGCATAGTGGGGTGGATCGAAAAAAAATTGTAAATCAAAATTTCAAGTTGATAAAAAATTGTCTCTATGGAACCACAAATACCAAAAAAATTGACCCATTTGAAGAACATAATTTAGGTATTCCGCAAGAGGCGTAAAAGTTATAATTTTCTTCGAGAAATTTAATTTATCAATTTTTTAAATGAAATGATTATTTTCCAGGCATAAATCATTAATCATTTAAACAATCAGGTGTGAAGTGAAAGCGAATTTAAAAAAAACTTTAAAGCAATATTTAGGTCTGGCTTGAAGTTACAAAATATCTGCGCAGAAACGGGCGGTCCGTTTGACATAATCCCCTAAAATATTTAAGCTTTGCAATAAAATACAAATAAATGGAATATTTCTTATCCGAAAATTAACTGTTTTAGAAAGATGATAAAATACGCTTTCAAATTTTATAATCCAAAATAAACACATAATTTTTGAAATATAAAAAAAATTTAAAGCAAAAATAAAACAGTTTTAAAAATGGCTCACTTCACGTTTTTTAAAACAAAAAAACGAGTGTGCTTTAGACCACACGACTGAATTAAATCTTCTTCAGCTCCATCTATATGATAGGAAGAGAGAAAGAAAATGTGCGCGCGCACTGCTCTCTCTTGCTCCTACAGACAATAGGCTTGCATACAGACTCCTTGTAATACAGACAATAGGCCTGCACTGTGTCTTAGATATACGAAACGTAACTGGCTATGAGAGAAAGAGAGAAAGAAAATGTGTGCTCGCACCTCTCTGTCTCTTGCCCCTACAGTAAAATGTGAAACGTAACTCCCTCTCTTTCTATCTTCACTAACTTATATCTCCCTCTCAACTACCGTTCGCCTCGCTTTTCGTAACGCTCTCGTCACGCATTCACCAGCTTACTCCCCAAGTCAAGCGTTTCATGTAAAAATAATTACTTAATGTACCTACATTTTACTCCTTCATGGTTAATTTTTAAATTTGAATGTAAAGTGCGGTGTTTTCTCTTTCTATCACTGTTTACATCATATTTATTACTACGATAGTAAGGGAGACACAACGATTTCTCTGAGATCTATAAGAGTTGTTCACAAAGGCGAAACCAACTCAAAAAGGATTATCCAATTTGGTCCAGTGGTTCGTTAGTTATATTATAAATGATTACCGTGGATAATTTATCCGTTTATGTAATTTTCAGGGTCCCTACCTAGTTCATCCCGATATTCTAAAATAATATTTTATTTATATGGCAAGACAACCGTTAAAAGTTGTCATAACCACCTGAAGCAAAGCCTGAAAATCGAACACTTGCATCGGTTTTAGAACATTTCCCATACAAATTACGTCAGCTAACGGTGTCCTGGCCTGGCTAAAAACTTCAGGTGGTTTTGGATTTTATTCCGTGTTCGGTATTGCAAGGTTGGAGAAAATTACATAAAGATTTAAAATATCTACCGATTTAATAGGCTGAAAACGATGTGCATTATCGATTTTATTGGATTTTTCGCAAATGTCAAATATAAATGCAAAGTTTGATGCGACATTGTGAAACATTTTAAATGGGAAGCTACACATGTTTTTATATTAAAAGTTTCTAAAACTTGTACATTTTATGAATATTTGAAAATATCTCTTGCAAAATGTTTTTTTTTTGCTGTAATCTACGACCCCGCAAAGGGCCTTTAAAATGTCAATTTTTCTAGGTTCTTTTCAAGAACGCCGTTTAATTAATTAGAATAAATTCCTAGCAAAAATCAGTTTTATATGGGAAATCGACAATATATATTTCTCAACTTTTGCAGGCATTTGAAAAGAGATAGATACATAGATACAATGAATTCGCTTCGAAGGAGAGTGTACCGTGGGGCGTTTGAAATTGGATGAGCTTAAAGGTCCTTTTGGCTTGCCAGATTTTACAAAGCAGCCGCAAGCTAAAGTGACCCGTGAGGTTTCACCCACCCGAGGGGCAAAGTGGTCGTTTTTCCCCTCAAATCAAAAGTGAGCGGAAAAAGTGAGCTTTAAACGGATTGCAATCTTTAAGCGGCCTACACACGACACTGCATTTAGTGACTGCGGCAGTGACTGCAGAGAGCGTGGAGTTGAGCGAACTAGCGCTGTCTCGTTTGTTAAAGGGCCGCTAGAACGAGACAGCGCTAGTTCGCTCAACTCCACGCTCTCTGCAGTCACTAAATGCAGTGTCGTGTATAGGCCGCTTTAGAGCACTATGCTGTCCTTGTTCTGCCGGTATTACAATGGAGATACTTTCCCCAGTGGCGTAGCTAGCAGGGGTGGCACCCGGGGCGGATGTCACTGCACCAATCGTTATTTCCGTTTCATCCAAAATACAAATCACAGTCGTGCCATAGAAGTTTCACTTAAAAATTCCTTGATTATTTCTAATACTAAAATTTAAAGGGGTATTCAGTGGCGGACTAAGCCCGTCAGAGGCCCGGGGCGGCAAAGCCGAATGAGGCCCCCCCCTAATAAAAGTTGATGTAATTTTACAAGATTTCTATTCAGTTCACACGGGCCTCTGGCCCTGGGGTCCTCCAAGCATCTCCGTGTTCCCTTGATCCAAACCTAAACAAGGCTTTAAGATACTAGGGCACTGTAAAATTTATTTTGTTTTATTTTTTATTTCCTTTTTTAAAAGATGCATCTGTTAATAATGTCATCTGAAAAATTAACGGAGATACACCATTTTATATTAAACCGTTTAAACAGTGTGTATGTTGAATTATCCTTCAGCAAAACTTTGAACGCGTTTTTCTCAAAACTACCTTTTTCAACCTGGTTGACAACATATTAGAAAAACTACATTTTCTTGATTTAAAAATCATGTATACCAGTATTACGTATTGAAGGAATCGCCCCCTTTACCACAGTAAAATTATCCAGCCTCCCCCCCCCCCCCCCAAAAATGTATTTATAAAAAAAAATTGTGGTTCTTTAAAACTTTGAAATTTTGTAAATTGTAATTTTTGACTCTTCCTACTCAAAAAGTGACCGACCCCTGCCCTAGGGTAAAGGGGCCCCGGGACGAGCATTGCCTAGGGGCCCCCACATGTTTAAGTCGGCCCTGGCAGGGCCCGATTGTCCATAAGGCAGTGTAGGCCATTGCCTTTGAAAATCCAGTAACATAGCCAGTGCCGTGTTGTCCATAAGACTTGTAGGCAACTACCTAGATGCCCCGCATCCAGTAGGAGCCGCTAGGGGTAAGGGGCCCTGGAAACATGCATTGCCTAGGGGCCCCGACATGTTTAAGCCCGCCCTGGCAGGGCCGTATTGTGCACAAATCAGTGTAGGCTACTGCCTAGGGGCCACACATCGGCTAGGAGCCCCTATGATAAAGGGCCCCGAGACGTGCATTGCCTAGGGGCCCCAAATTGTTTAAGGCCCTGCCAGGCAGTGTAGGCCACTATCTTCGAAAATCCAGTCACTATAGTCAGGTACGTATTATCGATAGGCAGTTGCCTACACGTCTTATGCCCCACATCGGGTAGGGGCCCCTAGTGTAAAGGGGTCCCAACATGTTTAAGCCGGTCCTGGCAGGGCCGTATTGTCCATAAGGCAGTATAGGGCCTCTGCCTTTGAAAGCCTTGGGGCCCCGCATCGGGTAGAGGTCCCTAGGGTAAAGGGGCCCCAAGACGTGCTTTGCCTAGGGGCCCTGTCCACAAAGCAGTGTCCACAAAGCAGTGGCCACTGCCTAGGGGCCACGCATCGGCTAGGGGCCCCTATGGTAAAGGGGCCCCGATATGTTTACTCCGGATTTGACTATGACATCACGTAGGGATTATTTTATAAAGGGCCCCCCTTCTGTTTATTTTTATTTTCATGAACGATGAAAATTTACCATAAAAAAATTAAAATAAAATTCACTGGTCCACCATTTTTATCTTTGTTTTAGATATTGAAATTAACATGGTGCCGTAGACACTGGATTTTCAAACAGTTTAAGAATTGGTGAATGTAAATCGGATGTATAGTATGTTTAATATGTTGTCAACCAGATTGAAAAACGTGTTAAAAAGTTTCGAGAAAAACGCATTCAAAGTTTTTCTGAAGGATAATTCAAAACTGTTTCAAACGGTTTCACCTAAAATGTTGTATCTCCGTCAATTTTTCGAATTTCTTTAAAAAAAATTGGTGAGAGCATTCTTAACAAGTGCATCTTTCAAAAATGGAAAAAAATCTAAATTTTTTTTTTACAGTGTTCTGGTGCCTTAGGCTTATTTAGGATTTGATCAAGGGAACATGGAGGCGTTTGGGGGCCCCCCGGACCGGGGGCCCGGGGCGGGCCACCCCCCCCCGCCCACCCCTTAGTCCGCCACTGGGGGTATTTCATCAAACTTTCGAAAACAGTTTTTAGTTTTCGGATACCTTCTCAAATATCTCTACATATTATAAATTGAAGTCCTCCGCCGCGTCTGTCTGTTCGCGATAAACTCAAAATTAATGAACGGGTTTTCATGCAGTTTAACCAATAAATAAAGTTATCCATGAGAAAGGTTTAGATATATAATTTTTCAAGGTTTTGTGTAAATTGGTTGAAATATATAATCTGTGTGTGGTGGACGAGCGGGCGGTGTGGATTTGATTTGTATGCAATTTAACAGGTGGCGGTGTGAGCAGTGGCGTAGCTAGCATGGGTGGCACCCGGGGCGGATAACGTGGCGTCATACCCCCCCCAATTTCGGCTTCAAAAAAAAAAACATTACCTACGTCCTAGATTACGGCTAGAGAATTTCAGACAAAGGCTATTTTCTATAAACCGTCAAGACACAAAATTCCCCCGTTTCGGGGCACTCCACGGGGAGCCATAGTGCTACGAAAATATAGAGAACAGACCGTGATCAATATTTTCGTGACAATATCTTTCTTAATTTTTTACCACGGTCGGGTATCAGTGGTGTCACCCCCCGTCGGGTGTGATGTCACCCCCATCGGGTGGCACCCAGGGCGGACTTCCCCCCCCCCCCCCCCCTCCCTCCCTCGCTACGCCACTGGGTGAGTTAATTTAAGGTTAGGTAACCATCCAGTAGATGGCGTCATGTTTCATTAGCCAGCTAGTTCAGGGTCAGCTAGTTCCATATATTTGTATTTTATTGCCAAGTGGAAGTATTTTTATCTACTGACAACACGCCTGAATTTTGAAGGGTTAAAAAAACAGAGAAGAATATGTGGACCCGTGAAAGAGGGTGAACAGTGGCGCATCCGGCACAATACAGAATTGTATGATATATATAAG